>CM072523.1:35204412-35239036 GCA_036898135.1 Oncomelania hupensis | reverse complement strand
TCAAACCACACGATACACGCACAGCGACGACGCCAGAGGACTTTTATTTGTTTTCCAATAATGTTTACATGCAACCCCCTCCATCTCTTAAAACCACAGAACGAAAACAACAAACACAACTTTCTCATTAAATTTTCATTGTAACCGCCTTGCACTGAGTCATGGGACGAGAGTTGCTTATGTTTAGCGTCGTCTGTCTTTAAAAGACATTCAACCCTATGTCCCCTTGTACATTTTTAATTGATTTCTCGGCCTGTGCTGACTACAAAATATGGCAAGATTTACCCACAGGCGCTTGTATCACGCCACGCGAGCGCCTATGCCTGTGACGCGTCTCCCTTTGGTTATCTATCCGCCTATGCCTGTGACGCGTCTCCCTTTGGTTCTAACCAAAGGGAGACGCGTCACAGGCATAGGCGCTCGCGTGTCCTGATACAAGTGCCTGTGGATTTTCCGTATTAAAATTTTATAGAGATTGTAACGGCCTGTACGTTGTTTAGAGCGGGGAGCGCAGTTGGCTCAGTGGGCTACGCAGTGTCCTCGAATGTTAGGCGATACAGTACAGCACAGGCAGAGGTTCAAAGCCTGTTGACGTTTTGGAGTTTAAAATAAAATAAAGTAATAATAAAATTTTAAAAATGTGCCCTAAGGCACTGCGCCCTTACCCCTTTTGGATGAGAGTATAAACCAAGAATAGAGTCTGTACACGTACGCATTCCATTGCACGGACTTTAAAGATCCTGAAGCTCATTTCCTATATGGGTTAGTGCCGGCTGCACAAATATGCCCAGCACGCATTAGGTCCCTCCTGCCTATTCCCGGTCTCCCAGGATTAGGCTCAGCCGCCTGACCGTCAGACTATGCACCCCGAGGTTCCTAGTGGGCACCTCGCCTTGAGTTAGATCCTGTATCGGCCAGCGCCTTGAGCAGTTCTTGAGCTGGAAGGGTGCGCGCTATATAAGAACGATTAAATAAAAAATTATCGGTGTGTTCTCGGTTAGTCTCTCGTAAATTTTATTGTATTATTATTTTCTTTGTAGGCTGTTGTTGTGACTAGACATCACATAAACATAATGGAAGGGCAGCCACAATTGATGCTATTTTAACTTTGTATTTAGTTTAGTTTATTGTTGTGTTTATATCGACATGCCCTGACTAGCGACCTCACAAACACACACACACACACACACACACCACACACACACACACACACACACACATACACACACACATATTTGCAATACATCACAACTGGGTTTATTTAAGAAAGTAGGAATCGGAAAGTGATTTTTTGACGGAAAGAACGCAAACTTCTTCTAGAAATGTAAGAATCTAAGTCAAAATTGACTCTTTCCGTCTAAAAAGTTGACCTAGTTCGTCTTCTATAGGCGACGAAATAGGTCGAATTTTCTTCAAAATTTCTCCGAAAATGGACTGTATTTTCTCCGTCCCGGATAGAGCACTCCTGTGTACTTAAAACACTCTCATGCACTACAACTGCACTCCCATGCACTAAAAGAGCACTCCCGCGCATTTAGAAAAAAGTGGGGTCCTGGAAAAAAAGTGGGTTCCAAGAAAATGAACCCATTTGTTACTAAGAAAGACAAGGTCTGCTACCCATTTGTGCGCTTTTGTGGGTACCCCCCCCCACACACACACACACACCCCTCACTCAAACACACACATTCACACTACAAAATATGGAAAGATGTATAAAGTTTTAACTTTTTGTTTTAATCGGACTGTCCGTTCGTAAAGAGCGGGGAGTGCAGTTGGCTCAGTGGTGTACGCAGTGTACCCGAATCTCAGGCGATAACTTTGCAGCCTGTACAGCACCGCAGAGGTTCAAAGTCTGTTGATGGTCTGAAGTTTAAAATAAAATAAAATTAAAGATACATATTATTGAATCTAAAGATCGTTCATGATTAAAAACTGTATACACAACAGCAATGACTCATTCAGTATCTAAAAATAAGTGGATGTAATGTATTCAAAAGATACTATCCAGCTTAGGATTAGTTCACGTATGGCAGAATCAAATACTTTTAGCCTAAGATATGTTATTACACAAACATTATAAGAATTAGTTCTTACATTGTGGGTAGACAAGAAAAAGGAATCTAACAAACTCAAATTTTATGACATGTTTAATAAGTCATACAAAATACAAATGTATCTATTATTAACCAATAATATGAAGCACAGACAGGCATTGTCAAGATTTAGATTAAGCGCACATGAACTAAAAATTGAAAGATACAGATATAATAATGTACCACAAGATCAACGCATATGTAAGAAATGCAACCTACTTAAAACTGAATTGCATTTTCAAAACGAATGCCAAATATATAACGATTTAAAAAAAAATAATAATAAAAACAATCAATATACACAATTATAACACCAAGCGATATTTTATGTTACGGATACAGAAGACATTGGAAAACTATACAACTTTGTTTATGTTTGCTTCCAAATAAGAAACTCTGCTATTTAATTCATTATTATGTGCTATATTGCGGTAGCGTCCAACAAGCTACTGTGATGTTAAGATTGTGTCATATAACCTACAGGTTAAAATGGCAATACATTATCTGTTCTGTTCTGTCCTGTTCGGTTCTGTTCACACACAACCCAGCGTTGATCAGCAACAACAATGCCACATAAGCATTTTTGTTATAGCAGCTTTTCGCTCCGTTTAACTTTCATTGTTTCTCGACCTCTGCCGCTGATTATAGCCATCACACACAAAATCATCGAAGATCCTCTTCCATGATAATTCAAGCATTTGCATTTTTCCCCCCGACTGCTTTCATCCACTCCCGATTATGACATATATAGTTGACACGTCCAAAGGTAACAAACTAGTCTCGCGCGAAGCAAATCACAGAACTATTAAAAGATACAATAATCATCTTTGATGCAAAATAGAACATAAAAGTATCATTCAGACGCGCTAGATCTCGCGGGATCACTCTGATGGAACTAAAAGTAGGCTACCTGTCTCCGCTTTTTTGTGTTGTTAAATCAATAAAATAAAATGAAAATCTCATTTGGACGTGCTAGATCTCGATAGATCACTCGAATGCAATACTAGTAAAAGTTCCTAGTTTCCGCTGCAAACAGAAAATAAAAGTGTATTATCTCGCGAGATCATTGGGACGGATAGTAGTTTAAAAAAATGCCCGTGGTAGTCTCGGAGGCTGCGTATTTCCACAGGGAGGCTCCTAAACAAGAAGAAGCCACAAATGTCTACAGAGAATGTAGATCGGGGCGTAGGGGCTCAAGGTGACACTGACATTCATGGTATCAAAGTATCACGCACAATCCGGCTTCCGTTAACCATGCGTGGTCCTACTGAGTTATTTTCGACTTATTTGGAAATACTTTGAAAACGTCGGGAATCAGAACGAGCAAAATGTCGGTATGTCTGTCGGTCTGTTGGTACTATCCAAAAGCTTTATAATTATCAGCCTAAGGGACACTGATGTAAATGGCCTAGGACGCCTGAAGCCTATAAATACTTATAACGTTGATGGGGATGTGACACTGGAACTCTAAAAATGATAGCATACCGTGTACTGACATTAAATATTAGGAATTGGAATACGATTTCCAAAACGAATATATAATATTGATAAAGAAAGAAAGAAAGAATTGACCAAGAGAATATGGACCCCTTCAGCCTCGAGGAACATGGCTATTGCCCCTTGGGACGTGGCCGTGGGCGCAGTAAGGTCGTGATGCGGTGAGACACAGGTCGATCGCTAGCGCTGGTACTATACTTGTCACGCTTCCCGCCGTGTTTATTCTCCACTCTGACAGCCTTGTTGACATCGGCAGATTTCTCAAATGCTTGTTCTAGTCTTATTGCTATCCTACTATACCAAACCTATAACCACTAGTCTTCTCCTTTTTCAACACACACACACACACACGCACACACACACGCACACACACATACACACAATCAAACAGTCACATCATCACAAGTACGCATACTCTCCTCGCTCTCTCTCTTTCTCTCTTTCACACACACACACACACACACACACATACACAAATACACACACATGCACCTACACACAGAGAATCACACCTAAAACGCAGACTCAAAACCTTCCTTTCCCTCCCCCCGCGCCATGCACTAACAAAGCTTTTCCACCCCCACATCCCACCACTCACCCCCAATCCCACACCCTGTTAGCACAACTAACGATAGCTAACGTTTTTCCTCAACTCAGCTGTCCTAGTCCTATACATCCTATCCTCTCCCCCTCTTAAAATCCCAATCCCTCAACATCCATAAACCAAGGCATCCTCTACAAATATCCATGGCAGATTTATCTAAAAATTAAGTAATACACCCCTCACTCCAACCTCTCAGACCTTCATCCTAAATACACACAAATGCACACAACAACAACAACAACAACAACAACAACAAACAAACAAACAACCAAGCACATTGCTGTGAATTTTCGCGGGAATTTTTTGTGGACTTAATAATATTTAATAGACAATATTGGTTGTTAACGGTAATGAAGATCCAAATGTATTCTCTCCTGCTGCCAGGAGCTCAATTTAGCGTTTTAAGCACAGCCTAATAAGTATGAACATTTCGTTTTCAAGCCAGATCATCAAACTGGTGTGGTTGAAATCAAGCAGTTAATTCGCGCAATCCATGAGCAGCTCTTGAGCTGAAAACACGGTATATAAACGTGAATAAATAATTTAAAAAATAAATAACTAAATAAAGAGGTATCAACACACACCTT
The DNA here is from genome assembly GCA_036898135.1 of Oncomelania hupensis. Taxonomy (NCBI): domain Eukaryota; kingdom Metazoa; phylum Mollusca; class Gastropoda; order Littorinimorpha; family Pomatiopsidae; genus Oncomelania; species Oncomelania hupensis. Next base: position 35,234,255 of record CM072523.1, on the reverse strand, counting down.
GGCTGGGGTGCATGGCAGGGTAAGGTTATGTTCATGAAGAGCAATCCACAATTCAATTTTCTTGGCTGGCTGGCTGGAATCACAAACAGGAAGGCACAATACTATTTTTTGCGGATTTACCAGATCATATTTCTATTTCTTGATTTAAGTCCACGAAATTCTCTAAAAAGCGGACTGTAAATAACTACATGATTCAACTTGATGCACTATTATCAAATGCACTTCAAATCGTTTTAAAATGCCATTAGTGTGTAAAATGCATAAAATAACATAAAATAAATGGTTGGTGTTTTTTTAAAAACTAAATATACAAGAACAATTTTGTCGTTTTATTTTAAAGAGGGGAGATAACAAACTTTCGTAAAGTATAGAAACACGTCATGAAACGGCGCTCCATGTCTTCCGCAAATGTAGGAGACGCCTGGTTACGTGCGGAGACCCTTCGCCCCACGGGATCAAACGGATGAGGACATCCATGGCTCCATAATTTCGCAGTGTGCACCAAGATCACATTAGGAAGGCTCCGAAGACCCTGTCCGTTTTAGCTCCCTCGCAGATAAAACTGTCATCGATCTCCCCTTCCTGTCACTCTTTTGTGAAGTTTGTGAGTTCGAGTTCAGCTGCTTCCTGCGGCGAGTAGATAGGATGATGATACCTGGGATACGAGAGCTCGAACGGTGGAAGGAACAGAGATCGACTCAGGATTTGGTTTTGTTTCTTCTTCTTCTTCTTCTTCTTCTTCTTCTTCTTCTTCTTCTTCTTCTTCTTCTTCTTCTTCTTCTTCTTCTTCTCATTCTTCTTCTTCTTCTCTTCTTCTTCTTCTTCTTCTTCTTCTTCTTCTTCTTCTTCTTCTTCTTCTTCTTCTTCTTCTTCTTCTTCTTCTTCTTCTTCTTCTTTCTTTTTTCTTTGTTTCTTTCTTTTTTATTTCTTTTCTCTTCTTTATTTTCTCCCTTCCCTAATTTCGTCCTTAATGCTTTTTCTTCTTTCTCCTTCCTAAATCATTTAAGAATTGTTGGTGGCAGAACCTGTACATCGGTAACCCTCTATCAGGAATAAATATTTTAGAACCTCCTGCTTCAATAATGGTCTTTGAGGCAGTCTTGCCTAACATTTTAAAAATTAAATTTGAATTCCGGTTTCCGTCTTCTAATAATAGCAACTTGCAAATTTTACACATGTTTGAGTGATGAATGTGTGCTTTTGTCGTCTATGTAGGTGTGTCTGTAACGTGTGAGGGTGTCTGTTGGTCACAGATCGCAGCGCTTTGAGTCTGATTTAGGAATAAGGCGCGTATCCAATTTTTATTATTATTATTTTTTTTTTAATTGCACAAAATTTGTCAGTAACGCCCTGAAAAGATGTCTATCGCAAAAACAACTGTACCGACGGTGCCCTTGTCACCATCATTTCCGCGTGTTGCTAATCGAATCCTAGCAAAACTGCAAGGCAAAAGTGTCTGACACAGACAGTTATTCGAAAAATAAATGTTCACTCCAGCTGGGCTGCGGATTTCAACATTAGATTTGTTCCCTTTGAGGGATCCTGTTTGGGAGGTGGGGAGGGGGAGGGGGGAAGAGGAGGCCTCCGCAGAGCCTCTCGAATGGAAGCAGTTAAAGAAGTCAGGAACGATTCAGAGAAATCAGCTTCTGTCATTTATTTATTCTTCTTTTTTTATGTAAAGTTTATAAGAAAAAACAGGGTGCGTATTGTAGGGGTTCAATTTGGGAAAAAACACAAAAAACAAATAAATACTGACGGTTTGTCATGTTATGGTTGTGAAATGACTGCGAGTGACAAGAGGACTAAAAATAATGAGCCCACAGTAGATTTTATGACTGTGCTCGGGCCCTTCTGTTTGACTCATTACTTCTGTTTTTGAGTCGTTCACTACCTTCTTTACCTGTACAGCTTTTATGCACTGTGCAGCACACACCACTGCGGTATGTCAATCCAGCTGCCTTTTTTCAGAGGTAACAGTTCACCCCCAAAACAGAAATTATTATGTAAATCAGTGGTGCCACCACCACTACAAAACAAACTGTCTGCAACCAGCAAACTTGCACCCACCCCCTTTTTTTTCCTACTTTCCCTTCTACCTTCTACCTTCTTCCCCCCACCCATCCCCCCCCCACCCAAAAACAATAAAGAATCGGATTTCATGTAGACTCTAAATCTGTATGGAAACCTCAAAATAAAAATGCTGAGCACAAAAAATAAATCATATATAGCTTATCCGAACTTACTCAGATTTCTAATGGTGTGCGTAGGCCTACTTGTGAAATATCTCACCTCCTCACCCACCCCACGCCCTCTTCCACATTAGTGCACATTACTTTGAGATATTTCACAAGTACGCACACCATTAGAGAAGAATTATATTTAAAAAAATTTGGGTGGGGAGTACTTTTGGGATACTCCCCCAATGTCCCATGAGGACTCCAGGGGAGTAATTCCGGGACCGCCAGGCTGAACCAGATATACTCTCCCCTTCCCCACCCAAAGCATAGAGAATGGAGTTCTTCTGTGAAACCCCCACCACAAACTAAGGGAGTAGTACTTCTGGTTCCCGGAAGTACTTCCCCCCCCCTCTAGGCTTGGGGGGAGGAGGAGGGGGGAGCACTTCTGGGATGAGCCAGAACTACTTTAGGGAGTAAACCTAGGTCATCCCAGAAGTATTCCCCGGGAGTATTTCTGGACTAAAGTTGGAGTAATTCTGGGATGCCCCAAAAGTACTCCCCTCTGCATTTCTTTACAAAACTGTTAGGTCTTGCTTGTTTGTAGGTGTTTTCTTAAAATAAAAACAAATGCACCTTTTCACGGGGGGGGGGGGGGGGGTACTTCTTGGAAAAAGGGATAGTCGGTCTGAATTTATCCCCTGGGAGTATTTATGGGTCATCCCAGAAATACTGTCCATGAGAGTACTTTATGGGGTGGAGTATTTATGGGATGCTACACCGGCTACACAAATACGCCCACCAATTTCTATAGTTCCTTTCTCCCCCGTAACCTGTCGCCCAAAGCAGTGCTCAGTTGTCTATGCGTCGGACTATGCGCCCTAAAAAGCTACAAGGGGGTTTCTATGGGCCGCTTGAGTTAGATCCTGCTTCGGCCAGCGCCTTGAGCAGCTTATGAGCTGGAAGGGCGCTATATAAGAACGATGAAATAAATGATAAAAATAATTTGAGTTGATCTCACTTCACGTGTTGGACTATACACTCAAGCATAAAGTTTAAATAAATAAATAAATAAATAAATAAATAAATAAATAATTGAAAACCGTTATCTACTGAGCAGTCACAATATGCCCTCGTATCTTCAGCCCCACAAGTCTATATTCAAGTTTGACAACGCAACCATGATTATTTAATTGTTTCTGCCATTGTGACTATTATTGATCACATTGACTGTATAGCTACTTTTCTTTCTATTTCAGACATGCAGAGTGTTGTTCGGAAACTGCAGTGTTTAGACTTTTCCGCAGACAGAAAATCGATGCTAAATGTCAAAGACCACTTAACATTCAAAGCAGTGATCGCATTCGCGTGTTCATAGGGGTGTGGATTCGATCACTCTGCTCTTCAATACACTTAAAGGCTGAACAACATCCTTCATTGCAATTTGCGACCATCAACGGTGAACAGCCACTTCATTATCGAGGCACGTAATGCTGTCCGTTAATAGATTCATTTTTCCTACAAAGTTCAGTGCGTAATTCCTCTTTGCTCACGCTAATTTCATTTCCCTTGAAAGGGTTTCAATGACAGTCTGTTGAAGCGTGTAATTTAGGTCTTAGCTAGGCGCCTTGAGACCACTGCTTTTGACTATCGCGTGTTAGGGTCGACGTGCACGACAATGAAAGTTCTAGAACTTGGGATGAAAATGCAGTGAGCCTCGTTACTCAGCAAGGTCAACGCTGTTGAAACGGGTTTGTTGTGAATATAATCCTATCCTATCCTATCCTGTCCCGTAACCCGGAGGTCGTAGGGGCACCACAGATGATTGTTTAACCAGCATACTCCATCTTTCTCTGTCCTCGGCAGCCCTGACGGCTTCGCTCAGTGTCAAACCAGTCCATTCTCGAATGTTGTCCTCCCACCTCTTTTCGGTCTCCCTCTTCTTCTACCTCCTTGCACTGTGCCTTGCAGAATAGTCTTTGCAAGGCCTGATGATCTGGTGACGTGGCCATACCATCGGAGTTTCCGTTTCTTCACCACTGTGAGCAGGTCATCGTGTTGTCCAATGGCTTGTGTGATGGTCTGTTGGACTTCGTGGTTGGTGATGTGTTGGGTATAGGAAATGCCCAGAAGTCTTCTGTAGCACCTCATCTCCATGCTTTGTATTCTTCGTTGGAGATCTGCTGTGAGGGTCCATGCTTCGCAAGCATATATGAAGATGGAGATGAAAAGGGAGCGCAGCAGTCTTACTTTGGAATGTAGACTGATGGTCCTGTCTTTCCAAATGGGCTTTAACCTTGTCAGGGCAGCAGTTGTTTGTGCGATCTTGGAGAGGACTTCCTGTCGGGACCCATTGTCTGATACAATGGCTCCTAAATATTTGAAGCTATGCACTGTGTGTGAATATAATACGCTAATATAATTATTTTGCAGGACATGGTATAAAGGTTGACGATTCTGCTCACCGCAGCTCTTCGTCTGATCATTGATGACACATATTCATGAGGCCCTTAAGCCGCACGCAAACACATCAACGATCTGGCATTTGACAGCCTTCCAATGGGTATAAGGTGAGACGATCAAGGATAAACGACGAGCGATATCGTCAATACCAAGAAAAAGAGTGTTTAAGGCAAAATAAAATGCTCAACGTTTGTTAGGCGGACAATAATAATAATAATAATAATAATAATAATAATAATAATAATAATAATAATAATAATAATAATAATAATAATAAGAATAAGAATAATAAGAATAAGAATAATAATAGTAATAATGGATACCTTACGCGCCTTATTCCTAAATCAGGCTCAATGTACGCCGATCTGAAAATAACCTTCAAACACACTCACGATCACGCGTGTATATGTTGATGGGCCCATGTAGCGAAACATGCGTAAAAGTTGAGGAACCAGGTCGCCGTTAAGCTTCACACACACACACACACACACACACACACACACACACACACACGTTAAACTTCACACACACACACACACACACACACACACACACACACACACACGCACATGGCGGCGATACGTGTGATTCAGCCTTAAGAGAGATGTGGCGTTCAACTGCCGTGAACGTTCCATTGTATTCGCCCTCATCCCACAAGCCGACACACAGAAAGTGGAACAAACTGTTTTTTTTCACAGTGAAGTGTTTGTATTAGTGACATTAGGAGAGAAGTGTCAAAACTGAATTGTCCTAAAGTGTTTGCGGACAGGAACACTCGGATGGTGGCCTTAAACAAACTTTCAATGATTTTTATTTGAAATTTGCTGCTAAGAGCCCTCTATTAGCAATAAAGACTTGATTTTTTTTCTTCATTAAAAATAACAACAAACACTGGCTATAATGTTGAACGATTACGTTTTGTCATTAATAAATGGTATTTAAAAATAGATGACTTTTTATATTTGAATTTCCTGTCAAAAGCTTTTATTAGCAAATAAAAACTGATTTAAAAAAAAAAAGGCTGGTTGAATGATTTAGTGTTGTCCATAATAAAGGGTATTTATAAGGGTTATTTTTTTCCAAGACAAAAAGAAACTGCAGATCAAAACGAATGCCTAGACTTCTCGCATGCATTCACACTCCTATGATTTTATTAATAAAAGTCATTCATCAATGAACCACCAGCCAATCAAACTATTAATCCAAATGTTTCATTAAAATCAATTCAGTTCTTTTATTTAGTCTATTCTCTGTCTTTTTTCTTGTTGTTGTTGTTGTAATGGTTTTAGATATTTAATAAAATTCATTAAAACATTTAACTCAGGTTTTACAATAATTCGAGTATCTGAACAATGTTTTTGAATGGATGATACGCCTTCAATGATTGATTTATTGTCAAGCCGCTTGACTGAAGAGTTCTTCCTGCCATTTTTATTCCATTAGGAATTGCCGATATGATTTTAATTTTATGGATTAATTTATCTTTTTTTTTTTACTTATTCTTTTTAATTTACTTGTATTTTTTTTAATTTTGTTAATAATTATCTCATAATTCAAACTCACATGGATACAATGGGGATTTAAATAAATGCTCCCAAAAGACTAACGTTAAAAGGGTGCAGGAGTGGTCTTCTTAAATTCAATGTGTTTAAGATGAACATGTTCATGTAGAATGATTAAAGTGAGTTTTAGGCCTTCCCTCCCGCCCCCACTCCAAAAAAGCAACAAAAAACCCCACTAGATCATAATGCTTATAGAAGAGTGTATTACTCCACATTTTTGAGGTGAGCGCTCTCCAATAAGCGTTCAAACAGTTTACAAAGATATTCCATTCCTCGCTGACCTCACCTCTCGGGAGTCTGGCAAAGGGGTTCTTGATACACATCATCATTCGTCACCCAATATCCCAGGCACGAAATCATCTCCCCTTTTTATAATCCATATAGCCAGAGCGCAAAAACATGTTTTAGTCACGCTCCGCTGAAGTCTTTATGTGTGTGTGCCTAGAGAGGTCTCTTGTAAAGAAGACGATCTTAAAGGGACCCCTGTTGACCATGCTCCCTCGACAGATCCTTGAACAATTCGCAGTGAGTGTTGCCATACTGGAAAAATATACTTACAACTACAACAAAAAAAACTGTTTCGAAAGTGTAGGGTTTGTTGTTGTTTTTTGTTTTTTTTTAAATTTAATATAAATACATTCCGTAGTTTTTGTGCCTATTACTAGCTACAGCCGTTGGCTAGCCAGACAACATTTTGGAACTAAAAATAGCAGCTATCGAAGCCGGTAAAAGACAGAACCGTAAAAACAATTCCTTGTAAGGATTTTTGTTTTAGGTTGAAAAAAAAAGACCCTGTCCTACCCTTCTTCAGACACCAAAGACACGCTATTCGGCTTCGTTATTCACTCAGAAATTGGGTCAAAGGTCAAACGGCTATGGTATTCGATGTACCGTTAATCAGGGGAAATCACTCCCTGTCAGAACCGAAATTGAAAATTCAAACTGTAGAGGTTGGTTTGAAAAAACGAAAGCCCACTTTATCATTGTGTAATGTAATTTTAAAAAAAGTGAATTTTAAGATCAACCCGTTTTTGTCAAAAGTAAACAAGCCTTCAAATTGGGGCTGGGACTGGGGCCTTTTAATTTAGAATGCTCGAAACGCAAAGTGTACATTTAAATTTCCCAAATATAAGACATTAAAAAGAAATGCACGAATAGAAGCAAATAGTAATCTCTTAATTAGCTTTTAAAGCTTAGCAGTAGCAGTAGTAGTAGTAGTAGTAGTAGTGGTAGTAGTAGTAGTAATAGTAGTATTGGTAGTAGTAGTAATAGTAGGAGGAGGAGGAGGAGGAGGAGGAAGAGTAAATAATAGTAAGTAGTAGTAAATAGTAGTAAAATCGTGCTAAGACATAGATTAAAATCAAGCTAAGAGTATACAAAGAATGCTAGTAGTAGTAGTAGTAGTAGTAGTAGTAGTAGTAGTAGTAGTAGTAATAGTAATAGTAGTAGCAGTAGTAGTAGCAGTAGTAATAATAATGGTAATAGCATTGAAATATACCTTTGGAAAGTTTGTGCGTGTTTTAATTGGTTTAATTTTACAATTTTTAATCTCGGCACCAAGTGCTCTTTAAGATTGGAACAAAGAACAACACTAATTACCTGACAGGACACAAAACAGCGTAGAGAGAAATAAAGGAGAGTTTGATAGGAACTCAGGGGGAGGCCGGGAAGGAACATTATTATAAGATAGAACTGGAAAGGTTTGTGTTTTGTTTTCAATGGGTCCAGCGTGCGTTATTGTTTCAATCCCTTGCAGATCTCTATCAGGTATCGCCGCAACCTTCCTCTCTTTTTCTTCTCCCATTTGTAACACTGGCCGCCTGCCATACCTTTTATTTGTGGCCGTGTCCGCTCGCCGTAGTTTCGTGCGCAGCTCTTGACAGGTGGGGTCGCCTGCGAAGGGCCCAGCACGTGACCTGCATGTGCGCAGCCGCAATACCACGTCATTCCCGACATGCAACACTCAAAAGGGCCGCGAGGTTTGACCACCGCTCTTCAGAAAATTTCTGCCACATGTCTTTCCCCCTCTTCGTACACGCTGGTGAAGAAAGAATAGATTTGACATGAATAAAAGAAAAGAATTTTCTAAACGAAAACACAACCTTTGTTAATGTTGCCATTTTATTTTTATTTCTTTTTTATTATTATTATTATTTTTTTTTTTTTGGGGGGGGGGGGGGGTTGCCGAACAACAGACGGAAAAGATTTTTTTTAAAAAATAGATTTCTTGCCCCCAGCTCGTCATCTTCACGAATATAATTCTGTTTTCGGTTTCTATCTAACCCGATATAACTTTCTCCGATTTCTCTAAAACTGTTTCAACTCAAACTGCTTTTCTTCGCTCCCTTTTCACCCCTTTGTTTCATCGTCCTGCTCTGTCTTTCAAATGCGCCTGCAAAGACTCTTTGGCGCCTGCTAACAGGTACAGTGTTACAAAGGAGATTATTGTTTGGATGCAATGGGTTAGGAACGGTAGGTAAAGTAGAAGCATCAGCCAATGTTTAGGCTCGTCGCTCAGATGCCATGTGCTGTATAAATTCTTTATTGTGGGAAACAAAGATTTCTTGACTTGACTTGGCTATGCTTGAAACTCTATCTTTATGTATTTATCTTAATCCCCTTGCAAATGCAAGTTCTATCTATCTATCTATCTATCTATCTATCTATCTATCTATCTATCTATCTATCTATCTATCTATCTATCTATCTATCTATCTATCTATCTATCTATCTATCTATCTATCTATCTATCTATCTATCTATCTATCTATCTATCTATCTATCTATCTATCTATCTATCTATCTATCTATCTATCTATCTATCTATCTATCTATCTATCTATCTATCTATCTATCTATCTATCTATCTATCTATCTATCTATCTATCTATCTATCTATCTATCTATCTATCTATCTATCTATCTATCTATCTATCTATCTATCTATCTATCTATCTATCTATCTATCTATCTATCTATCTATCTATCTATCTATCTATCTATCTATCTATCTATCTATCTATCTATCTATCTATCATTTGGACACATCGAACAATTCATTTGATAATGTCAGCAAATCATCATAACACAGTGTTATTGAATCCTATTCAGACCAATCCAAACCATTATAAAACATCGTTTACCTCAAAAAGTATGCGATATTGCTGACTCTCTTATATGAAATGCTTTCTCAAAAGGGGTCGGAACAAAGGTTACGGTGATGCAAGTATATCTGGGATATGAAGATTTTCACCATTGGATCACAAAAACCACATGGACTAGTATTAAGGCTGTTCCGTTGCCTTGACAGCTGGATAGAGAGATGAAGTATCGCTGTCTGTACAGTGTACATGTACAGCGGGGAGAAACGTAGGCCTATACAGTTGCCCTCTTTCAATAAGTTGCTTTTTTTAAATAGTTTAGTCGTTTAGTATTAGTAAAAAAAAATAAAAAAAAAAAACACTACGTTTCCTTCATCTTTCATTACTTATCCAATCGCCATGCTCTCGAGTTACGCTTTGATTGACACGTGACGTAAACAGCAATTTCGCAGGCTGTGACGTTGTCAACATGGCGGCCGAAAGGGAGGCAACTTGACCTGTTGTTTACAAACTCTTGCGGTCTGACGCGAAGGCCATGAAAGGCAAGCTGTGGAGAGAGAGTGAGAGAGAGAAAGAGAGAGAGAAAGAGAGAGAGAGAGAAAGAGAGAGAGAGAGAGAGAGAGAGAGAGAGAGAGAGAGAGAGAGAGAGAGAGAGAGAATATGCGTGACCATCCAGAGCAGCTGCGATGAGTTCCTCCACTGGATATTTGACAGACGGCGAGCGAAGACTAGGTTCCTAGATCGGAGTGACAGGTTGGAGGTGCCTTAATTAAAGCTCCCCGCACGTCAACATCGCCATGATCGACACAGCCGTTCCGTGCTCCTCCTCCGCCAGAAGGGCAGACAACTGACACTTGGATTGGGGAAGACGTCATTCAAAAGACAAGGAGAAAATCTCAGTCTTCCTAAATAAACGAATGAATGATTGAAAAGATGAAAGAATGAGTAAATGAAAAGAAAAAGAAATAAATATTACTAATTGCAACCTAAACACTAAATTTGTTGTTGTTGTTGTTGTTGTTGTTCTTTTTCTTCTTCTTCTTCTTCTTCTTCTTCTTCTTCTTCTTCTTCTTCTTCTTCTTCTTCTTCTTCTTCTTCTTCTTCTTCTTCTTCTTCTTCTTCGACAGCAGTTTCAAGTAAGGTTAATTCATAATGTTGTTTTTTAAAAAATAAATAGACCTAACATCGGTTAAAATGCAATAATACAATTGTTGAATAATACAATTAAACATTATAATACTACTTAAATGTGTCGTATCTAAGTACCATAGACAGAGATTACTTTTATATAGCGCACTTACAAGCTCAGAGAGCTTCTCAAAGCGCTGGCCACTACTATCCAGCAATCACAAAATAGGTTGCTGAAGTCAGGATTCGAACCCACGTCGCCCGAGACGCACATACACAACCATATTTTTATCCTAGTATCTACTACCTCACAGAGAAATACTGCACCCCGAGAAACATTTAAATTTAACATTTTCAAGGGAAATTATTTACTTCCATTACAATAAAAGTTCGCTTCTACTAAATCAGAAAGGGAGTTTATTCAACTGAAGAAAAGGGAGATTACCAAGACAGTAAATAAGGAGGGCCATGGGAGCTCATCAAGGCGCGAGTAGAAAGGGAAGCAATCTTGAAGCACGAGGAATGGGCGGGGAACTCATTAGCGTCTCAGATATTCATACGCCACGCGGAGGCAGACGGTAATTTGCCAAGAATGGCGGAGGCGAGAATGTGAAAAAAGAGGGCGTGGAGCGACTTGGAGGAAAGCTGTTATTACCGAAACTGATCCGGAAAGTGGGGCTTGAACTTTATTTCTGTCACTGTCTAGAACTCCCAACCCACCATCCTCTCTATCCATCTGCCCCCTCAGTCTTCTCTCCTCCACCCTTCCCCTTAGTTTCCTATCATTCTTCAACCCAAACCTCCTCAGTCATGATGTTTGTGGAGGAGTGGATGACATGTGTGTATATGTGTGTCTGTGTGTATATGTATGTGTGTATGTGTATGTGTGTGTTTGTATGTGTGTGTATGCGTCCATATGTATGTGTATTATTGTGTATTTGTCTTGTTTTGTTAGTTTAGTGTGTTTGGGTGGTAGCGGTGATAGTTTGAGAAATATATATATGTCGGAGTGCGTGCGAATGTCCGTCTGTCAATATGCCACGTATCCTTCTTCTTCTACCTTCTCGTCCTCCTCTTTCTTCTCCTCCTCTTTCGCTTGTTCTTCTACCTTCTTTAACCTCTTCTTCTCTTCATCGTTTTTCTCCTCCTCCTCTTCCACCTTCTAATTCTACTCATTTGTCTTTAATTCCCACCTTCTCTTCTTCTTCTTCATCTCCTTCTTCTTCTTCTTCTTCTTCTTCTTCTTCTTCTTCTTCTTCTTCTTCTTCTTCTTCTTCTTCTTCTTCTTCTTCTTCTCCTTCTTCTTCTTCTTCTTCTTCTTCTTCTTCTTCTTCTTCTTCTTCTTCTTCTTCTTCTTCTTCTTCTCTTCTTTCTTCTTTCTTCTTCTTCTTCTTCTTCTTCTTCTTCTTCTTCTTCTTCTTCTTCTTCTTCTTCTTCTTCTTCTCTTCTTCTTCTTCTTCTTTCCTTCAACCTGAATCATAATGAATGCCTATGGCTACAGTGATAATGTCTTGCTGACCTACGACCCAACATCGTTCTCGCATCATCATCATCGCCGCCAAAGGCTGGTGTCCTGCTGCGATCGCCAGCGACGGCAGCGGATCGAATTAATTCACTGCACCCGACTAACACATTACCTGCCATTTGGGCGGGTGCTTGGCCGTGTACATAACCTCTCAAACCAGCTGAATCTACACGGGATAAAAACAAGACGGAAAGCCATTCAAATGTATTTGCAGGCACTCGTACAGACACTGTGAGCCGAAATAGACTAATTTTCAAAAAAGTGTTAATTTTGTTAACGGTGTTTTGACTCGACTTTATAATGATGAAGCAAAAGGAAATGATAGAGAACAATCTGCAAGAAAAAACATCAAACTCGGATCAGCCATTTTTGACTCACATGCAGAGCAATGTAAGTCGATGTCCTTACCCCTCACCCTTTCTCCCTCCTCCCCCCCCCTCCACCCTAATAAGAAAAACAAATCAAGATGTTTGCAAAACTGTGCAATTTGAGTCCTAAATAGTCCAAAAATGGCATCGGAAATAAAGTTCGTCCGTCCTTCTGTCTGTGCTTCATCCGCCGTCCGCCATCTGGTTGTGCAAAAGATTTAAAAGCGGTTAAGAAACTATTTCAACTATCGCAACCAAACTTGGTAAGATGATGTATACCCATGAGACTTCATACATGATCAGTGAATGAATGACTTCACTTCAAAGTTAAGGTTACAGGGTCAACAAATGTTAATGAAAAAAAAAAAACAATTTTTCACCAATTTCAACTTTTTTTTAATAGGTTATTAATATTGAACTTATGATTCTTTGAATGAGACACACATACTATACGAACTTTGTCAACCTCACTCCAAGATCAAGGTAACTGAAGCTGTCCAAAGTCGGTTAGTATAGTTACTTTGAAGTGGCCTTGACCCTAAACTATGATAAAGTCCAAACTCGTTGCAATTAGAGATTATAGATTTATCTTTTATATATGTTCCGTTTTTGCCTTGCAAAAACATTTTAAAAAAGTAGAATGGCTGTTTATTTAACCCATAGTATGAAACAACATTTGGTTATTTGATCAGACATGCATGAGAGGTTTTGTGAGAGTCAAGGTCATCCCAAGGCCAAGACCACCGTTGTAGTTTTTGGTTTTGTTTTGTTGTTGTTGTTTTTTGGCATAATACAACTTTTGCTGTACTTTATTTGATAGTATATGAGTATATTTGGAGCCGGAGGTCATGGTCATCTCAAGGTCAAGAGAATAGAAATATCAAAGTCAGTCTTACCTTGAATTTTAATGCCACAGTTTCTTTTTTTTTCTGGGCAGTCATTTTTATGTTAAATATTGCAAGTTCTATTAGAAGCATGTGAGCCGTATGGGTTTTGCCCTTCTAGTTTTAGATAAAATGCAAAACGCGTTTAAGAAAAAGGTGTAGCTCAATGACCTTTGGAAAAATACAAATACAATTTAAATAACATGCGTAGCAGTAGGCAAAGTATCCATAGAGTAAAAATGATGAATTTGGGGTTAGTTAGCACTAGACAAAGGATCCACAAAGTAAAAATGATGAATTTGGGGTTAGTTAGTAGTAGACACAGGATCCACAAAGTAAAAATGATGAATTTGGGGTTAGTTAGCAGTAGACACAGGATCCACAAAGTAAAAATGATGAATTTGGAGTTAGTTAGCAGAAGACAAGGATCCACAAAGTAAAAATGATGAATTTGGGATTAGTTAGCAGTAGATAAGGATCCACAAAGTAAAAATGATGAATTTGGGGTTAGTTAGCAGTAGACAAGGATCCACAAAGTAAAAATGATGAATTTTGGGTTAATTAGCAGAAGACAAGGATCCACAAAGTAAAAATGATGAATTTGGGGTTAGTTGTTGAGATAAGGCACAAAGTGTATTTTGAACCAAAAAGTTGATTGGGAGCGACGGACTGACCCATGAACCGACAACTAACTGTACTACTACTAAAGAATGACCTATGATTTGAAGTCCCTGTATATCAAATCTCAGTGCAGAAGAGTAAATTTTGTATGTTTGATTTAATAATTCTATAATCATGTATTTTATTTCATTATAACGGTTTTAGTAAATTTCTTATGTCTTTGCCCGCTTGAACATCATCATCATCGGTTATATTATTTTGATTAGTCTTCATTAGTATTTTTGCCTACAGTTTCCTTATTGCGTGAAACTCGTGATTTGTACATAATATATTGTAACCAATCAAGCTATCCTCTTATGTTACTAGCGTTTTGTGTTCACTTTAGTTTCTAGTGGAATCCATTAGCGAAGTATAATTTTATAAGATTTTGTCTTTTCAGTTGTATACGGTATTTGTATAATAACTAAGGTAGACTTGTGAGCTATTTTTATGGTTTTGGAATAATTATAATTTGAAGATTTTTTTTCAACTCCTTTCTTAGACGTCAAAGAGGCAACATAGTAGAACAGTCAAAGTAGCTGTGTAGTACTGGTGCCTAGCATTAGTAAACGTTAGCAGTTATTTCAGTTTTAATCATATTTTGAAAAAAGACAGTTGATATTGTGCTAGCCACTCTTATTCTTATAGCCGCCATTTGATTTCAAGCTTGGGACAAAGTTTGTGATTTGTGAATTATTTTGCGACCTACAATCACACTCAAGTGGGTCGGTTTACTTTTGGTACCTCTCCCTTTCCTGGCGACAGTAAAGTCTTGGAGCTTTTAACCAATGTCTGGCATCCTTGTTGATCAGGTGAACCCTTGGAGTGAATGTGTCCTAACCAGTTTCACATCACCCACGCCCTCCAACATTAACAAAACAGCTTCAGCCGTTATTTGAGATATTGGGCAAAACGTCTTGAGGACAAAATGTCTGTAGTGACCGTGATCTTGGCGGTAAAGCAAATAGGATAGTACGGGAGGCAGGTGATTATCCTAGGTAATGTTTCTAAGAAGTTTGGTCAAAATTCGTTCAGTGCTTCTTGAGACACGACTTCCAACGAACCGACAAAGGACTCGTTGTGATTCCCCCCCCCCTCCCCCCACCTCACTGTTTCAAAGTATTTCCTGATAAGTCTGGAAGTTCATAAAGGTCTCACTGCGAGCCAGAATTAATAAAAAAAAATTTAATTGAACCATTGAATGTGTATAACAAGCTTTTATCATTTCACCTGTGTTGATGTGCTTGTGTAAGCGCGAATGGTTTCAAAGACGAAAGTTTCAGAAAGAACGTAAGAGAAAAAGAAAGAAGAAAATAAAGAAAGAAATAAAAGAAGGAAAAGAAGGAAAAGAAAATGAAAGAAAAAGGAAGAAAAGAAAGAAGTAAAGAAAGAGAGAGAGAGAGAGAGAGAGAGAGAGAGAGAGAGAGAGAGAGAGAGAGAGAGAGAGAGAGAAATAGAGAAAGAAAGAGAAACCAAAACATAAGAAGAGAAGAGAGAAAAAAAAAGACAGGCAGAGGGCAGGCAGGCAGGTAGGCTAAGCAGACAGATGGACAGTTCAAAAACAAGAATGATTAAGGAAAGAAAAAAAATAACCAATTAGGAAAGAAAGTTAATTAATTAAAAAGAAAAACATGGAGAGTGGAAATTATTAACAGAAGAAATATAAAATTAAAAAAGAAAAGGTGAACCATAAAAAGAAATGTTACAAAAATGATTCCCCAAAAAAGTAACGTTGTTGAAGAAAAAAGAGAAAAATATAAGCAGCTTTAAAGTTGTTACATCCACAACCTGCTGCAGTGAAACTATGGCGGGGGTGGAGGCGACTGGTCACGTTTAGCGCTGATATAAGTTCTAATTTGCTGATGCGTTAACAATTAAATTAGGTTACTAATGCCTTTTTTGTTGAGGAAAATGTATATATAATTCTTTTTTTTTAATTATATTTCCATTGTCTTTAAGGTGCTTGTTTCCATCTTCACACTCCCACTTCTCCACCCCGATGTTATTTCTATAGAATTTGTCTAATTGCACACATTTAAATAGACGTTAAAATAAATAAATAGATAAATAAAATTTGTATAGAGTACATGTACCTTGTCTTTTTTAGCATAAAATCATTTCGGTGAATAGACGTTAAATGAAACAAACAAACATTGTTTCTCACCTGAAAGAAGGCAAAGTTCTTAAAACGACAAATACCTTTCTCAGCTGTCTTTTTTAAATACGTAATTAATAATTCATCCAGGGTTTTGAAAATAAATCACCCAGCCAATAAGATGTCTGTATACACACTATTAACTTCAAAAAAAGGTATTAATTAACTCCTGACAAGACAGTGGTTTTGTATTTGGCTCGATAGTGCGTGGTTGTTTTCGTTTGTTTGTGTCAACGGCTGTTCTGTATTCTATTATATATAATGCATGTTCAACAGTTTTCTATTCTTCATTATCGCACACACCGACTTTCAAGTTCTTTTTTTTCCTACTCTCATCAAATCTCTGTGTCTCTGTCTCTGTCTTTCTCTGTCTCTCTACACTTTCTTCCTAACCCCTCTTTCTCTTTACCTCCATTCTTCCCTCCACCCGTCTCTCCCTCTTTCTGTCTGTCTGTCAGTCTTCTTCTTCTTCTTCTTCTTCTTCTTCTTCTTCTTCTTCTTCTTCTTCTTCTTCTTCTCCTCCTCCTCCTCCTCCTCCTCCTCCTGAAAATGAAGATTTTACGTCTACACTCACCATAGATATATGGTAGACGAGGATAACCATCCCAGGGAACCAGGGGTAGGGACCTAAAACCAAAACTGAACCACCAGGGTAATCATACACATACTGCTAAAATGGACAGTGAAAATGGCCACTTTTTATTTCCTCCACTCCGGGATTCGAACCTGTGTCATCGGTGTCCCCGGCGAACGCTCTACCACTTGAACCAGGGGCGGATCAGTTAGTTTCTTGGGTTTTTTTTTTTTCCAAAATTCGTATAAAAAAATAAATAAATAATATATATATATATATATATATATATATATATATATATATATATATATATATATATATATATATATATATATATATATATATATATATATATATATATATATATATATATATATATATTTATATATATATAGTATTTATTTTATTTTTATTTTTATTTTTATAATTGTATTCTCTCTCTTTCTCTCCTTCTTCTTCTTTCTTTTCCTTTTTTTTTTTTTTTTTTGGGCTGGGGGGGGTTCCGGAAACCCCGGAAACCCCCCCCCCCCTCGTCCGCCCCTGTGAACTACGGCGGTGGAACCTCCTCCTCCTCTTCCTTCTTCTTCTTCTTCTTCTTCTTCTTCTTCTTCTTCTTCTTGTTCTTGTTGTTGTTGTTGTTGTTGTTGTTGTTCTTCTTCTTCTTCTTCTTCTTCTTCTTCTTCTTCTTCTTCTTCTTCTTCTTCTTCTTCTTCTTCTTCTTCTTCTTCTTCTTCTTCTTCTTCTTCTTCTTCTTCTTCTTTTTTCTTCTTCTTCTTCTTCTTCTTCTTCTTCTTCTTCTTCTTCTTCTTCTTCTTCTTCTTCTTCTTCTTCTTCTTCTTCTTCTTCTTCTTCTTCTTCTTCTTTCCACTCCCACATAGCTTTCCTCTAAACCAACCAAACTTTGTCCTATCAACCATTTTTCATTTATCAAGTTTTTTGGGGGTACACCGGGGTGTCTTTTGTATACTGTCCCGTCGCTTTGTTGTCAGTGAAAGCCTCAACCGTCAGTGAACCGTCTGGGTATGATGATCGGGTGTGGAACGACGCGTAAGACCTCAGGACCCTGTATGCACACAGTGCAAGTCAACATTACTTTCATCATATCGCAGGTTACTTACTCTTTGATGCTCGTTTGCACTTAGCTTAGTTATTGGAATAAAACTACTGCTGCTGCTAACTACTATTACTACTACTACTACTACTACTACTACTACTACTACTTCTACTACTACCACTACTACTACTACTAGTCACTTAGCTTAATTATTGAAATAAAAATACTACTACTAACTACCAGTTTACTACATACTAAGTACTACTACTACTACTACTACTACTACTACTACTACTATTATTATTATTATTATTATTATTATTATTATTATTATTATTATTATTATTATTATTATTATTATTATTACTTCAACTTCTACTACTTTTTTCCTCCTCCTATTATGATTATTATGATTATTTTTATTATTATTATTATTATTATTATTATTATTATTATTATTATTATTATTATTATTATTATTATTATTATTATCATCATCATCATCATCATCATTATTCAATATCACGCTTTTAACTCATGAAGAAGTTTTCAACGAAATTCATGTTTAGAGAACCTTGCAATAATCTGGCGTTTCATGTCCTTTATAGCTTTTATAGCTTCCTTATGTTTGTAACCCTTCCCGTGTAATGCATATTTTTTTTAAATGACTGGATACGTCCACGTGCAGCAGCGGCGACACGGTTTAGTTAAATCACCGTGTAAATAGTCATTGCAGAAAATAGGTGGACTTTCTTTTTTCTTTTTTTGCTTTTCTTTATTTTTCTTCGATATAGGCCCTATTATGTCTCGATGCGCCTAAACTATGAAAACTAGCTAGTTACCATAATATCCAAAACTTAGGCTACCAGCAATTCAATCCATTTCAATAATTTATTTTGTTAATGTCTGTTCACGTACATGTGATTATTTAGACATCTTTCTCACGCATGGGACATACACATCCTAAAATCAAAATTGGGTGACAGTTAAACAGCAACAGCTGTTTTCCTTTCACACTTTTATTCTAATAATCTAAAATCTAACAATGAAATAAAGTCGATAGGATACGTCTCAAGCACGCGGTCCCGCGCCTCCAACGGAGCGCCGATTTTTTGCTCTGAATATATGTTTTATTCGACCCTTAAGATTAAGCGTGTTTACAGAAGCTAAGATGTACCTCCACAGAGGCGCCGAGGCGACAATATCAACCGGAGATAAATGGCCCGAAATGTGTTGATCGCCCCTCGACTTCACCTTAAAATAACACGCGACAATGACGGCCTGGTGTTAAGGCTAAACACATTCCCCTCTCTTTCAATGGCAGGTCGTCTGAACTAAAAAAAACTGTGGGAGAGGTGGCGAGGGCATTTTCCGCTGCTGCGACGGTTTATTGTTGTGTGGGGGTGAAAGAAGAAGAAGAAGAAGAAGAAGAAGAAGAAGAAGAAGAAGAAGAAGAAGAAGAAGAAGAAGAAGAAGAAGAAGAAGAAGAAGAAGAAGGTGTGAATTTAAAAAAAGACAGAAAGCACAAGAAAAAGATGTGAATGAAAGACATGTGAAGCAGTTAGATTTCTTTTGATTTTCATTTGTTTTGTATTATTTCATTTAATTTGATTTCATATTAAAATTTAGGTTAGTTTACTTTAGATGACTTTACTTTAGTTTACTTTATTTTATTCAATTAAGTGTAGTTTGGTGCAAGTCTTATGCTCTGACTGAACTATCTGACAACCCAGACGCTAACGTCAGGTTTGGAAACAGCCACAAAACGCAAACTATATTACTTTTCTTTAATTTTATATTATGGATGACTGCCAAGCGAACAGAGAAATGAAATATCACACAAAAATTAAAAGCTGGACCCAGCTTGTTATTGGGTACCTGGTTCTTCTGAAAACCGGGAAAGACAAAGAAACGATTGGAGAGAGGAGGCGGACGGCACCACCCTCAGAAAACAGGCCCTAAGAAAATGGTCACTCGATGTTAAAAACGAAAATCATCATTTCACATCCCCCCCAAACATAATACAGTAAAGATGTGGGACTTGTGAATGAATGCCTTTCTTTTCCTTAAAGACCAAAAGCTCACGAGGGGAACTTTTTACTTTAAAATCTAAAGCGAACAAACCCGATTAGACGTGGGGAGAACACACGCACAGTGTATAAACAGTGGTCAATGAAGCAGGAAAGTAACAGATAGAAATAAGACCCCTTGCCAGGGCTGTTTCCACTTCAACGAACAGCATTTCACGCTGAAACTCCATGTCCAACTAACCATAAAAATCACCCAAAAGCGCAATGGTTTGGGGTTTGGGGGATATATTATACTACGTCACTCAAGTGGGTGAAATTTAATTCGAGACGCTTTCCATGTCAAAAGTAGGGCTGTCGCAGTGCAACGACAGCCCCCAGGACAAGCACGACGTCGAACCCTACACCTATGAACCGCTTCCAAGTTTGAAATTAGCTTACACTTATGATTAAACTAACTCTCTGTGGATGATGATGATGATAATGATGATGATGATGATGATGATGATGATGATGATGATGATGATGATGATGATGATGATGATGATGATGATGATGATGATGATGATGATGATGATGATGATGATGATGATGATGATGATGATGATCTTTTGTGAATTAAATCATATAATCTTTACATTCTTTTCTTCTTTTATTTTCGATCGGAATTTTGGTTACATAAAGATAACATAGTCTAGGGAGACGTAATGAAAATAAGGTATATATTGGAAGAACGATATAACATTTTTGCGTTTAAAATAATAATAAATACTTTCTCAAAATAAAACTTTACAGCAAACATCAACCATACACTGCAGAAGATAACATATTATTGTCTCTATTCAGTTTTTGTGTTAATGAACGAAATGATTATTTCGTCTAGTGTTTTGTTTATAAGGCTACACACTAACGATGGACTGAAACTTAAGGGAGAGCAAAAAGGTTTTAAGGTAGTGATCATTGTCTCGCCTAACAGAAATGGGATAGGAGTTGAAAGAGAGATGGACTTAAATAGTTGTGATGATCTGAACTGTACACTTCATTTAACAAATTCAGTGGTGTGTAGTACGCCTGCTATAGCTATAGTGTCGCATGCCAGCGGAGGTCTTGCCTGACAAGGTGCTTTTTAGCAGTATCCAAAAGGACCGCCCTCTCCCGTCCTTTCTCTCGCTGGCTACGGTACTCTCTACCTCCCCCCCCCCCCTCCCCCCTTCCCTCTTCTTCTTATCCCTTCCACAGAACTATCCGCTGCAAGAGCTATTCTATGCTAGCTAAAAGGATCTAGCTAGGTCTCTCAGTCTACGATCCTCCCACTTTGTAATGGCCTAGGCCGCGCCCCCTCCAGGCGAAGTGTGGCGCAGAATGGGTGCTTTACGCGGCTAGCAGCGCGGGACATTATGACTCTCTGTACATCATCAGCGGACTACCCTCACTTCCCCATGAAACACCTAGCAGGGCGCCTTCCCCCGCCGCCTATTGGCTCACAAAAGTCACGTGGTTTTTGCCCCCTTTTTTTTTCTAAGCCTCGCTAAAACTCCGCCTTCTTTCTTTCTTTCTTTCTTTTATTATTTATTTTATATCTTTTTGTTTTTTAGAATTCTAGTGGTGTTTTTGCCTGCTACTTTCCTGTCTTTGCGGTATTTGCGGTTTTCTTCTTCTTCTTCTTCTTCTGCTTCTTCTTCTTCTTCTTCTTCTTCTTCTTCTTCTCTCTCTCTCTCTCTCTCTCTCTCTCTCTCTCTCTCTCTCTCTCTCTCTCTCTCTCTCCTCTTTTCCCACCTCCACCATACCATATCCCCCCTCTCTCTCTTTCAGAGTCACACCCTCCTCCCCCTCCCCCTTTTCCCCTGCATTCCTACTCAACCGTTTAGAACGGGCAGACGGAGCAAAGGGGAAAGTTGGTCGTGCTTATTGCCGACGCCCTGTACTTGAGGTGGTTTTGTGGGGGCGAAGAGGGAGCGGACGTCAAAAGTGCGCATCTCACGGGCCCGCTCGGAGTTCTTGCAACAGAACCTCGCCGGGAAGGTCAGCTTGGCTGAGGTCTCCTCTCTCACCGAAGGCGCATCGCTAAGGGTTTTTCGGTTTGCCTGTGACTGGGCATGTTCATGTGGACAGATAGACGCTTCGTTGTAAGACAAAACAGTCCGTAGATTTCTTACTGTGTGTAGGCTTCTTGTGTCACGACTTGGTGAGTTTGCTGGGTTTGTGGCTGGATCTCCTTATGAACAATCACAACAACAATCCACGGTATCTTCTGTTCGATAGACTTGACTTTTGTAAATTGTGAATTTGTGTGTGTGTTGATGTGTGCGTGTGTATGTGTGTGTGTATGTGTGTGTGTGATATTACTACAGTACTTCTATTATTAACTAGAACAGTCTTATCAGCCATCGGACAAAGCTTTTATCTACGTTCACGAAACGAGTTTTTTAAACATAACCCCAAAAATACATTGTTTAGTTTTTTTTACCGCTGACCAGGAAAACAAATCCACTGCATATTTTTTTAGATTTATCTAGAAGAATAGTTATACTAGTCTTCGCCAAGCTAAATGTTTTTTTCATGTTGTAAAATGGACTGAAATTTACTGTTAGATTTATTTAGGAAGATAGTTACAGACTTAGTATGTGGTTATTTTTTGTTATGAAGTTGACTGAAATTAATTGAATACTCTTGTGAGATTTGAGATTTAGTTTTTAAAAATTGCTCAAATTACAATCAATATCCTACTCGACAGAAGATTTAACGCTGATTCTTTTTCAAATTTTTATTAGGATAGTTATCGTTCTTGTGTCAAATGGAACGTGTCTATATACAGTGTCGTCTTGTTTCATTTGGTTTAAAACAGAATTGTATTCTTTTTATGTCATTATTTTGTTAAGAATTCTAAGGGGGAAAAGTTGACACTTGCAAGGTCTACGTAACTGAAACTGCAAGATTGTTTTTATGACCATTACACATCGGTCGTATTTTAGGTTAATATCTGTGTTAACTACAATTTTCCAAGGCCTTCTTTCTCTGCGCGTAGACTAGGACAGACACTTTTATCTTAGCTTCGTTTGTTTTCACAGTGATCTTCCATTGTCATATGATGATGGTTTGGCGAGCTTAATACGCTCAAAGATACTGCATCCAAGATTTTAAAAAAATTAACTATTATACTTGATAGAGCAACATAAGGAGACACGGTCTTCTGCTGTTCCTTCAGTATTGAAATCCTAGCGTGGACATTTAACTTTTTTTGGAATTCAATGTCAATGACAGTGTATCTTGCACGCACCATAAACACCAAGACTACCAATTTTTCAACAATCATAATGTTTGTCGACAATTGACATTACAAGACTTTCACAATTCTTTGTGATTATTGTCTGGTGACTTCCGTGTAGTTATTATCATCCAAAGTGACTATAATTGATCGTTGATTTTTGGGTGTCGCAGTTCCTGCAATTGGATAATCAACTAAATGATTAGTTAGTACTGAACGATTGATCAACCGAAAGACGAAGTTTTCCTGATTGGATGATCTATAAATTGATAACTTTGTTGCTGATTGGAAAATCAATTAAAAGATGATATGTTCGCGATTGGATGATCAATAAATTGATTAGTTTGTTGCTGATTGGAGGATCAACTGTAGGACGTATTTCTTTCCGACTGGATGATCAATAACTTGATGACTGAATACTGATTGGAAGATCAACAGTTAAAAGGAGGAGCAGTTCTGAGGATTCGGCTTCTGTCGTTGCATCATGTTCCATTCCGCATTGTCTATCAGGTGAGCTTTAAGCGCATCTTAATGGCTTAATCTCGCTATATAAGTGTCTTGTTGTTTTGGGGGGTGTAGGTGGTGGTGGTGGTGGTGGTTATGATGATGATGATGATGATGATGATGATGATGATGATGATGATGATGATGATGATGATGATGATGATGATGATGATGATGATGATGATGATGATGATGATGATGATGATAGTGCTTTAAATGACCTCTGTTTCTGTCATTCTCATTTGCTATTTCTTGTTCCTAATTTGTTCTACCAATCTACTTTTCTCCAATGGACCAGTCACTTATCTTTTTTCTTGAAAACTCTCCAAAAATTCATCATCTATTCTGTGTTGGTTCAGCTTGGAACTATTGGACGCTTTCTTCCAAACGGTCAATAGGGCTTTCTATAGTATTATTATTTAGCAATGTCGGCATCGTATATTTATGTATGTGGGTTGTAAGTATTTTTAATGATGTTTATATTCTATTTAGTCTTTATTAACGGGTGTTCGATTAATTGGAGTACATCCTCCGCATCTCCTGCATGGGATGCCTTTATTGTAAAGTGACCGACTATAAACAAGGAATCAAATCAAATCAAATCAGTAAATCTAGTTTCATGTCCATCTGTTATCATACTTTATAGTTAGCGGTTTAGGTTGATTTTGAATAGTTTTGTTTAGTCCTGATCCGGGTTTTTGCATTCTGCTGGACCCTATAAACATTAATTATCTAATCTTCTTCTTCTTCTTCTTCTTCTTCTTCTTCTCTTCCTCCTCCTCTTCTCTCCAGCCTCATCCTCCTCTTCCTCATCCTCCTCTTCCTTCTCCTTCTTCTTATCAAACATCAGATGGTACACTTCCCTTATTGTTAGAGCACATTGATGATTGCCTGTCACATTGTGGAAGACCCTATAGAACTCTATAAGACTTCATCTTCATCATCATCATCATCATCATCATCATCATCATCATCATCATCATCATCATCATCAACTTCTTCTTCTTCTTCTTCTTCTTCTTCTTCTTAGTCGTCGTCGACTTCTTCTACACAAATCTTGTTCATCTCGTTGATCCTGCTTAATTATTTTGTGTTTGGAAATGTTGATACGCGCCTAATATATAAGTTTGCCTTTAGTCTTCCTTCATTTTGCATTTCACAGTAGGCTTTATGAGGAAATGGCAAGATACGATTAGTTTTATACTTAAAGGTTTTATACTTAGATGAGTGAATGAATGAATGCATGCATAAATACAAATGTATTAATTAGCGCATAGTTCTAAATATTTCCTCACAAAAGAAGCATGATCACTGCGCTTTTCATGACTTCATGCGTTATAAAATTAACCTAATAAGACTTCTTCTTTTTTTTCATCGCAAATTCCTTTTCATGTATACTTATAGATGATCTATGAGTTTGTGTCTGTTGTAGAATAAAGAATGCCTTGACCGTGACTTGACTGGTAATATTGTAATTTGAAGAACAAACATCCAAGAACAAAATTCCAACATCTCCGTTGCATATTGAGGAAATCTGGGTGGGCGGGCTGAGGAGATAACAAAAAATGTTGTTCTGATTCTGATGTAGATTCCTATACTAAGCCTAAATAACAAGTTAAGTCAATACATATTTAAACAATAAAAAATACCAACAAACCACAACAAACCAGAATATACAAAAAACAGCAGTAAAAAGAAAAGAGCAAGAAATTGAAAGAAAGGGAAAGATTTAAAAAAGGACTAATTGAAGAAAGAAAGAAAGAAAGAAAGAAAGATTGAAAGAAAGAAAGAAAGAAAGAAACAAAGAAACAAAGAAACAAAGAAAGAAAAATTGAAATGAAATGAAATAAAAATTGAAATGAAATGAAATAAAAATGAAAGAAAGAAAGAAATTAAGGAAAAAAAAGAAAGAAATAAAGAAACAAGGAAAGCAATAACGAAAAAAAGAACGAAAGAAAGTAAAAAGAAAAAAAATGGACAGGAAAACTCAGTAAAAGAACATTAAAATGAAAAGGGAAAAAAGTGAAAAAAAAGAAAAAGAAAAAGAAATAATTATAGAATTAAAGGAGAGAAAAAAAAGAAAGAAATACAGAAGGAAAGAAAGAAAAATGTGGAAGTATAGTTTAAAGTTAATATTCTAACATTTTACAAAATATACATTATTCATATTGTAATAAAGCAGCTGTACATGTATAACAAGAATTATATAGATATATGCTGACTAAATAATTATTCAGTTTGCTTGGTAGAGACGATTTAGGCTTGCGTCTCGGACAGTCTCTGCTAAGCAGTGTAAGTTCCTGTACTCCTTTTACACATATTAAACTATAATGCTAATGTAGCAGTTGCTAAATTTCAATATTTATGAGACTTGACTTTACGATATTAAACTATTTTGATGAGAGAGAGCAAAAGACTTGCTTTTGTTTTTTAAAAGCCCCAGTTGTCTGATTTAATTAACTAATCATTTATAGATTGATCGGTTGATTGGGTATTAATTGATTATTGATTCATTGACGGTTTATTGACTGATTGACTAATTTGATCTATTATTAATTGATTTGTCAATTTTAAATGTTATTTGTATCTTGGCTGGCTCATTTGTTAGTTACGGATTCAAAAATTAGTTGCTAGTGAAGCAACAAAAACAAAGGCAAATTGATGAAGTAAATGTACAAAAGGAACAAATAACTCAGTCTCACCAATGAAGATTTTTCCCTTAAAGCTAACAGTGTGACAGTGGTCCAGCTATGACCGCTGAAGGTTCACCGGCCACTAAAAACTAGAAATCCAATCCAATCAAACAGTATCCCACTGCCTTTGAAGGTAAGGCCAAGTAACATTTTATACAACGCAAAACCAACCATCTAAACATTTATGTGAGGTTCGCCTCTGTTACGTTGAAACGCGAATGGTGCGTATGAAATGCGCACGATGTTATGTGTGAAGCGCGTGCAATGGTAGGCTTGTGTGTGACGCGCGCAATAGATCTGTTCGTTTTATTTTGCAACGCATGCAGTAATAGAGTGTATTTATCTTTGATTTGATTTTGCGTTGTTATTAGTAGAGGCTTTGTGTAATGTTAGTGTTTTTAGTTGGTCGATATTGTTTGAGAATTTTCGGGAATCAGTTGTTTACTATCGATCGAAGCGTGTGGATCATTCTGTTGGTTACCATGGAAGCTTCCATTCCAAATGGGGTTGGATGACGTGAGTCACGTGATGATGAAATTAATTTTGATTGGTTGTGGTGTTTTATGTAGGATTATTCTCGTTTGTTCCCGTGTATGTAGAGACTATATAAGCGCCGCACTGTTAAAAAAGTTGGATTGTTGTTGATAGTGACTTGAAAGTTGTTGAGTTGAGTTGAGAATTGTATGCAGTTGTTGATGTGTGCTGAATAAAAGCGGAAAACTTCATACGTCGACTTTGTGACTTGTATGCTGTTTGGACGGGTTGCGTGGATAAACGAATCTGAGTTACACCTTATCAGGAATTCAGCATTGGGGCTGAATCAGATACTGATAAAGAACACACCATCATCAAACGGAGTGTAACATTTTGGGGGCCAAGCCGGGATTCACGCCATAGCCAAGGGTTCAACTGCAACAAGCGAGTCAACGTTACGAGAGGCAGACATCGAGGGTAGCCGCCAACGAGTTGCGTCGAGAGGGGCCAACATACTGGGACTACATCACCGATAGGTTCGGGTTGACTGCAAGGGCGTGTAGTCGCTGAAGAGTTGTTTCGTGAGCGAACAACAGATCAGGACTACGTGGCTGCCGCAGGACTACGTCGAGGGACAGTCTCGGAGCTACATCGCCAGTGTTACAGAGAGCGGCGAGCGGACTTCGCGTCTACTTCAGCACAGGAGCGTATACATCAACACCAGCGTGGTGCAGCGTCGCTTACGACGAGGACAGCGGGGCCTGCGTCAGCGAAGGCGACTAGTGACAAGCATCAGCGCTACTGCAGAAAGCGTGCTGTTCTAGAACAGTCTAGAAAGGTACAGCACAGTCAAGAACTTTCCAGAATAGAACTTTCTAGAAAAAGAACTTTCCAGAACTTTCCGGAAGCATCAAGATGGCTGACTTCTGGCAGAAAGGGATTCAACTGAATCTAAAAGGCAAACAGCTGACGGAGTACGTCAAATCCCAGGAGAGAATACAAGAACGAGAATTAGAAGAGCAGCGTCGCCGCGAAGAAAGAGAATTGGAAGAGAAGCGTCTAGAAAAAGAACTAGAACTAGAACAGAAGCGTCTAGAAATTGAACAGCAGCGGCAAGAAAAAGAAGAGCAACGTCGGCGTGAAGAAAGAGAACTTGAACAGCAGCGGCAAGTAAAAGACAGAGAATTCGAGCTGAAGCGTCTTGAGTTCCAGCTAGAAATGGCGCGTATCCAGCAACAGCAGAATGCGCCACAAGTTATCAGTGACAACAAAGCTCCAAAATTGCCAGCGTTTGTCGACGGGAAGGACCAGATCGACAGTTATTTGGCGAGATTTGAAAGGTTTGCCAAAAGCTCTAACTGGCAACCTCAAGACTGGGCGATTCGACTAAGTGCTCATCTGACGGGGCAAGCACTCGACGTCTACACCAGATTGTCGGACGATGACGCTAAAGACTACGACGTCTTGAAAGAGGCCCTATTGCAGTGCTACAACTTTACAGAGAAGGGCTACCGTAAACGCTTCCGTGAATGCCGGCCTAAGTCAGACGAGACGCCAAAGCAGTTTGTGGAGCGCCTGTCGTCATATCTACACAAGTGGGTGGAGTTATCAGGCAAAGGAAAGTCTTACGATAGTCTCCATGACCTGATCGTGAAGGAGCAATTCCTTAATGCCTGTCACAAGGACCTAGCGACCCACTTAGAAGAACAAAAGCTGCAGACGCTTAAAGATGTGACTGAGGCTGCTGAAAGATATCTCATCGCTCATGGGAAGACCCTGGGGCCACCCAGCGCGACGAAACATTTTCAGAAGACTGGAAACCATGTGAACCAGATCCAGGGGAGCCAGACGAACCAGAAACAGACGGACTCCACGCCTCCTCCCAGGGAAGGGCATTCAAGAGGCTGTTTCACCTGCAACGCTACAGACCACAGAGCGGCTAACTGTCCTCAAAACAAAAGTAGCGGACAGCGGGGCAGTACGGACAATGCAGCGGCGGGCAACAGACAGAGACGTTTCTCCAATCAACGGCAAACCAGTAGATCTGACCATCAAGTGTGCGGCGGGAGCGTCATTCTTCCGAGTGAGACCGAGTGCACAGCTACTCCTGCGGACGTGCAAGAGTGCATAACCGATGGCCAACTTCTCCTTGCCAACGGGAAATCCATCCCCGTCGTCGCCAGCGCAGCTATGACCGTCCAGAACATGCCTGTTTCCGAGGGACGCGTCGGAAATCATGAAGTGACTGTCTTAAGAGACTCTGGCTGCAGTGGGGTCATCGTCAGAGAAGACCTAATCGCTAAAGAACAGTTCACTATTGATTCAAAATGGACACTCATGGCCGACAGCAAATGTGTGAAAGCGCCAGTTGCAAAAATTCATGTCAACACCCCTTTCTACGTAGGCGAAGTCGAAGCGGTTTGCCTGAAGAAGCCGCTGTATGATTTAATGATCGGGAATATCGACGGCGCGAGACGACCCGACGACCCCGATTCAGAGTGGAGTCCTGCCTCAACTCAACACGTCGAAGTTGTGGAGGAGGATCCATTGCCATTTCCCGATGGAGACCTTACAGAGCTGCTACGGTACAATGTGGTTACTCCGGCTCAGTCCTGCCGACCAGAGATCGTCGGTGCTGTTACTACCAGGGCCCAGGCCAAGAGAGACAAGACGTCTACGCCACTGAAGGTCGCCGACAACTCCAAAGCTGCCATCGTGGACAGAGATAAGCTGATCCAGCTCCAGGAAGCTGATAGCACTTTAAACAAGTACAGGAACCGCCAAGACCACGTGACCAAGGGCAGTGGCACGGTCTATTTTGAGGTGAAGGCCAAGATCCTGTACCGAATCTTCCAGCACCCGAGGGTCAACGGAGGGAAACCACTACGTCAAGTCTTGGTACCGTTACCCCTAAGGCGCCAGGTGATGGAAGTAGCGCACGACTCCATCATGGGAGGTCACCTAGGCATCAAGAAGACGTCAGACAGAATCCAGGCGGTGTTCTACTGGCCAGGACTTCATGCGGACGTCAGCCGTTTCTGCCGATCATGTGACATTTGCCAGAAGACCTTACCTCGAGGGAGGGTCCCGAAAGTGCCTATGCAGAGGATGCCTCTGATCGACCGACCTTTCAAGAGGGTGGCCTTAGACTTAATCGGCGAAATAAGACCTCCGAGTGAAGAAGGTCATCGATGGGTACTGACTTTAGTAGACTATGCGACTCGGTACCCAG
>CM072523.1:35156912-35199412 GCA_036898135.1 Oncomelania hupensis | reverse complement strand
TCAATGACTCATGTTCAAGAAAAATGACTAGTTTACCTCTTGTGTATTGTCCCAGGGAGAGTGATTGTGTTATTTGGTTGTTTGATTGGGGATTTTTACTTTGCGTATGTTTTCGTGCGCCTGTTGGTGTCAATGCTTGCATTTCATTATTATCAGAAGACGATGTGTTGTACTATAATGCTTTATCATAATGTCTGAATAAATTGTCAAATTTTGAACAAGATAAATGATTAAAAAGTGTACGGAAAATAATGGTAAGAAATTAAATATGTTTGGGGAATTTTGATGCCTTTTAAAAATCTAATTAATTTCAAAATGTAATTAAAACTAATATTACTCAGTAATGAGTTGATTTTATATAAATTGAATGAATGAAAATAAACTTAACATTATTTCAGAAAAGTTTTACGTTTCCTTTAATGTATGTAAGTTTAGCTTTAGATTAATGTTAGATTTATAATTTTTTGGATTGATTTTATCTTACCTGTGCAATAAACATTTACGTCTCCAAACCTTTTAAACACACTGATGCGCCTTAAGTGTTAGTTAGCTGTACTATACTATACTATATTATACTATACTATACTATACTATACTATACTATACTATACTATACTATACTATACTATACTATACTATACTATACTATACTATACTATACTATACTATACTATACTATACTATACTATTCTATACTATACTATACTATACTACAGTGTAGTTTAATTCAGTTTATAATTTAATTTGATTTGCTTTAAGATTAATGTTAGTGTTACAAATGATTAGATCTCTGGTACACACAAGCTCTCTCTCTCTCTCTCTCTCTCTCTCTCTCTTTCACACACACACACACACACACAGAGGAAAGAAACACTGTTCATTAAAAGCTTGCTTGCAATTAATTAACTCATTTTGGTTATATCCGGAATGCGGTTTTTCCCCTGCTTTGTCAAAAAGGCAAGCCAGATAGGAAAAATGACTCTGGCGTTAAAAACCCGAGTATCTTCGGGGTCACGAGTTTTGACCTTGAAATTCATGAATAAATTATAACCGAGAGACTACTTTGTTATAACCAACAACAACCCAAAAAAAAGCAACGTGAAGCTCGAGAAACTCGAGAACATGCAAATGATTGGCGCATGCGTGGAGGAAATGGGCAGCACGTGACTACGATTAATTGGCTATTGTTGTTTCGTTTATAATTTTCCCGTTCCTTCTCTCTTTCAGATTCAAACGAAAATGTGTAGCTCTCATCGGCATCGTCGTTGTTGTCATTGTCGTCGTTGTTGTCGTTGTTGTTATTGTTGTTGCCGTCGTCTCACCACCGTTTTTGTTATTGTTGTTTCTTTCTTTGGAATTAAAATTGTTTCCCTTATTTTTTTTCCTTAGTCCATTTTTGTAATATATAACACAACATATAATTAATTCATCATCATCACTATGCAGCGTTATCACCATAGTTATCAGCAGGAGCAACAACCGTCATCATCATCATCGTCATCGTCATCATCATCATCAATCATCATCATCATCATCATCATCATCATCGCGATCATCGTCAACATCATCATTATCATCATCATCATCATCTGTAATATATATATATATAATATTAATAAGAGGTAATATAATAATAATATATAAATGATATCATAATATATAAATTAAGAATGAATGCATGGAGCACTAAATACTCAGCAGATGTTAAATGTATATGTAATACAAGTCTATCAGTACATCACCTTCTCTTTGAATGCTCAGTTTTAAGAGATACATTTAAAGTAAATGGACATAGCATAACTAAATATGGACATTCTGTAGACATGGTTCTATATCATCCAAATGTTACAGACATTGTGAAAGTTATTGCTAAATCTCCTGTTGGTAGACTTTTATAGATTGTTTTGAAATTATGTTTTTAAATAGTTAAAGTGTTTTAAAAGTTACATTTTCAATGTCTAATATCACCTAAATGTGTGAACAGACAAAAAAAATCATCATCATCAATAATAATAATAATAATAATAATCCTATCTTATCCTATCCTGTCCCATAACCCGAAGGTCGTAGGGGCACCACAGATGATCGTTTAACCAGCATACTCCATCTTTCTCTGTCCACAGCAGCCCTCATGGCTTCGCTCAGTGTCAAACCAGTCCATTCTCGAATGTTGTCCTCCCACCTCTTTTTCGGTCTCCCCCTTCTTCTACCTCCTTGCACTGTGCCTTGCAGAATGGTCTTTGCAAGGCCTGATGATCTGGTGACGTGGCCATACCATCGGAGTTTCCGTTTCTTCACCACTGTGAGCAGGTCATCGTGTTGTCCAATGGCTTGTGTGATGGTCTGTCGGACTTCGTCGTTGGTGATGTGTTGGGTATAGGAAATGCATAGAAGTCTTCTGTAGCACCTCATCTCCATGCTTTGTATTCTTCGTTGGAGATCTGCTGTGAGGGTCCATGCTTCGCAAGCATATAGGAAGATGGAGATGACCAGAGAGCGCAGCAGTCTTACTTTGGAATGTAGACTGATGGTTCTGTCTTTCCAAATGGGCTTCAACCTTGTCAGGGCAGCAGTTGTTTGTGCGATCCTGGAGAGGACTTCCTGTCGAGACCCATTGTCTGACACAATGGCTCCTAAATATTTGAAGCTGTGCACTGTGTTGAGGGATTGGCCTTGTACTTTGATGTCCGTGTTGATGCCATTGGTGTTGTTGGTCATCATTTTGGTCTTCTCTGCACTTATTTCCATTCCATAAGCTCTGGATAATAATAATAATAATAATAATAATAATAATAATAATAATAATAATAATAATAATAATAATATTATTATTATTATTATTATTATTATTATTATTATTATTATTATTATTATTATTATTATTATTAATAATAATATTATTATTATTATTATTATTATTATTATTATTATTATTATTATTATTATTATTTTAATAACTACCCAACCTTATTCATCATTATCAGCAGCAGCAGTAGCCGCGGCGGCGGCGTAGTGCTTTTTAGTACACTCACCAAGTTGAGTAAACCCATCTTGGTACCTCATGTCCTCCAAAATTCGCTTTTGATAAAGCCGAGGTCAGTCCAATGGCACGTTACCAAAAGAACTTCAATTCTCCGATCAACTCCATTAAAATGGATCATGACATTGAGCAATACGTTTAACTTGACCAATTCTTGCTTTGTTTTGTGTATTTAGTTTTGGTTGGTTTATTTGTTTTGTTTGTTTGTTTGTTTGTTTGTTTGGGAATGGCGTAGTAGTGTAGCGGTCTGGGCACACTATAGCAATGTTTCATGTAAAGCAACGTCTGCAAGGGTTAGTGCTTGGATGGGTGGCCATGCTTGGAAGCTAACCCCCAAACCACACCCAAACCCAATGACACCAGCGCACGACACAATGCAGTCCACCCAGCTGTTAATGGGTACCTGGAGCTGTTTAGAGCCGGGGAAGGTAAAAGCAGCGAGAAAGAGGTGACAGGCACCGCCCTCATTAAGCTAGTGGAGAAAAAAGGTATGAGGTCCTAAAGGCTTTCGTCCCCAACGACTAAAAGGTTACGGGGACACCTTTAACCTTTATCTCTGTGTGTTTGGACTTTAGACCTATACTTGTAGTGCGTTTGCCTCTGCCTAGCCAAGCCTGTCTCTGGGTATCTGCGATCACCTGGACGTTTTCCTACACCTGTGTGAGGTCCCTGTCTTTGTATGACACACACTGAGTAGCAGAGACCACCAGGGCATGCCATACTAAGTGTATGTGCAAACGTCGTGTACGGCGCTGGTTGAGTCACTGGATACTCGGCGTATACATACAACAATGGTCACAGTGTAACTTGCATGCTCGCCCCAAATGATGACAGAATTCTTTTTTTGTTGACGTAAAACACACTTGACGTTCTAATCCGGAACACGCGTGCGACGTAACGACAGTGTTATTTTTCCTCCTGTGGGTTAGCCGCCCAGTCTATTTCAACTTCATTAGCTTCGCAGGAAAAAGATATTTTCTCGCACGTTCAGGTTCCTCGCCTACTGTCTCCACCGGCCATTGTTGCTGGTCTTGTCTGCGCGTGCGCGAGCGCACGTCACTTTTCCCTTCTAAAAATAAACACACACGATTCCCGGACAGCTCCTGCGACGACAGCACGTGACATGAGCTCGCGCTGCGATCACGTGCGCTGATTGCTGATCTCGGGTTTCGATAGTTGTGACATGGAGGCGCCACAGTTTCCATTTTCTTCCTCCAAAAAAAAAAACGTTTCCCTCGTCAGTTCCTTGGCTATTCTTTCTCCCTTTTGCTTCATTAATTTTAACAAGCTTTAACCATGATTGTGTCTCCACCCAACCTTCTACCCTATCCCACCACCACCACCACCCCCCAAAAAAAATTGAAATCATATTATATTGTTATCAGTATAGTTGTAAATTGAAGCAGATCTGTTCAGTCACAAGTCTTAAAATCTGGCGATGTGGTTAGAAAAAAAGTTTATAATATTATTCTATACTAGTGGTTTTTGTACCCTGGCAAGCCAGGGTACACAGGTTGCTGTTTAAAATGTAGACAGAGAGACAACTGTTGTCTGCGAGTTTCATTTGGACGATGATACCTCCCCATATCCCCCTTAATACCTCACCATACCGCCCCCCCCTCCTGATATCTCCCCGTCACCCCCCCCCATGATGCCTCACCATACCCCCTTGATACCTCCCCGAACCCACTTGATACCTCCCCATACCCACTTGATACCTTCCGTACCCCCCTTGTAACCTACCTGTACCCTCCTTGATACTTCCCCGTTGATCGTTTCGCAGGAATGGATGAAAGAAATCGACCATCACCATACCCCCTTATATATACCCGTATCCCCGTTATGCCTACCCATGCCCCTTTAAACCTACCCGTAGCCCCCTTTTACCTACACGTACCACCCCATCCCGATCCTTGGTAATAATAATAATAATAATAATAATAATAATAATAATAATAATAATAATAATAATAATAATAATGAATATAGAATAATACAAATAGAAATCATAAAAAACACCAAGGTTTTAAAATAAAATTTGATATAAGATAATTATAATAATAATAATAATAATAATTAGTAGTAGTAGTAGTAGTAGTAGTAGTAGTAGTAGTAGTAGTAGTAGTTTATAAATAATAATAATAATAATAATAATAATAATAATAATAATAATAATAATAATAATAATAATAATAATAATAATAATAATAATAATAATAAAAATAATAATAATAATAAATAAGTTTAAAGTAAAAAGCCTAAATTACAAAAGAAAAATATCCATATTGTAGTGTAAAAAAAAAATAACATAAAAAAAATATGGCCCGCGGGAGATTTGAACTTGGGTCGCCTGCACGGTAGGCGAATGTCTTACTAAGTGAGCTACCAAGGCTTCTTATAAAGACCATCAATTTTTTGGTCTATATGGGAAAACATGCTGAAACCTCGATTCGATTTTTAATTAATCAAATGTAATTAGTTAAACACAAAATTTTATAAGATTGGTGACATGAGTGCAAAAGTGTTTTGAATGGAAATAAAACAAAATTTGCGATATTACGGAACGGCACGTTCTTGACACGGGTTGAATCGAAACCGCGCGCGGAATGATGCTATTGCAGTTTGTGGACAATTTGTTTATTTATTTATCTCAGAAAGGGTTAAACGTTCGGTAAGGTAATGTCGGCTATAACGATTTCGCGGGTTTTGAGCGCACAGCAGGCCGATCCGCAGCGCCCAGCACCTGCCCAGATCAGCGTCCATACCGGACAAACTTTACAGTAGAGGCGAAGAAGGACTTCCGGCTAAGCAATTTATATATATATAGATATAATAAATATAGAAATAGACACTTTCTCTATTTGTGGTCATTTTACCGTAACACGGCTCTTTACAAGTACGGTAAAAGTATAATAGTAGTAGTAGTAGTAGTAGTAGTAGTAGTAGTAGTAGTAGTAGTAGTAGTAGTAGTAGTAGTAGTAGTAGTAGTAGTGAACGTCTATTATCAAAGTTGTGATCTTAGAACGACGGACGGATCAAGTGACAGCGTTTACAATCGGTGACATATTACAGACGGTAGTTTTCTCGGCTTTTGATGGGGTAGGTCTTGTGACCGTTGTCACTTCGGGGAGTAGACTCTATTGTTATTGCTGGGTGTATAGTTCATCACTAAAGGGTTAGGCTTTATTATTGCGGGGTAGAGTTCATGATTGTCAGCTAAGGATCAGAAATTGGTTGTGATATCTGTCAGAAAGGCTCTGCAAGACGTTAATAATATTGTCCCATCTCTGTCTCCCTCTCTGTCTCTGTCTCTGTCTCCCTCTCTCTGTCTCCCTCTCTCTGTCTCCCTCTCTCTGTCTCTCTCTGTCTCTCTCTGTCTCTCTCTCTCTCTCTCTCTCTCTCTCTCTCTCTCTCTCCTTCTTTGACCTACCAATACTAGCGAACATAACTTATTACAGTTAATAACTTAATATCAAATAGAATCTAATTTAGTTATTTAATTAACAGCTTATCTCCCAATCATCAACATCATTATAGTCGCCGTCGTTCTCATTATCTTCATCATCATCATTATAATCATCATCATCATCATTATCATCATCATCAACATCATCATCATCATTATAATCATCATCATCAACATAAACATTATCATATCATCATCATCGTTGTTGTTGTTGTCCACTTGCGCGCAGTAGTGGTCTTGTTTTGTGGTCCTGATTCGGCTCTTTGCAGTCCGCTAGACCCTGTAAGCAATGAATAACTAACTCCACTTGCCCGCTGTATATGAGAAAGCTGCTATGGATTGCCCTTCCCCCCACCTACTCCTACCCCTACATAACCCCTCCACCTACTTCCCCCCTTACCTATCCCTCCCCCCCCTCCCTAGGGATATTAATAATTAATCATTTAAAAAATCATAATGGAGTACAGTTACCTAGGCCCGTTTTGTGTGTTTTCGCAGTGCATCATTCTTACGCCAAAACATCTTTGTGGCTTTTAAATTGAAAGGAAAGGAGATTAATATCTTATAACAACAAAATTACAATGCAATCAAAATTTACTCACGACCATTATTTTCATGTTTGTTTGTGTGTTGCAGTCCATCCAGCCTCGCAGAACACGGTCTGTCCAGATTCCCCGTGGAAGTGGAGAGAGGATTCGGCGGCCGGCCGTCTGCATTGCGCACGCCTCCTGAGGCCACTTCTCGTGCGCGCGCTGACGTCAACTCTCGGGCTGACGCCAGATTGAACGACGCAAGAAGTGACGTCACGAGACCCGCGATGCCTGCTCCGTTGAACGCCGCTGCCATGGCCGCGCTGAGACACCCGAGCTTTCCTGCTGGTAGGTGGAAGCTGAACGATTTCAGTTAGCAAATTAAACCCCAGGTTCTACTCTCAAGTTACAAACAGCAGTCTAGTGCAAAAATTACGGACAGGGGGAATCGGGAGTCAGGGGTTGGGGTAGAGGAGGGAGGAGAAGGGAGTGGAATGGAGAGGGAGGTTAGGGACCAAAAATGAGGGTGGCATTAGGGGAGGAGGATGAGGAGGGAGAGGAGATTATTAGCAACTGATTTTATTGGTTGTCATAGCTTTTAAAAGGTAAAGGTAAAGGTAGTCCCATAGCCTTGTGGCCGTAGGAGAGCGTGATGTTGGAGATCACACTTATCTTGGGCCAGCGTAATGAGGGTGATGCCCATCTCTTTCCCCCGTTGCTTTACCTTCCCCACATTTAAGAGAGTAGGTACTCAGTCACAGATGAGTCAACTGGGGGCGTTGTTATTTGTCGCTTCACGTTTTGCGGTCACCCAGCCAAGTGCTAACCGCACTGGACGGTGCTTAACTTGCGACACAATAGCGAGTGCTCCAACCACTGCGCTATCCGACGTGTTATAGCTTTTAGACTTAAAAAACAAATTTTGTTCTTGTATATCTTGTTCAAATTAAATTACTTCATAACCACTAGACCACTTCTTCTTCTTCTTCTTCTTCTTCTTCTTCTTCTTCTTCTTCTTCTGCTTCTTCTTCTTTAATATCAAGTGACGATAAAGGTTTTAGAGTAAACCTATCGGTCACTGGGGAGAAAGGCGGTTGTGTTTTTGGACCACCTCCCTTTTCTCTGGCCAGCTTACTGAGGGCGGTACCCATCTTCCTCTCCTTTGCTGCCTTAGTTTCCTCGGTTCTGAACAGAGCCAGGTAACCATTGACAGGGTTAAAGATAAGAACAGAAACAAAGAAATCCAAAGTCTGATGAATAATTTATAAAAGGGCTGATCCACTTCGCGGTTATGCGTTTCTGAATAGCCGCATGGCATTTGCTTGCACTGGTAACTCCTTTTTTCCCTTTTTACCCATATCTATGATGACCAGTGAAGCAACAACTCTCGATCTATCAGTAGATTTCAAATAAAGGGTGGAGTGAGCGTGCCACTGCGACACGACAGCGCACATCCGTAAAAATGGATCAGCCCTTTGCAAACAAACACAAAACAAAACAAGACACACACGCACTATAAATAAATAAATAAATAAATAAATAAATAAATAAATAAATAAATAAATAAATAAAACAGCAGCAAACTTCCGTTGCCTCTTTCACTTCTGACTGATTTTGTTCACTGTTGGTCTATATGTACATCAACGCATGGCCGTAGAAGTCAGATTGTCAGGAAATCGGTCCGTCGGTCTGTCCGTCGCTTCCAATTTTACTTAGTTTTTGTTTCTTACCTTAACTATTGGTTTTCCTTTTCAATAATGACTTTACCGAGAGTGAATTCTTTTTTTTTTTACTATGCAGTTACTTAAAAATAATGTTAAGCATTTTAGATCATTCATATTTGCACTTTTTCAAAGGTCGCTCTGCTTCGTCATTTTTTTAAATTCGTTGTGATTTTAAAATATGGCTGATCCTATTTTGATGATGTTTTATTTCCTGTAGTTAGTTCAGATAGTGGCAAATCATTCTACGTCTTCGTTTCACTTCTTTAAGAGAAGGCCTTAAAATAAATGTCTGTTTACGGTATCCCGACCGACCCTAATTTTTTGGCCGGATCCTAAAATTTTGGGGGGGGGATCGTCTGGAACAAAATGTGAAAAAAGCCAACCCCTCTCTCCCCTCCCCTCCCCCAAATCGCACTAAAGGTGGGAAAGTTAAAAAGAAAATAATAAAAACAAAAAAAAGGAAATACCGACCCTATTTTTACCCCTAGGTTATCGTAAACAGACATAGTATTGGGGGGAGGGGGGGGGGCTAAAGCCGAGTCACACTTTTAAAAATACTAATTGTGTGTAAATGTGGTAAAATACATTTGAATGACTTACCATCTTGGTTTTTTTGTTTGGTTTTTGGGGGGTTTTTTGCTTGTATTTTTGTGTTGCATTACCTCAATAATAATAATAATAATAATAATAATAATAATTAATAATAATAATAATAATAATAATAATAATAATAATAATAATAATAATAATAATAATAATAATAATAATCACCATCATCATCATCATCATCATCCGCAGCAGCATCGTCATCATCATCATCATCATCATCATCATCATCATATTATTATCAAATCACCATTATCATCACATTGATTTATAACGCGCTTATCTCTCGCCGTTACAGCAATTCAAGGCTCCAACTCTTTCTGTTTTATTTCCAGGTCTGCCTTTCCCATCCCCAGCAGTTTCAGCAGCCTTGGGTATCCCTAACCCCTTGTTCCAGTATCCTGGTCTCTACCATCCTCAAGCAGCTGCAGCAGCGGCCGCAGCAGCAGCCGCGGCTGCCGCCGCCGCAGCAGCAGCAGCAGCTTCCAGCAACGCTTCAGCGTCACCTCAAGCGCCAGTCTCTGTGGATTCATCTTTGGCAGCCGCTACACTCAAGCCAGGTGGCCTGAGCCTGCCTGCCGGACTGTCCCATTTTCAGGTGAGTTCTTTTGTCGGTGTCTCATGGAGTAGTGGTTCGTAATGTGTGTGTCCTAGGTCTTTCAATGTCGCATACGGAGGAAAACACGCCAGCGACTGTTGGGAGGTGGAAAGTATCGTTCTTGTGAGGGATGGTTTGCGTTGGGGGTGGAATGATGGGGGTGGGTGGGGGGTGGGGAAGGGTTAGCGGAAGGAGGAATGAAAGAGGGACGTAGAAGAGTAATTTAGGATTGTACGCATTTTTATTCTTTACACAATAACGAAGCTTAACGTCCTATTGCGTTAGCGTTAAGGACGAATTACCACGTCGCCACCCTGACAACAACCCCTTGGGGTCATGAGCAATCTTGTCACTGTAGATTGTTCTAACCTATAAAGGGAACAGTGAAAGCCCCAGTGGAAAACCTGTCTTGCCTTTGTAGGCATGACTAATTCACTGCGGCAACAGTTCCCCCCGTTGGAGTGCCGGGGGTTTCAGTATAAATAGTATCCCCACTTTCTGGAAATTTAGTGCTTTAAATTCCCACTGTCGCTGTCTTCATCATTTGCTCTTTCCCATTCCTGATCTGTCCTATCACTCTGCTATACTTTCTTCTTCTTCGCTAGATCAATGACCTACCTTTTTTCTTGAAAACTCTTCCTGGACAAGACTCCTTGTTTGTGTATGAGGTCTGTTGGATCAGCTTGGGAGTGTTGGACGCTTTCTGCCAGGTGGTCACTAGGGCTTCCTATGATTGTATTATTTCGCACTATAGGCATTTTATATGTATGTGTTTTGTTGATGATTTATAATGATGGTTGTATTCTATTTTGTTTTTGTAACCGGGTTGTTCGCGTAGTTGAGGTCAACCCTCAGCCGTCCCCCGCGTGGGATGTCTTTATGGTAAAGTGACTGGCCGGTGGAGGGCATTCAATTTTCCCACTAAGGTTGTTTCGGCAGATCTTTTATGCGGATCGGGGGTTGTCCGGTCCTGATTTGGCTCGGAAGAGTCCGCTGGACCTAAAGCAACAATAAATCAAATCAAATCAACCCTGACAACAATGATCATCACATTAACGCTTTTCACTATTTCTAGACAACCGGACCTATTAAGTGAAGTTTCGCTAGCGTTCACCCAAAATACATTCGTATCCGAACCTGTCGTCTAGAAATAGCATTATACATACATTCATACATAAACGTAATAAGCAAAATACATCTATTAAGAGATTAGACTAAATAAAACTAACATAAATCAAATGAAATTGAAAAATAAATTTTAAAAATAAATGCTCGTCTTACTTACCCACTACTCAGGCTCGATTAATTCATTTGATTTCCTTTTTTACTTACTTACTTTTATTTTTATGTTTGCCGAATCAGGCGATGAACCACAGTCAACTGGCCAGTGAGATGGCCAAGCTAAAATCTCCCTTCATCAACCGGAACTACCTTGAACTGGCCATGCTTGTATGTAACACGTTCCGCGGGAAACTGTTTCCCTGTCCCCATTGTCGCTACGTCACAGACCGACGTAACAACTTGAAACGTCACGTCTCCACTATGCATCAAGCCTGTGACAAGGTGAGTGACGTTAATTGTGATTATGACGTCACAATAAAAGACATCGTCGGGCGGGGAGGGGGGGGGGGGTTATAACGTCAGAGTACACACTTTGTTGGTTGCTATGACATCAGAGTAAAAACGTTGGGGGATATTGCGATGTCGGAATAAAAAGGAACGCGAGCTGTCATTAATCAGATTTGTTAAAATCTTAAAAAATAATCCTTAATTTATTTTTTTTTATTTTGATGACAGCATGGTAACGTTGGTTTTAAATAGTTTATAGGTTTTAAGCCCGTTTTGTTTCTGCTATTTTAAAATAATGTCTGAATTCTATTTTCAATCATATAACGGGTTTTATTCGATGTATTAAATTGTTATTCTTATCATGGCATATCTCAAGCCACCGAATCATAATTATGTATTCTTTCATTAAACCGTAAACAATAAACAAAAACTAATGTACATTAAAATACTAAATATAAATTATAACAATACATTATTTATTGTTTAATTCATTCATTCGTTTAATTTTAAATCCTCCTTCCCCCTCCTCCTCTCTCATCTTCTCCTCCACCTCTCCTACTTGCCTCGTCCCTATTAACGATTAAAGTCCAGTAGACAATTATAATCTCAGAGGACGCTGAACTCAGTATAAAAATCGTTCATTTCACCATAAGAAAGAGTCATTCATTTAAATATTCATTTCTAAAAACAAAGATCGATAATTTATTAATCTTTTTGCCCGTCTGGTAAAACGTTTGCTTGTTTGCCATAAATAGTATATGCGTTCAAATAAATAAAATGTATACTTGCTTGAAACAAAAACGTCTATCTATTTTTTTTAAACCAAACAATACTGCCTGCAGGTGTTGGAGTGCTGTGGTGTGCAGTTCAACACCAAAGCCTCCCTTCGCGAGCACATCATGATCTTTCACCACAACGGCTACTCCTGTCCGTATTGCGGGCGGCGGTTCTGCAGAAAAGCGCTACTGAAGCGACACCTCTCTGTCCACAGCGGCCAAAAAGACTACCGCTGTCCGCACTGCGACTACGCCACCAGCCACAAGAGCAACTTGGAAAGGTAAATCAAACAGTCTACACTCTAGAAAAATAAAAGATTACTTGTAGAACTCCTGTTTCTTTGGACACGCCTAGTCATAGTAGTTTTTTGTTTGTTTGTTGTTTTAAAAAAAAAAAAACAAAAAAAAACATTAGTACATAGTTGTACATAGTACAGATTTTAATTCCACTACAATTATGAATTAAAGGGCATCGTTGTTGATAGTCACCAAGCCGTTGACATTTTATTGCGCTGTCCTACAAAATAGGTTTTAGCTCGTATCTTTAATATGTCAGTAATGGGTAAACTTTTGTGGTAATGTTTTGATGATTGCAAATTCAACGTTACATTGTTAGGTTTGATTGCATGTTTGTGAAGTCCATGCGTGAGAATGAATTGTCTAAAATCACATGTACGCGAGGAGACGTTAAAATACAAAAATTAAAGTGAATTGAATTATTTGGTAGATTAGCTTGCAAACCGTTTTACCTTTTTGTATGTGACATTGTGTGAAAGTGTCAGCGTGTATGTTGGTACATATCGCCTCTCTTTGACCTTAGATTGGTGGTTTAGAAGGAGGGTAGCGGAGGGAGGGGGAGAAAGTGATGGGGGAGGAGGGGGGGTGAACGCATATATATTGCATCCAGTGTTTTTATTTATTCATTTCTTTCTTTCTTTCTTTCTTTCTTTATTATTATTATTATTATTATTATTATTATTATTATTATTATTATTATTATTATTATTATTATTATTATTATTATTATTATTATTATTGGTAGTAGTAGTAGTAGTAGTAGTAGTAGTAGTAGTAGTAGTAGTAGTAGTAGTAGTAGTAGTAGTAGTATACCCGTTAGCATATTCCCTAAAGCAAATCGTAAGAGTTTTCTCAGGAGGTCCTAGTTTTCGCCGCATTTCAAAAGCGGCTGTGTGTTTTCCGTCTAAAACTTTGCTACGGTCATGTAATGTACATAAACGATTACAATGATTAAGTTATTATTATTATTATTATTATTATTATTATTATTATTATTATTATTATTATTATTATTATTATTATTATTATTATTATTATTAAACCAAGTAATTTAAATAATGGATTAAAGACGGCTGATGATTTTAATTAAATTAAAGTAAACATGAATCCTTTGTTGGTATATTAACACTAGTCTTTATTTTAGGCCTTGTTTACCACAAAGATCCCGATTCACGTAATTTAAACTGAAGCGAGTCTGTGGTCATTTTTCAAACTTCAACACAAACAAGTATGATCATAGAAGAGTTTCTTAATCCATATTATTGTGATGAAAGCTCTCAGATGTGCGAGTAAACAGTTTAAATAAGTCATTGGGGACTATGACAAGGTCAACGGGGCTACCCTAATGAAATGGGGGCCCTACTATACTGCATTCATTGAGCATCACTTCAGGCTACCGGCACAGAACTGTTTCCACTGGTTAACCCACTGCAACGCATTGGAGCTTGTTGGTCTCGCCCCGCAGCGCTCGTTTGCGTGCGCCTGTGCCTGTATTCCATTAATTTACTGTGAACTAGCCGATGACCGTTTGAACTGCTCGGGCACGACGGTTAGAATTAAAATTCTCAACTATTAGATGCAAAGAAGGTATGAATATATTGTACGCTCGTAGTTAATATATTCTAAGAGTGAATTCGACATTTTTATAAATGTTTTTGGCAGTTTTGAGTTAGATCCCTGACTCATTTTCTTCTAGTTTATTTATTTTACGTCACTGCTCTAGTCTCAACAATATAAGACTGCTTATGTTTCACTATGTTACAGACACAAGAGGATCCATGATCGCCTGAGAATGTACGATGGTGATCCTACCAAAGCGGCTCATTTACTAGGTAAGTCTAATTTTATTTCAGAAGAAGAAGAAGAGGAGGATTTAAATTATACTTTTAACGATCGGGCCCAGAAAACACACATTTGTTTACCTTACACAAATAATAAAACAAACAAATCGGTAATAAGATATCAATAGAAGAAGAAGAAGAAGAAGAAGAAGAAGAAGAAGAAGAAGAAGAAGAAGAAGAAGAAGAAGAAGAAGAGAGCAAAAATATTCATTAGCGCTGTTCTTGAAAGTATATATCCCCGCAAAACATTTTAACAAAATTATGTATATCATTTTTTAAAGGAGACGACGAAGAGATGGAGGACGAAGAGGATGACGATGAGATCGAGGTTGGAACGGACGATAACGGCGGTATGATGGCCATGATGGCGGATTATGCTGGAGTCATGGATTTGCGGAGGGATCTGAACGGAGACAGGAGTGACGCGGCTAACCTCCGCCGTTCATTTCCGGGTCAAATTAACTTCAGCGCCCTCTCCGCCAATCATATTTTCGACATGAACGGCCTTGCAGTCAATCGCCGCTTTGACTATAGCGCTCCTTCGACCAGTCATAATAGAAGTTCATCTTCAACCAATCAC
Source organism: Oncomelania hupensis (assembly GCA_036898135.1). Lineage (NCBI taxonomy): Eukaryota > Metazoa > Mollusca > Gastropoda > Littorinimorpha > Pomatiopsidae > Oncomelania > Oncomelania hupensis. The sequence goes on along the minus strand of CM072523.1, from coordinate 35,184,385 downwards.
GGCATGGACATGAGCGATCGAGTTTCATCGACAACCAATCATACAGAGGATTCCGCCCACGCGGCTAATCACCGCCGTGAAACTGAAAGTGGTTTAAATCTGAGTCGTGATGCCCTGGGGTCTGGTCTAACTTCGGGTTATTTTAGCAAAGAGAATACCGCCACTCTGCGCTCCGATTCTCTCGCCAAAATGATGTATGCCAGCGCTGCAGAAAGACTGAGAAGTCTACAAAAAGCTTCGCAGGCGAGAGTGAACAATGACGACAGTTTCAGCGATGACGACATTGATTTGGAAAACGACGATGAAGTCAGCGCGGAGGTCAAGGAAGACGATAGAGATCGCTGCCAGAGAGAAAGTTGTAAGAAGAGTCCACCAGTAGCAGTTAGTGCTGAAGAAGTTCTGTCTGCCAAGAAGAAAGACAGAAACGGAAATGACGAAATCAAGGACGACAGTGGTGACTGCCATGATGACGGAAGCTCTGACGAAACCATTGACATCAACTGAACAGTAGGAATATTGAACATTCCACACACAAAGACTGAAAAGAAAGAAGAAGAAGAAAAAAAACGAAATGTTTGTCTTCTGTGTATCGTGGAGGACAATTTCTGGGAGGTGATGAATCTACAGTTTACTAATTGTGGGAAGGAAAGGACAGAATGATGTCTTTAGTTTTAAAGCCCTTCGTCAAAACCCTCTGGATAACCGCTTTGTTGTTTATCCAAGACATAAAACTTGTGTATAAAACAGCATTTACACAGCACAGGATCGCGTGTTCAGACCAGCCCTGTACCGTTGTCACTGAAGATTGCCATGACAGATAGTAATTTTGATATTATGTAGAGGTTATCTCCCCTCATCCTTACTTTCTTCCCCCTTCACACCAAACCCATCAACATATTTGCCATTTATCACATGCACACCGAATTTTCACATTATTCGTGACCTTCCGTGACAAAGAGTTATCAATATATTCCTTTGTTGAGACTTTGATACAATCAAAATAACGAGACGTCTTTGTTTCAATTCACTGTGGATCGAAAACCTGGAACTCGTTGCTGGCAGTTTTCTTTTCCCTATCTGCTATTAAGATGTAAATATTTGATGTAATAATTATGTGATTGTTAAATAGCTTTCCATTAACTTTAATCTAATTTATTAAGTTGTACTAGTAATAACTTTGCAATACTAAATTAAATTTGTCTTGTCAATGATTTGCTTTATTTATTATTTAGTTATATATTTTTTTTTTTTTATTTGTGTCTTTATCATCTTTCGTTTAGTTGGTCTCTTATTTATGCTTTATTATATGATTGAGTAAATAACTGATTGATTAATTATTGTTAGTTTATTTTAGTGTGTTATTTTATTTTATTTTTGCATGTATTTATTTAGTTGGTTAGTTATTTTAAATATTATTCCTTTACTTATTTAATTTATGGTTGTTGTTGTTTTTTTCATTTATAAATCGATTGACTGATTGGCGAATAAACAAAAAGTAGAAGAGAATAAAATAATCGTGATTTAAAAAAAATTGAATTGATTGACGGAACGGTATTCACATGCGCTATGCACTCTCCGTGTTTATGCATGCGTGTGCTTCTGTGTGTGTGTATGTGTGTGTATGTATGTGTGTGCGTATATTTGCCTCTCTGTGTTTGCCTCTTCTGGCCGGTATTGTAAACCTGGTACTCACGGACCCAAAAGCACTACAAAGCTATTTTTTAAAGATCCCCAAAAGAATCTTGTTTTGTTTATAATTCAAGCCTCTCGTGGATAAGAATTCTGAAGCCCCTTATCATAAGGTTGTACTACCAGAGAACGGGCGATGCAGTAGTGTAGTAGCTTGGACACCCGCTAGCAATGTTTCTGGGCTAAGCAACGTCGGGGAGAGTTGGTACTTGGATGGAGGTCACCATGCATGGAAGATAAACCACCAAACGAGAAACAAAAGATTGAAGCCAGCGCATGACACCCATCCAGTCCACCCAGCTCAGAATGGGTACCTACCTGGATCTGTTTGGAACGGGGGAAGGTAAAACAGCGATTTGCCCTCATTAAGCTGGCCTAGAGAAAAGCGGGTGGGAGTCCCAAGCGCTTCCCTCTCCAAAGATGGAGGTGTTACCTAATACAACTTTGAAGAAATACCTGCTACAATTCTATTTTCGGTTTCGTCTTATACTTCGTGCTTGTATTGGTTCACATGGACCATTAAAAGCACTGACAGAGGTACGTCTTTAACGTGCAAGAATACAGAGTTCGAATCTTCGAAGTATTTTTTCTCTGTTCAGAACTTCTTTTTCTTTCCTGCCCTGTGCATGCTGCGAGCGTGGAGTTCTACGCGTAGTAAGTCTCATGATCTTCGTCGTCGTCATCATCACCATCATCATCATCATCATCATCATCATCATCATCATCATCATCATCATCATCAATCATCATCATCATCATCATCTGGTCCTGATTTGGCTCGGAAGAGTCCGCTGGACCTAAAGCAATAACCATGTAATGTAATGTAAACATCATCATAATCGTCATCGTCATTGTCATCAGCAACAACACTTTGATCACAACCATCATCATCATCACCATCATCATCATCACCATCATCATAATCATCATCATCATCATAATCAGCATCATCACCACCACCACCACCACCATCATCATCATCATCACCATCATATTATCTAGCTAGCTAGCTAACTAACTATCTGGATTATTACCGTGTTCTGTTTCAACTACAATAATAGTCCATACTGGGTTCTGATGGGCCCAAAGCACTGAAGCTACCCTTGTTGAACTCTTGACTATTGGTCACCGCCCAGCCATCAACCGCGGTGACAGGTACAGGGAGAGCACAAGCCGACACCTTCCTCACAGCTCGCCAACAATATCAAATAGCAGTTCATCACCCGGACTGCTGATTCCTTCTCTCTCTCTCTCTCTCTCTCTCTCTCTCTCTCTCTCTCTCTCTCTCTCTCTCTCTCTCTCTCTCTCTCTCTCTCTCTCTCTCTTTCTCTCTCTCTCACTCTCTCTCTTTCTTTCTTTTTTTTATCTCTCTCTCATTTTTTCTTTCTTTCTATCTCTCTTTTCTTTCTCTTTCTCTCTTTCTCTTTCTCTCTCTCCCTCTCTCTCTCTCTCTCTGCGCTTCTTGAGCTATACATTGAGACCCTTGTGTCCTACACTGAGAATACTCTACACGGGCAATCCTGAGTTTCCAGGGTCTTAACAATTACGAGTGATCTATGACAAAGCAAGATTTAGGAGGTCTCCGATTATTTTTTTTTCATTTTTGTTTATCATCCAGCACAAGAGGGTCCGTCGACAGGATCGTGGATCTTTCACGGCGCCTCCCGACGGCCATCTTGCCCATAAAGTGCGCGACGCCCTCTGGCGGGGGTGGCATTAAGCGCAGGGGAGACAATGACGAGAATCAAACATGGTCGCCTCGGAGGTGGCAAGGGAGGCTACCCGCTGTTCGGTGGCAGACGACTTCTCTCCATGGGGGCTGCAGGGTTGGGTGACGGTCAGACAGACTGTGACAAATTTACGCCGCCCTGGCCTTATGCTTGTCTGAACACGGCCACGCACAACGCCGTGGATAGAGGCATTCAGAGTGTCAAGAGGACCTGAAGCTGTGGTACCTCAACAGTCTCCGAAACTCAATAAGCCCTACAATCGAAGAACATACCTGAACATTCCAAGTCTTTGATATTGTGTGGGGTGGAGACTCGAAGCCAAAAACAACGAAGCAGCCATTTTGATTAAAACATCAAAACTATCGCTATGCTTTACAATAAGTGATTCAGCTCTGATCGAGGAAGGCTGTATTTCCGTTTTAGTTCTATTTTGATGGTCTAATTCTTTTAAATGGACCTACTTTGACCACATCCCCCTCTCTCTCTCTCTCTCTCTCTCTCTCTCTCTCTCTCTCTCTCTCTCTCCCTCGCTCTCTCTCTCTTTCTCTCTCTCTCTCTCTCTCTCTCTCTCTCTCTCTCTCTCCAGATCAATTTAACAGTTACAGTGAATGTTTTATCACTTTAAAAAAAATCAGCTGGCAACAAAAAACAACTCTTTCGCCAAAAATTATCGTGTTTTTTTAATCATTAGCCTACCTGTTGGGATGATAACACAAGCGTATCCAAAGCTTAAACTAAGATAACTAAACAATTAAAACAATCAAAGACTATCAGATAGATCTAGGTAGGCTTGTCAAGAGACTTTTTTATATGGGGGAAAAAAACTGCTACGGAACTTCCTAATCTCTTAAGACACACAAACTTGGAATATTTTTATTTTTAAAAAAATTATTGTAGTATTCGTCACCTTTGCGTGGTAAAAATTCAGGTTGTCGTCTCAACAAAAGCGCGGGAGATGCAATAGCAGCGCCACCCAGGGCATGGGGGAAACTAGATATTCAACTTACAGCATTATTAGAATACTCAATCATCACAACCCCAATTCTACCACATACAAATGGTGTGCCACATAGAGGAGTCCTAGCGCCTAGAATCCGCAACAAATAAAGCTGCTCCGGGCCGTTTGCAAAGTGAAAGGTGCTGATGCGACTCTAAATCTGTTGTTGGTTCAATTGGTGTGTGTGGGTGTGTGTGTGTGTATTTAAATAGCATCTTGGTATGTGTACCACTGGCGCTGATGTTTTCGTTTCCCAAAAACTTTGATGACAAGTGCGGAATAAGAGCAATTAGTATTATATCACACTAATCTCACTTGACTGGAGTCAGCATGTAATTTCGAGCGCTGTAAAATGTAAAAATAAATAAATTAATTAATTAATTAAAAAAAGGTAAAGGTAAAGGTAGTCCCATAGCCTTGTGGCCGTAGGGGAGCGTGATGTTGGAGATCACACTTATCTTGGGCCAGCGTAATGAGGGTGATGCCCAACTCTCTCCCTCGCTGCTTTACCTTCCCCACCCTCAAGAGAGTAGGTACTCAATCACAGTTGAGTCAACTGGGGGCGTTGTTGTTTGTCGCTTCACACCTTAGCGGTCACCCATCCAAGTGCTAACCGCACCGGACGGTGCTTCACTTTCGACACAGTAGCGAGTGCTCCAACCACTGCACTATCCGACACCCCAATTAATTAATTAAAAAATAAATAAATAAATAAATAAATATTATAGAATAAAAACAATTCCAGGACAGAAACGTTAATTCTTACCATATAGCGAGTCTACCAGCTCAAAGAGATTCTCAAGGCGAAGGCTGATGAGACCCCCACATGCACAGTGCATAATAATTATAGTGTGCTGGGGTCAAGATGGAAGTCATTTTGCCGACCTGCTTTTTGAGGCGAAATCAGCAACTGTTAGTTAGACACGGTACTTAAAATGGTAAAGGTAAAGCTAAACCTAAAGCTAAAAGTAAAGGTGTTCCCGTAACCTTTCGGTCGTCGGGGAGAGAAGCGTTTGGGACCTCCCTCAACAGTAACAGAAACAACAACAATAACAACAACAACAATCACAACAACAACAACAATATTAATACTGGATGCTACACGCCTTATTCCTAAATCAGATTCAAATTCGCGGCGATCTGTAACCAAAATATACGCTTAACTGTTACAGAAACTCATACATGCACAACAAACACACGGTCAATTTCATTATTCATACATGGGGTGTAAAGGCAAGTCTATATTAGAAGACGGAAAGGGGACCGAATTTTTTTTTAATTTTTTCGGACTGCCTCCAATGCCATTATTGAAAGAAGGGAGGGAGGAAACCGGAGTACCTGGAGCACCCGAAGAACAACACTAACAATAACAAAAAACATATTCGTTACTATTATTTATATAGAATTGTTCCAGTACTAAAGGACTATTTTGTATTCAGTTACCAGTGTAGTGGGCAAGACCTGACCAGGTTGCTCCGTTTCTAAACCCACAAACTCTCCAGTGGAAAATCCAACATGAAATTGTGCTCGTCATCGTCTTGAAAGTCAAACAGCACAAAATGGGCGAAATATTGAGGACATATCCACCACAAAATCGCTGACTACTTCACCTCCATCTCATGCAGAAAGGGGGTATCTGTCAACAAACTGAACTTCGGAACATATCCCCTTTTTTCCTTCGTAAAAGGAACCCCTGCTTGGTTTCTAAGGGGATCAGCAATCTATGTGTCTCTCGCTAAACCGTACGAATCCTTTACGGCACTTCACCCAGAGCTCGCGTAGTTGAGCGAATCTTTACATATAAGGTATCGTTTGTTCGAGCTTTTCTACGTCCCTAAATCCACGCGTGGAGAGGGAAAGACAGTATAGCGCTGTTGAATAGGCATGACAGTACAGCAAATGCGCTATAATGGTTAATATGAACCCCTGGAGTTGGAAAATAAATGTCAACAGTATCGCGGGTCGCATCACCATCGTAAACGTCTCCTCAAGTCGCAGTCGTATGGAGGCTTTCTACTAGCCTGGTCATCGCAGGCCAACTGAGTGCATTTTAAATAAACTATAATATCGTTTTATTATAAATAAATATACGATTTTAAAAAATCATGTTGTATTTAAAGATAAATAACATTTTGTAGAAAAATTCAATTTATTTCAACAAATGTTTTTTATCCATGACAGGAATTTCAGTCAGCCATTTATGTCCCAATGAAAAAGGAAACTATATAACTCAAGTGTTTCCAATGAAGATATTCGCTGGTCTTCCCAGTTTACAGTATCACACATTACATTACATTACATAATTGTTGCTTTAGGTCCAGCGGACTCTTCCGAGCACAGTATCACACTGCGTTATAATTAAAAGCTATTAAAAGTAAATGCGGTCGCGGCTTAAACTTCGATGCATGGAATAATTTTAAAAAAAATTGTTTAATAAAAAGTGTCGATGCTCGAAGTTTTGAGCGTTTTTCCCATTATTGAAAAGAAGTAAAACTTTTAGGCTACCATTTTTCTTCAAAGAGCTCACCAAGGGTTAATTATTCTGAATAAACATTTAAGATTTATATCTATCTATCTATCTATCTATCTATCTATCTATCTATCTATCTATCTATCTATCTATCTATCTATCTATCTATCTATCTATCTATCTATCTATCTATCTATCTATCTATCTATCTATCTATCTATCTATCTATCTATCTATCTATCTATCTATCTATCTATCTATCTATCTATCTATCTATCTATCTATCTATCTATCTATCTATCTATCTATCTATCTATCTATCTATCTATCTATCTATCTATCTATCTATCTATCTATCTATCTATCTATCTATCTATCTATCTATCTATCTATCTATCTATCTATCTATCTATCTATCTATCTATCTATCTATCTATCTATCTATCTATCTATCTATCTATCTATCTATCTATCTATCTATCTATCTATCTATCTATCTATCTATCTATCTATCTATCTATCTATCTATCTATCTATCTATCTATCTATCTATCTATCTATCTATCTATCTATCTATCTATCTATCTATCTATCTATCTATTCAAAGCTTAGGCCTATATTTTCCCAGTGAGGCAACACTCATTGTGAATATCGAGAAAATAAATAGAATAGCTTTTATCTGATTGCATGGATTTTAGTCATTTTAAACGGGGAAATCATGACTGTCGTCAAAGTTCAGCAGACCGCTTTGAATCGACTTACGAGTTTAGAAGATGAAAAAAAAACCGTTGTAGACCGAAAAGACCTTATTTACTTTATACAAAAGATTTGAGCTTGTACCTGAATATGTTAAAATGTATTTACCCACTCCCAATCCCCACCCACCCAATAAGTGACCGCCATCACTGTCCACTATGCAGGGGCGGGGAGAGGAGGAGGAGAGGAGGGGAGGGGTGTTGGTCAACGAAAGATAACTCCCGCTGAGCTCTTGCAAAGCAAGGGGGGATAAAAACAGCCCTGGACCAACCGAATTTAATGCTAGGGATTACGCCCCCTGATACACTCGGCTCTTACGCTGTATCGGCATTACAGTCCATCGCGATGACGGTTGTCTATCTTCAGCTGCACAAATTGTTTGCTTAATTTATGAAACAGTCAAGTGGGCTAAAGCGGGACTAACGTGCCAGAAACCAATGGCGCCTGACAGGTGTGGGTTCGATCCATCATCTGGGCGTTATGTTTTTCCGAATATTATTTACTTTCGACTCTAGCAACGACTCGGGGGTTTTCTCCGGGTACTACGGTTTGCTCCGCCAGCAAAATTTCAAAAAATCACAAAATTATGTTAGGTAGGTTGTGTTTGGGCGCGCCACAGGCTGCGACTACGCCTTCCCCAGGGGAGGGCGGCCCAGAGTTTCCCGATAAAAAAGAGGTAATAAACTGCACACCCCCCAAAAAAAAAAAATAAAATAAAATAAAAAATTTAAAAAAAAACGAACACAAAGAAACATTTTTTTTAATATAAAAGGAAGAGGAAAAGTACGAAGAAATGTTCGTAGAGGAATACTATTAGTCTTGACTTATAATATTAGATGCTATAAAAGCGGTTTTCTCCAACTCAATCTGTACCAACATAGGCCTACATGCTAACATGTATCATACACTCTCTCTCACACACACAACAAACACATTTACCACTCAGACGTTTGGTGTAAATGAAAAGAGACCGCTATTAGAAGACGGAAAGCGAATATAAATTTTATTATTATTATTTTAGATGAACTGTATCCAATACCTTTATATTGGAAGAGAAGGATGAGAGAAGATTACATTACATTACATTATTATTGCTTTAGGTCCAGCGGACTCTTCCGAGCCAAATCAGGACCGGACAACCCCCGATCCGCATAAAAGATCTGCTGAAACAACCCTAGTGGTAAAACCGAAAGCTCTCCACCAGCCAGTTACTTTACAATAAAGACATCCCATGCAGGGTACGGCTGAGGCTTCACCCCAACTTATCGAACCCCCGTTTACAAAAACAAAATAGAAAACAAACATCATTATAAATTATCAACAAAACACATACATATAAAATGCATACATTGCTAAATAATAACATCATAGGAAGCCCTAGTGACAACCCGGCAGAAAGCGTCCAATATTCCCAAGCTGATCCAACAGACCTCATACACAAACAAGGAGTCTTGTCCCGGAAGAGTTTTCAAGAAAAAAGGTAGGAGACTGGTCTAGCGAAGAAGACGATAGTATAGCAGATTGATAGAAAAGAGCAGAAATGAGAAAGACAGCGACAGTGGGAATTTAAAGAATTAAATTTCCAGAAAGTGGGGATACTATTTATATGAAACCCCCGGCACAATGATAAAGAAGAAGAAGAAGAAGAAGAAGAAGAAGAAGAAGAAGAAGAAGAAGAAGAAGAAGAAGAAGAAGAAGAAGAAGAAGAAGAAGATGATGATGATGATGATGATGATGATGATGATGATGATGATGATGATGATGATGATGATGATGATGATGATGATGATGATGATGATGAAAAGAAGAAGAAGAAGAAGAAGAAGATGATGATGATGATGATGATGATGATGATGATGATGATGATGATGATGATGATGATGATGATGATGATGATGATGATGATGATGATGATGATGATGATGATGATGATGATGATGAAAAGAAGAAGAAGAAGAAGAAGAAGAAGAAGAAGAAGAAGAAGAAGAAGAAGAAGAAGAAGAAGAAGAAGAAGAAGAAGAAGAAGAAGAAGAAGAAGAAGAAGAAGAAGAAGAAGAAGAAGAAGAAGAGATGGGGGAGAAAAAAAAGAGAGTATAACGAAGGGGTCGGTTAAGGAGGATGGGATAAAAGGCAGAGGAGGAGAAGAAGAAGCCCATTAAAGAAAGTGGAGGAGGACGAAATAATTAGTAAGCTTGTGGGCGAAGAGGTGATGGAAGTAAAGAAGGAGAATGATTGCGGTAGATGAACAAGAGCAAGAAGGTAGCAGCAGCTAACAAAACTGTGTTAAGTATATAAATAGGAGCTCGAAGAGAGAGAGAGAGAGAGAGAGAGAGAGAGAGAGAGAGAGAGGGAATGAGGGGGTGAAGGGTCTGAGGTGTGTAGGGTTGGTGTTGCGGGGAATGTAAAACATTTAACATAGCACTTGTAGACAACGCTAATTATAAAGACTTTTTTATGTACAAGAAAAGGAAAAAGGAAATAAAGAAGGCAAGAAAATAAATAAAGAATGAAAATAAAAACAACCAAATGAACAAACAATAGAAAAAAAGAAATAGCGCACTTGCTGAACAAATCATAGCTGAAGGACAAGCAGGATTCAGGGCAGGGCGAAATACCACTGAAATGATTTTCAACCTCAGAACAATCTGCGAGAAATACCTACAGCACCAACAACATTTATATCATGTGTTCGTAGACTTCAAGAAGGCGTTTGATCGAGTCTGGCATGCAGCTCTACGGGCAACCATGAGAGTGTACAACATCAGCCCTAAAATTATTGAAGTCATCCAAAGCCTGTATGACAAGGCTACCAGTGCAGTCCTCCATAACAGCGCCATCGGAAACTGGTTCAGAACAACAAACGGTGTGCGTCAAGAATGCCTACTCTCTCCAACCCTCTTCAACATCTTCCTAGAGCGCATCATGTCAGATGCCCTTGCAGATCACGAAGGCACAGTCAGCATAGAGCAATCTCTAACCTTCGTTTTGCGGATGACATTGATGGATTGGCTGAAGAGGAACAAGAACTTGAACAGCTGGTACAGAGGCTTGACACCACCTCCAGAGACTATGGAATGGAAATAAGTGCATGGAAGACCAAAATGATGACCAACAACACCAATGGCATCAACACGGACATCAAAGTCTAGGCCAATCCCTCAACACAGTGCATAGCTTCAAATATTTAGGAGCCATTGTATCACACATTGAGTCCCGACAGGAAGTCCTCTCGGATCGCACAAACAACTGCTGCCCTGGCAAGGTTGAAGCCCATTTGCAAAGACAAGACCAACGGTCTACATTCCAAGGTAAGGCTGCTGCCCTCCCTTGTCATCTCCATCTTCCTATACGCTTGCGAAACATGGACCATCACAGCAGATCTACAACGAAAAATACAAAGCATGGAGATGAGATGCTACATAAGACTTCTGGGCATTTCCTATACCCAGCACATCACCAACGACGAAGTACGACAGACCATCTGGACAACACGATGACCTGCTCACGGTGGTGAAGAAACTGAAACTCCGATGGTATGTCCACATCACCAGATCATCGGGTCTTGCAAAGACCATCCTGCACGGCACAGTGCCCTGAATCTTGCTTGTCCTTCAGCTATGATTTTTTCATCAAGTGCGCTATTTCTTTCTTCCTATTGTTTGTTCCTCCACGGCACAGTCTTCTTAGAGGGAGACCGAAAAAGAGGTGGGAGGACAACATTCGAGAATAGACTGGCTTGACATTGAGCGAAGCCATCAGGGTTGCTGAGGACAGAGAAAGATGGAGTATGCTGGTTAAACGATCATCTGTGGTGCCGGTGCCCCAACGACCTGAGAGTTACGGGATAGGATAGGATAGGAAGGCCAGCTAAAACACTAAAAGGGAAACAAATCCTCGGATTGCCTTCTTAAGACGAATACACACTTACGCACTTATCTCCCTTCTGTCAATGTCGCCCCAGCCAGACACTATAATACACAGTGTGACTGAGATTAGACGAAAAGTCCTAAAGAGAGGGAGAAGATTTCGTATAAACTCAGCTACGCCCTTTTAATTCCCCGACCTATTGCACCACCCTCATTCTCACTTAAACGTTAAACACTTACACAGTATCTCGAATTCACAATTTAAAAAAAAACTAATTAAACTCACAGCATGAAGTACGAATGAAATATTGAAGTTCTAACGTCTTCACCCTACCATTAGCGACACAATATTGCAGAATAAGCGGGCATAATCAACAATGAACTACCAGGGCAACCATAGATAAAATTCCTTTTGTAAAATTTTTATTTTTACAATTTTCAGCTAAATAATCTTTATTTGAAGGATATTTTCTAAATAATCATTTGTTTACAAACAATGAAAGATTTTTCTAAATAATACATTTTCTCATAAATAACTTATTACTTACTTAAACAATACATTGCTTACGTAAATAAGCCATGACATATGCAAATAAGGCATTGTGGCTAAATAAGGAATTATTTACCTATATAATGCATTATGTGGCAGATTGTGTGAAATAATATATTATTTAGAAATGTTTCTAAATAATGATTTGTTTACCTAATATAATGCATTATTTAGAGGAATTTGTTAAATAATGTATTATTTAGAAGATCTTGCTAAATAATACATTATTTACGTAATCAATTCATTGTTTAGGAACTGCAATTTCCATTTTTTTAGGAGATTCGCAATACAAGTCGTATTACTGTGAGGTTGTGTGTAGTGATTAAAAAAAGGAAAATGGTGATGATAAATATTTTACAAAGGTAACTCCATAATCATACTGGTAAGATGGACAGTGAAACATAGCCACTCTTTAGTATTATAATTATTATATATTTGTGCCCACCACTGGATTCGAACCTATGTGTGCCAGGCGAACGCTCTACCACTGAGCTATGACAGATGAGGCAATTCACAGCAGCGGAGAATAGAAATATTACCTTAATGTTATCTTCTTCACAAAAGGCAGTAACTATTGTTCTTATTGCGATTTTCTCAGCAAAGACAAAGAAGGTCCGTAAAATAAAAAAATTAGAACTTTAACTCAAACCGCGGCGATCTAAAGAGATCGCTATTACAAAAGTCCCCCCCCTCCCCCACCAATTTGTTTTTAAATTTTACATTGACTGCTTGGTTGAATGCCATTATTGAAGGGAGGCATGAAACCCGGAGTACCTGGAGGGAACCCTCGGTGTCCTGAAAAGTTTCGTACCTAAGACACCTAAGTTCTTCCCACGGGGGGGGGGGGGGGGGGGGGGTTCGAACCCGTGCCCTTCGGCCTAGCTCACTGCCAACAATAATACCAGGCCACCCCTGTTGATATACTAATAATGATAGAGTGCCGCTTTGGCCGTAGTTATAGTTATGTCACCTCTTCTCCTCATTCCCTTTTACCCCACCCCACCCCCGATCCCATTCCATCACCCCGCCTTCTTTGTTTCAACCACTCATTAAAGCACTCACTCCTTACCTTTTGGTCCTGATTTGGCTCGGAAGAGTCCGCTGGACCTAAAGCAATAACCATGTAATGTAATGTAATGTAACTCCTTACCTTTCCATCTGCTGCCTCTCTCCATAATTATTCCCCACAACATTGTATCATGCTATATAACGTAAATAGTACTACAACGTACACCAACATTCAATATATTTATCGACTCCTCCTTTTGGTTTTCTCTCACGTCATCCATTCTTCACATTGTGTACAGTTTTGTGCTCGCGCGCGCACTCACGCACACACACAAACACACACACACGTCAATAATCCTTCAAATGTTGTATTATTGGATCTATTGACCTTATTTCTTTAAACAGCAAGGTTGTCGTAAATTGTAAACTTTAATTAGCCTAATTAGTGTCTAAGTTGTAACGTAATGCTAGACTTTCCTATCTGCTCTGGGTCTTCATCCTTCCCTAAACTAAATTCTTCTGCTTAGATTTAAAACGCACAAACGCACACACACGCACACGCACACACACACACGCACACACACACACTAACACACACACACCAAACTCAACATACGTGCGTAAATGAGCACCTGTTTTACGTAAGAGTATAAACAAAAGAACAATGTCATAATCACTACCCATGATCGAACAATATTTGTGTAAATGTGTCCAATTAAAACGAATTTCTAGGAAAACAGGCCTGAAGATTGAGAGATAATTAATAATCAATTGCATATTGAGACAGCATTACGCAAAAGGGGACAAGGGTATGATGATGATTGTGATGATGATGATGATGATGATGATGATGATGATGGTTTTCTTGTCGTTGATGATGATGATGATGTTGATGACGACGACGACGATAATGATGATGATGATGATGATGGTGATGATGATGATGATGATGATGATGATGATGATGATGATGATGATGATGATGATATTCTTGGCGTTGCTAATGTTGATGATGATTACGATGATGATTACGATGATGATGATGATGATGATGATGATGATGATGATGATGATGATGATGATGATGATGATGATGATGATGATTACGATGATGATATTCTTGGCGTCGATGCTGCTGCTGCTGCTGATGATGATGATGATGATGATGATGATGATGATTGATGACGATGATGATGATGATGATGATGATGATGATGATGATGATGATGATGATGATGATGATGATGATGATGATGATGATGATGATGATGATGATGATGATGATGATGAAGGTCGAATTGATACTGTAAGCAATAATATTAGATTATATCGATCTGTTTGAACTTTGTCAGCCGCAGCAGTCATTAACGTGAAAGAAATAAGATACGTCGAACGATTTCCCATGTACTATTTCACTAACAATAAATATTTGGCATTTATTAAAGCAATTAACAAATCGGTGGTGTGTGTGCGTGTATGTGTGTGTGTTTGTGTGTATTCGTATATGTGTGTGGGAGCGTGGGTGCGTGTGTGTGTGTGTGTATGTGGGTGTGTGTTTGTGTGTTCGCGCTATCTGTGTTTTAAATTAGGATTGGGAATGATATCTCCAGACGCACAGCCTCCGCCCCAGAGTTCTACTTTAAAAAGGAAAACAATTTCTTCGAAATCTCTGGGTAGCCACTGACTGGTCCAGCATTGCGAGGCTGGTGAACATTGTCCTCTCTATCGATGTTTTTAACTTGCTCGGATTTCAAGCGAGTGAGGTACCAGTCTATTCTCGGTTTGATGGGATATTGTGATTTATGTGCGATGTCTTGTTGTCCTGCACGTTTGACTGTTACATATTCAAGCACTAACCGAACTGATTTCTGCTTAACATTTCGAGAAAGTAACGTGTGTGTTAATCACTACGCTATGTACTATGCTTAACCATTGCAATACAACTACGTCATCGATGGTCCACTTAAGTATTGCAGTAGAGGAAAATAACTTGTTATCTAAGGCGGAGAGGGGGGGGGGGTAGGAAGGAAGAAATAACAGATTTTGTCAGTGAAACGAACACAAATGTAATAAGAAGCAAAAAATGCTACCCCTTTCAAACCAAATTGAATTTTAACAGGAATGAATCCATAATGTTCTGTCATAAACTATTTAGAAGAAACAATGCGTCATTTAAAGGGGTGGGGGGAAGCAATTAACTGATCATTATGATTGAAACAAATAATCCATTAAGAGGATATCTATCATTCCTATCTCCTTTAAACTAAATGAAATTTGGGTCAGCAGAATTGTATCCATTATTATAATGTGAAAATGTAGAATTTTTGAGACGATTTATATTCATGTATCTTTTTACAGTTTATTAATTTATTTATTTAGTCTCATTTGCAAATATTGCAAACTGTGTTTTCAATACACTGGTGAAATTCTGTGATCAAAACAATGTTAATATTGATGAATTTAGAGGCAAGCCCACCTCCTCCCTCCCCCCCCCTTCCAGAACTCTCTGCATGTCCTATACCTATCCTAACCTATTCTATCCTATCCCGTAACTCGAAAGTCGTTGGGACAACACAGATGATCGCTTAACCAGCGTACTCCATCTTTCTCTGTCCTAAGCAACTCTTTTGGTTTTGCTCAGTGTCAAGCCAGTCCATTCTCGAATATTGTCCTCCCACCTCTTTTTCTGTCTCCCTCTTCTCATAGACATACTACTTATATCACTAACCCCTTATCTTTCCTATTTCCTTTCACGTTTAAATACCCCCGTTGGGGTGCCTGGGGTTTCAGTATAAATAGTATCCCCACTTTCTGGAAATTTAGTGCTTTAAATTCACACTGTCGCTGTCTTTCTCATTTGCTCTTTCTCATTCCTGATCTGTTCTATCAATCTGCTATACTATCTTCTTCTTCGCCTAGACCAGTCATCTACCTTTTTTCTTGAAAACTCTTCCAGGATAAGACTCCTTATTTGTGTATGAGGTCTGATAGATCAGCTTGGGAATATTGGACGCTTTCTGCCAGGTGGTCACTATGGCTTCCTATGATGTTATTATTTAGCAATGTAGGCATTTTATATGTATGTTTTGTTGATAATTTATAATGATGTTTGTATTCTTTTTTGTTTTTGTAAGCGGGGGTTCGATAAATTAGAGTAAGCCTATAGCCTCAGCGTCCCCTGCGTGGGATGTTTTTATTGTAAAGTGACTGGCTGGTGGAGAGCTTTCAGTTTTACCACTAGGGTTGTTTCAGCAGATCTTTTATGCAGATCAGGGATTGTCCGGTCCTCATTATGCTCGGAAGAGTCCGCTGGACCTAAAGCAATAATCATGTAATGTAATGTAATTCACGTTTAAATAAAAAGAGTATTGTTCGTAATGTTTGAGGAGGTCATCTTGTACACCCATCTGTGTGTTTCGCAATGTAGAACAAACATGAAAATATTGATCAGCGTTATCATCAACCTCTTAAGCTTTTAGGAAAATCTAGCGCTGCCTGGATACACGATATCGTCAGTTCTCAATCGATAGCAGCCTCGTGTACGAGTATCTTGGAGCAAAGAACAACATTTTGAGCTCACAGAGGTGAACGGGCATGAATGCATTCATTCTCTCTTTCTTGAAGTTGGAAAAAAATTGTGTCCCTTCTGAGATCCGACAAAGGTAATTGTCCTCTACTCTAAGGCAAGGGGATGAATAATATTCTTATTAAAAAATAATAAATAATTTTCTGAACAGTTATGTATTGTGTCCGTAGAAAATACAGCAGCTCAAAATAATAATCTCTTGCAGCAACGAATAAAGGAAATTGCGGCTGCTCAAAACAAGAACAAAAACAAGAACAAGAACAAGAACAAGAAGAACATTCAAGAAGAAATCTCATAACCGCAAAATGGGCACGAGAAGAATATATTAGTACAAACAAATTAACCGGATGCAATAACTTTTCCTGATCTGAAAATTATACGTTACAAGTGAATAATACTGAACATTTTACTTTCAATGATTCTTTATTCATTTCGATGTGTGTGGAAACCTTCGATCAATACGCTCGTCATTACCTATGATTGCAGAGGATGTTTTAAGACAGCAAATATGGAAAGACATAGGTTATGAATATGATCTTCTTATTTTAAAATGTTTAACAATTAACTAACCTTTTTTTCAAGAACATAACACAATCGAACAAATGAAAGTAGGCTACAAACTGTTCAACCTATATA
The DNA here is from genome assembly GCA_036898135.1 of Oncomelania hupensis. Classification (NCBI taxonomy): domain Eukaryota; kingdom Metazoa; phylum Mollusca; class Gastropoda; order Littorinimorpha; family Pomatiopsidae; genus Oncomelania; species Oncomelania hupensis. The sequence goes on along the minus strand of CM072523.1, from coordinate 35,167,097 downwards.
ACAGGTAAAGAAACAAGGACACAATTTTTGCAGATGGTGAAAACATTGTAATAGATATGTTGCTCAGATCGACCCAAACTAGGGGTTTCTTGCTATTCATTCATGCGTGCTTGCCAAATGACAAACCCTTCAAAGAAGAGTTAGGCCAATGTTGCTCAGATCGACCCAAACTAAGATTTTCTTGCTGTTCATTCATTTGTGCTTGCCAATTGACAAACCTTTCAAAGAAGAGTTAGGCCCACCGTCGTGACTCAGTGGCAGAGCGTTAGCATGCCACACTAAAGACCCAGGTTCGAATCTCCTAGGTGGGCAAGATACAATGTGGCCAATTTTTCACTTGTCCATCTTAGCATTATGATGGCTCTTGTGGCCCAGTGTTGTTTCAGTGCCTTCACCTCCTGGTTATTCCCCGTCTGATGGGTATAAAGGTTAAACTTCAATGTTCATGCCTTCGTTCACAGAAGAAAGAGGAGGAGAAGGAAGAAGAAGAAGAAGAAGAAGAAGAAGAAGAAGAAGAAGAAGAAGAAGAAGAAGAAGAAGAAGAAGAAGAAGAAGAAGAAGAAGAACAAGAACAAGAACAAGAACAAGAACAAGAACAAGAAGAAGAAAAAGAAGAAGAAGAAGAAGAAGAAGAAGAAGAAGAAGAAGAAGAAGAAGAAGAAGAAGAAGAAGAAGAAGAAGAAGAAGAATGAGGAGGAGGGAAAAAGAGAAAAAAAGTAACTTCTACTACTACTGCTATTGCTACTACTATTACTTCCACTACTACTAATACTACTACTATTTCTACTACTATTACTATTACAAAAGCAGGAGAAACCTATCCTATCCGATCCTATCCTATCCCGTAACTCGGAGGTCGTAGGTGCACTACAGATGATCGTTTAATCAGCGTACTCCATCTTTCCCTGTCCTCAGCAACCCTGATGGTTTCGCTCAGTGTCAAACCAGTCCATTCTCAAATGTTGTCCTCCCACCTCTTTTTCTGTCTTCTTCTTCTTCTTCTACCTCCTTGCACAGGATAAACAACATAAACAAAAGCAACAAGATTCGCTTGCTAGTAAGAGTAATCGTAATTACAATTTTTTAAAAGTAGGCTATGGTGATGATGGAAGATAAAAAAAGAAGAAGAAGAAGAAGAAGAAGAAGAAGAAGAAGAAGAAGAAGAAGAAGAAGAAGAAGAAGAAGAAGAAGAAGAAGAAGAAGAAGAAGAGGAAAATCAACAACAACAACAACAACAACAACAACAACAACAACAACAACAACAACAAAGAGAAAAACTACAAAAAGAAACTGATCAATTAAGACACAGCATCATAATTACCACAGTGATTTAGATCTAAGCTATATTGATTGCGAAAGCTATCTTTCTGCCTATCACCATTCAATTAAACTGAAAGTATCCAACAATATAATACTTAGAATACACCGTTGTTGTGGGTGTTTTTTTTTAAAGTGAACTCTGAATCTTTTTCATCTTTCATTTAGTGTCTGTGTAATTACTTCTAATTAAAAATGGCAATAGAGATATAGTTCTTTTGGTCTTTTACTTTTACTTTTAATTGCACAACGTACAGCAATTAGTGTGGTATTGAAGTAGCACTCCGGTAACCTGGATGACAATGGGGCGTCCCGAGCTAATGGGATGGATATTAAAAAGAACGTCCCGAGCTAATGGGATGGATATAAAAGAGAATGTTTCCAGTTGTGTGGGACTTATTGTGAAACCTGAACTGGTGAATTTTAACAGAAAACAGTGTGGCCATTGTGCTGAAAACTGTACACCTGGTCTTCTTCTTCTTCTTCTTCTTCTTCTTCTTCTTCTTCTTCTTCTTCTTTTGTTTCTTCTTCTTCTTCTTCTTCTTCTTCTTCTTCTTCTTCTTCTTCTTCTTCTTCTTCTTCTTCTTCTTCTTCTTCTTCTTCTTATTATTATTATTATTATTATTATTATTATTATTATTATTATTATTATTATTATTATTCAAAATAGCAACTGAAAGAATCGGTTATGTCTCCACAAAATTGCTATAACTTTCAAACGTGTTGCTAGAAAGAAAATAAGCAAAAACAAAATCTTTAATTATCAATGTTTATTTTCTTTGCAGTTACAGTGTATGGAGACGATCCGTGTGAGGCTAAAGTAAAGAATCGACAACTGGAAATCCCACTATACCGTCTTGAAATTTGTCTCATAACAATTTAACTGTTTTAAGAGCCTTCAAATTTGACATATATACACTATGGCGTCAGTGGACCAAGACATCTGGTCTGTAGAGAACATAAGCTACTTCCCCACGGCCTTGTCAATGATTTTGAACGACGGTGACTTTGACATTGAAAAAAACCTAACTTTAACGACTTGGTCAACAGGAAATGCCTCTGAACTAGATTATAATAATTCTGCGACGTTTGCGAACGATTCCATAGACTTGCACTCGTATCCACCAAACGGATTTCGAACGACGGTCGTACCTCCAGGTTGCATCGTACACAACCAAGAGTTTGCGTTCTTGCCTTGGAACAACCCTGACTCCGTGGTGAGCTTGGAAACCACGTACCTCATCTGGGAAATCATGTCCAGCAGTATTCTCCCTTTGCTAACCGTGACCGGTTTCTTCGCTAACATCCTCAACGTTGTCGTCTTCGCGAAGCAAGGGCTGAAAGAAAGAATCAACTTTCTCCTTTTCTGTGTCTCTATCGCCGACTTCTTGGTCGTGGCGTACACCTTGTTAGTCACCATGGACCTGCTGTCATCCGTGGTGCGAGGCAAGTTTGAAATGTTCGGGGTTGTCGTCACCTTCGTGACCAACTACAATATCTCCTGGCTTTATTCCTGTTTCTACGTCTCGGCATTCATCACAACTCTAGTGGCCGTGGACAGGTTTGTGCATTATTTTGTTGTTCAACTTGTTGTTGTTGTTGTTGTTGTTGTTGTTATTGTTGCTGCTGCTGTTTTAATGTCTTTCTTTCTTCTTTTATTTTCTTTCTTTCTTTATTTCATTCTTTCGTTCTTACTTTCGTTATTTATTTATTTATATTCTTTTATTTATTTATTTGTTGATTTATTTATGTTATTACATGTTATTGTTTACTTATTTAAATATGTATCTATTCAATTTGTTTATCTAGTCGTTTTCTTTGAAATTTATTTATTTATTTATTTATTTGTACATTTACTTATTTGTTAATGTTTTCCTTTACTTCCTAATTTATTTATTTATTTATGTTATTAAACTTAGTTGTTAACTTATGTAATTAGGTATTTATTCAATTTGTATAACTTGTCGGGTTTTATTTATTTATCTAATTTATTTTATTTTATTTTGTTTAGTAATTGCCTTTTAAATTATTTCATGATTCATTATTCTATTTTTTTTAAACATGTTTTAATATTATTATCTATTTAATTTAATTTTATTTGGACTAATTTTATTTAGACTAATTTTATTTATTTATTTATTTTTAATTTAGTTTAATTTTATTTATTGCTTACCTCCTGTGTAATTAATTAATAATAATTAATAATAATAATAATTTATTTTATAAAGCGCGATTCCAGACAACTGTCTGCTCAAAGCGCTCACACGCATGCACACACTCTCACACTCGCAGGTTAACATTATAATCTTAAAGTATCGAGTTTAAACGAAGGGTAAAATATGTATACTAAAAGAAAGATGTACATGTACAAGATTTAAACTTTAACACTAAGGTAAAACACAGGACAGCAATTTTTAAAAAGTTAGGGCCAAATAGGTACAGTGGTTACAAATACAATATATAAATCGCACAAGCTAAGAAATAATTAATTTTAAATGCGAATCACAAAACCAAACCATAAACCATATATTACTTATTCATTAATCTATTCTGGGGCTTATGACAGATCGAAACGTGCGAAGATGGCACAGTTGTTCGGGACATTTATCGCTGCAATTTGGCGTCTTGAGCAGCTCTTAGAGCTGCATGATTTGTGCGCTTTATAACAAGAGTTCAGTATATAACACTAATATTTATTTATTTATTTATTTATTTTTATTTTAATATGTTATATTATTTCCCTATCACTGTATGTATGTCCGTCTCTCTCTCTTCTCCTCCCCTTTGCCTCTGTCTCTCTGTCTCTCTCTCTGTCTCTCTCTCTCTCTCTCTCTCTCTCTGGTGCGTTGGTCAGTTGTTCTATGTGCCTGTCTGCCTGTCTTTCTGTCTATAAACAGGCCACAAGGTATGCAATTACGAACCTATCATGCGCAAATTGTCGAATGGTTATTATGTTGATTGATATAGCCTTTTGGAAGCTTGCTGGTTGAGCAGTTCGGATGAGGTAGGCTTTAGATATAAATGAACGATACAAACAGTTAGTATTCTACCTGGTTTTACAGATGCCTATGTATCACGTTCCCTTTTACTGCCAAGAGGATCCTGAAAACGAAAACGACGATGATCGTCGTCGCGGCGACGACTGTTATTCTGGTCGCCTGTCATTACGTCATTGCCGACAAGTATCGCATTCACTGTCTCTACTATACGGCACTGGGTAATGACGGCGAAGACGATGATTATGATGATTATGATGACGATGATGATGATGATGATAATGATGATGATGATGATGATGATGATGATGATGATGATGATGATGATGATGATGATGATGATGATAATGATGATGATGATGATGATGATGATGATAATGATGATGATGATGATATTATGGATGATTGTGACGATGATAGATAGATAGATAGATAAGATAGGTAAGATAGGTAAGATAGGTAAGATAGGTTAGATAGGTTAGATAGGTTAGATAGGTTAGATAGGATAGATAGGATAGATAGGATATATAGGATAGATAGGATAGATAGGTTAGATAGGATAGATAGGTTAGATAGGTTAGATAGGTTAGATAGGTTAGATAGGTTAGATAGGATGGGATAGGATGGGATAGGATGGGATAGGATGGGATAGGATGGGATAGGATAGGATAGGATAGGATAGGATAGATAGATAGATAGATAGATAGATAGATAGATAGATAGATAGATAGATAGATAGATAGATAGATAGATAGATAGATAGATAGATAGATAGATAGATAGATAGATAGATAGATAGATAGATAGATAGATAGATAGATAGATAGATAGATAGATAGATAGATAGATAGATAGATAGATAGATAGATAGATAGATAGATAGATAGATAGATAGATAGATAGATAGATAGATAGATAGATAGATAGATAGATAGATAGATAGATAGATAGATAGATAGATAGATAGATAGATAGATAGATAGATAGATAGATAGATAGATAGATAGATAGATAGATAGATAGATAGATAGATAGATAGATAGATAGATAGATAGATAGATAGATAGATAGATAGATAGATAGAGATTCAATGCTTATAGGGTCCAGCGGACTGCCAAGAGCCGAATCAGGACACCTTGGTGATGATGAGATGATGATGTCCACGCCGACAACAATAAAATTAATGTTGAACTTGTATAGTGCGCAAATTCACGCCAAAACATCATCCCATATGCGCTAGAAATCAGCAAATCAGTTACTGCTATATGAAAAATGTGATGGTTCAAGTTTTCATAGTAACGAACTAGGTCCAGTCGGAATGTGAACGGACTGTTACACTATTAGAATTACATTCAGCTCACATTCCAATATTGGCGCCTGTGGTACTAGCCCGTAAAGATGAAAAAAGAGTTCAACATTGTTTTGTTTTTTTCCTTCTCCTTTGAAGGAATTGGACTGAAGACGTATCACCCTTCGTCGTTCTACCTATCCCACACCCTTCTCGTGGACGTCCTGAACGGAGTGGTCTACGGGGTAGTCCTACCCATCTTCTTCGTCCTTACCACGTCCATCGCCACCATCGTCACTGCTGTCAAGCTCCGGACAGCGGCAGCCTTCAGAAAGGATCAAGGAGGTAAGGGCTGAACTTAATATTATTTTAATTTTAATTCCGTGTAACCAAATTAATAATTTAGAACATTATTCCTTTCGGTGGTAATACTTGAACTGAATTGAACTCAAGAGGGGGATTAAACGATCCAATATTTCGATCTTGTAATGGTCGTGTGATTCCATATTGAGTCGGTATCATTCCGAGATCAAAATGACCATCCAGTCGGCCCATTCACTATTCAAGCATTTATCATCGTCGTCGTCGTCATAATAATAATAATAATAATAATAATAATAATAATAATAATAATAATAATAATAATAATAATAATAATAATAATAATCATTATCATCTTCATCATCATCATCATCATCATCATGTTCTTCTTCTTCTCATCTGTATCACCATCATCAACATTATCATCATCGTCCTCATCATCATCACCACAATCATCGTCGTCGATGTCATCATCATCATCATCGTCGTCGTCGCCATCATCATTACAGTCGTCTTTCCTTCTAATTTTCTTTTCTTACTACTCCTTCTCCTACTTTGCATTCACTCGGATGCTTTTTCCTTCTTCTTATTCTTCCTTTGCTTTTTAAAGCTTTTTTTTTGTTCATCTGTATTCTTCTTTTCTGTCTTTTGCTTTCAGGGCAAGACAAGAAAGAAATCGCTGTCACCAAGATGTTGATCAGCGTGTCCTGTCTTTTTATCGCCTGCACCATCCCCAACGTTCTGTTCCGCATCGTTCCGCTCATCTTGCCTGAATACACGCTGGGAGGACGAAATCAGAACATGCTGACCACGTTCATCGCCATCATTCACGTGACCTCAGTTGTCAATGCTAGCCTCAATTTCTTTTTCTACGTCAAGATGGGGACCAAGTTTAGAGCGACGTTGTGTCAACTGTGCTGCTGTTGTTGTTGTTGTGGATGTTGCGGGAAAAGATGCGAAAGACTGAAGAAAAAAGCGGATGGCATCGGTGCTTCAGGCAGCGACTCTGGACCTCGTTCTAATTCTATTTTTGTTGTTTCTCAGAGAAAGAAATGACAGTAGCAAAGGCAAACTAAAATTCGTTTCAGTGTTGTAAAGTCCTGACAGAGAGAGAGAGAGAGAGAGAGGAGAGAGAGAGAGAGAGAGAGGAGGGAGAGAGAGAGAGAGAGAGAGAGAGAGAGAGAGAGAGAGAGAGAGAGAGAGAGAGAGAGAGAGAGAGAGAGAGAGAGAGAGAGAGACGAAGACGAATGGAACCTACAAGTAGGCTTACTAGCATTTCTTATTGTTTTTATATGGCGTTTTGTCCAGCTCAAGAGCTGCGCAAGCCGCTGGTCGACACAAGATCCAACTAACAACCACGAAGGTAAATAAATAAGCATACGGGAACTGCTTTAAGATCGGGCTGTGTGTAACATGTTTAACTGTACAACTAATGCCTTGGATTCAGTTTCGGTAATGCCGTACTCTTTTCAGAGAGCGTTTTTAAAAATGTAGAAAGGAAAGAAGAGGTAGTTACCAATTCATTTTTGAATTTTAAAAAACACACCCTGTAGAAGAATCTAGTCCTTCGGATGAGAGTATAAATCGAGGTCTAGTCTGTGCACGCACGCATTCAATCACATGGACTTTAAAGATCCTGACACTCATGTCTTAGACGGATGAGTGCCGGCTCCACCAATACACCCAGCACGCGCTATGTCCATTCTCGCCAACCCCATCATTCTGCTTAGCCGTCTGGGCGTCAGACTATGAGTCCAAATGTTGCAGGCGGGCGCCTCGGGCGGTTTGAGTTAGATCCTGTATCGACCAGCGGTTTGAACGGCTCTTCTGGAAAATCGTTAGATAAAAATTATAAAATTAATTAATTAATTAATGGTCTAAATACTCAATATTCTTTTATTGTTCTTGTGTTACATTATATCGCGTTTGATTTCGGTACATTGTATTTATTTTAACGTGCAGGCATTGTATCACGTACGCAACACTTAAAGATTTAGTTCATTTTCACACAATGACTGGTTATATACAACACGGTACATAGGATTAATAAAACTCAGCAGGCTAGCTGTAACATGTCCTCATGATAAATTAAAATCTGACCCGAAAATAACATACAAAGAAAACTGTTAATAATACACCGCTTACCGCCACTGGCATTTTCATACCCCACCATTACCTCAAATCCCTTGGTGATAAAGAGAGAGAGCGAGAGAGAGAGAGAGAGAGAGAGAGAGAGAGAGAGAGAGAGAGAGAGAGAGAGAGAGAGAGAGAGCGTTCTGTGTAACCGTTTTGCTCGAGGTACTTCTGGCTCAAGCTAAATTTGAATCAGAAAAGATATTTTAAGTCACACCCCAACGGGTTAGATATTATGTCATCGCCATTTCTCGAAAAAAGATCCGAGCAATTAAACAAAAATGTTTTTGCGTTAGCGCTTGCAAAAAGTGAGTAAGCAAGTAGAAAGAGGAGGATGAAAGGGAGGTATGAGCAGAGGCATAGGATTGCGCAGTTGGATAGAAGGTGGCAGGGTGGCTCAGTGGGAAGAAGGCTCTCCTAGTGTGCCAAAGGCTTGGGTTCAAATCCAGATGGTGATGGGAGTTCTATCCCCTGACAAAAGTCGACTATAAGAAAAGACATTTGTTCGGTTATTTATTTCCTATCCTATCCTATCCTATCCTATCCTATCATATTCCGTAACTCAAAGGTCGTAGGGGCTCCACAGATGATTGTTTAACCAGCGTACTCCATCATTCTCTGTTCTCAGCAACCCTTATGGCTTCGTTCAGTGTCAAACCAGTCCATTCTCGAATGTTGTCCTCCCACCTCTTTTTCTGTCTTCCTCTTCTTCTGCCTCCTTGCAATGTGCCTTGCAGGATGGTCTTTGCAAGGCCAGATGATCTGGTGGCGTGGCCATACCATCGGAGTTTCCGTTTCTTTACCACTGTGAGCATGTCATCGCGTTGTTCAATAGCTTGTGTGATGGTCTGTCGGACTTCGTTGTTTGTGATGTGCTGGGTATAGGAAATGCCCAGAAGTTTTCTGTAGCACCTCATCTCCATGCTTTGTATTCTTCGTTGAAGATCTGCTGTAAGGGTCCATGTTTCGCAAGCGTATATGAAGATGGAGATGGCAAGGGAGCGCAGCAGCCTTACCTTGGAATGTAGACTGATGGTCTTTTCTTTCCAAATGGGCTTCAAGCTTTTCAAGGCAGCAGTTGTTTGTGCGATCCTGGAAAGGACTTCCTGTCGGGACCCATTGTCTGATACAATGGCTCCTAGATAATTGAAGCTATGCACTGTGTTGAGGGATTGGCCTTAGACTTTGATGTCCATGTTGATGCCTTTGGTGTTGTTGATCATCATTTTGGTCTTCTCTGCACTTATTTCCATTTTATAGGCTCTGGAGGTGGTACCAAGCCTCTGTACCAGCTGTTCAAGTTCTTGTTGCTCCCCAGCCAATCCATCAATGTCATCCGCAAAACGGAGATTGTAGATTGGAGATTGCTCTACCCCCTATTCTGACTGTGCTTTCGTGATCTGCAAGGGCATCTGACATGGTGCGCTCTAGAAAGATATTAAAGAGTGTTGGAAAGAGTTGGCATCCTTGACGCACACCTATTGTTGTTCTGAACCAGTTCCCGATGGCGCTGTTGTGGAGGACTGCACTGGTGACCTTGTCATACAGGCTTTTGAGGACTTCAATAATTTTATAACTGATGTTGTACGCTCTCATGGTTGCCCACAGAGCTGCATGACAGACTCGGTCTAACGCTTTCTTGAAGTCTACGAACACATGATATAGATGTTGTTGGTGCTGTAGGTATTTCTCGCAGATTATTCTGAGGCTAAAAATCTGTTCAGTGGTACTTCGCCCTGCCCTGAATCCTGTTGTTCTTTAGCTGTTATTTGCTCAGCTTGGGGTTTTTCTGGAAAGAGTGATGACAAGCGACTGGGTCCATGGTGTAGGCCACTCCCCACTCTGCCAGATCTTGTTACAGATAATGGTGAGGGCGTCAATCATCGCTTCTCCTCCGTCTTACAGCAATTCCGCGGGTATGTTGTCCACTCCCGCTGACTTCCCCTTCTTTAGTGATTGAGCTGCTGCCTCAACTTCTTCTCTGAGAGTTGGGAGGGTTTCTTCCTCTTATTTGTTCTGGGGACATGCTAGAACTGATGGGTCTTCGTTTGGTTTGCGGTTGTAAAGGTCAGAGGAGTACTCTGTCCAAATACCCAAGACTTCTTGTTCTTCTGTAAGGCGTATGCCAGA
>CM072523.1:35144412-35151912 GCA_036898135.1 Oncomelania hupensis | reverse complement strand
AGGTTGAAAATCTGTTCAGTGGTACTTCGCCCTGCCCTGAATCCTGCTTGTTTTTCAGCTATGATTTGTTCAGCTTCGTGTTTCAACCTGTTGAGAATTATTTTCGGGAGGACCTTGCTGGAATGGCTGATGAGGCTGATGGTGCGGTAATTTTCACTTTCCTGAAGATTACCTTTTTTGGGGAAGGATGATAACAAGCGACTGGGTCCATAGTGTTGGTCACTCCCCAGTCTGCCAGGTTTTGCTACAGATAATGATGAGTGCGTCAATCATCGCTTCTCCTCCTGCTTGAAGCAGTTCCGCGGGTATGTTGTCCACTCCCGCTGACTTCACTTTCTTCAGCGATTGCACTGCTGCTTCAACTTCTTCTCGGAGAATTGGGAGGATTTATTCTTCTTTTCTGTTATCAGGACATGCTTGAACTGATGGGTCTCCGTTTGGTGTGTGGTTGTAAAGGTCAGAGCAGTACTCTGTCCATCTGTCCAAGACTTCTTGTTCTTCGGTAAGGCATATACCAGACTTGCTTTGGATCGTGGAGACCTTGGCTGTTTAACACTTGTCAGCCGTTTCACAGTCTGGTAGGCCTTCTTGCTGTTGTTCTTGTTCAGACTGTTATCTATTTCTTGGCATTTATCTTCCATCCAGTTATCCTTTGCTGTGCACATGCCTTTTCGGATGTCATTGTTGATTTTTCGGTACGCATCAGCTCACTGTGGGGTGTTTCTTTTCTTTTTCATCTCTCTTCGTTTATCACACAGGTCCAAAAGTTCAGGCGTGATCCACGGCTTCTTCTTTGGCCGGTGCTTTCCAAGGATATCCGTGGCAGCATATGTCACAGCTGAGTTGAAGGTGGTGGTCATGGTGTTAACATCTACTTCTATTTTATTCAGTGCCCGAACCCACATAGCATTCTTAACTGTATGTTTCGATTAATTGTGATTTTCAATAGCATGTTTATTATCTGGCAGCGTTTTGTTTTCTTTTTTTATCTAGCCATTCCAGTGACCACGGTTTCACCTGCTGCTACTTCATTGAAGTCATCAAGTATTTCGACTACCCGTTATTCTGATGGCAACGACAACGAAACTCTCCCAGGAGACACAGGTACAATACCTCCTTTTCCTTCTGTCTTCTACTACTGCTAAATAACTTTTGGTGTTTAGATTACTTAAGATTGTTAAGTGCAGCTTGATTCCTTGACTTCATAACTGTAAGTTTAGATTAATTATGATTTTCAATTTCATGTTGATAATCTGGCAGCTTTTCTTTTCTTTTTTTTATATAGGAATTCCAGTGACCACTGTTTCACCTGCAGCAACTTCATTGAAGTCATCGAGTCTTTCGACTACACATTATTCTGATGGCGAGGACAACGAAACTCTCCGAGGAGACACAGGTACAATGCCTACTTCATCTTCTATCTTCTACTACTGGTAAATAACTTTCGAGGTTTAGATTACTTAAGATTGTTAAGCGCAGCTTGATGTCTTGACTTGCCAAGGTAAGTGCACTGTATTGCCAGTCTTATCTAGAAATACCTCATCATTATCGTTATCATCATCATCATCATCATCATCATCATCATCATCATCATCATCATCATCATCATCATCATCATCTTCTTCTTCTTCTTCTTCTTCTTCTTCTTCTTCTTTTTCTTCTTCTTCTTCTACTACTACTACTACTACTACTACTACTACTACTACTACTACTACTACTACTACTACTACTACTACTACTACTACTACTACTACTACTTCTGCTGCTGCTGCTTTATAACTGTAAGTTTAGATTAATTAAGATTTTCAATTGCATGTTGATTATCTGGCAGCGTTTCATTTTTTTACCTAGGAATTGCAGTAACTACCCATACTACTACTATACAACTTCCGACTACCCATTATTCTGATGGTGAGGGCAACGGAACTGTTCCAGGCTCAGGAGACACAGGTACAATGCCTTCTTCTTCTTCTGTCTTCTACTACTGCTAAATGACTTTTGATCTTTACATTACTTAAGATTGTTAAGTGCAGCTTGATTTCTTGACTTGCCAAGGTAAGTGCATTGTATTTCCAGTCTTATCTAGAAATACATCATCATCATCGTTGTCATCATCATCGTTATCATCATCAGCATCTTCTTCTTCTTCTTCTTCTTCTTCTTCTTCTTCTTCTTCTTCTTCATCTTCTTCTTCTTCTTTTGCTTCTTCTTCTTCCGCTTTTACTTCTTCTTCTTCTTCTGCTTTATAACTGTAAGTTTAGATTAATTAAGATTTTCAATTGCATGTTGATTATCTGGCAGCGTTTTTTTCTTTTTTTTTATGTAGGAATTCCAGTGACCACGGTTTCACCTTCACCAACTTCATTGAAGTCATCGAGTCTTTCGACTAACCATTATTCTGATGGTAAGTAGAACGAAACTGTTCCAGGCTCAGGAGACACAGGTACAATGCCTTCTTCTTCTTCTTCTTCTTCTTCTTCTTCTTCTTCTTCTTCTTCTTCTTCTTCTTCTTCTTCTTCTTCTTCTTCTTCTTCAGTCTTCTACTACTGATAAATAACTTTTGATGTTTAGATTACTTAAAATTGTTAAGTACAGCTTGATTTCTGGATTGCGGCTTCTTTCACTGCAGGTAACCCAGTGACTAGAGTCTCACCTGCAACCCTGAGGTCTTCAATGTCTTCGACTACGATGTCAACGATTGGCAAGGGCAATGAAACTCTTCCAGGCTCAATAAGCACTGGTAAACTGTCTTTTTCTGATTCTTCTTTTTATAAATAAATGTCGAAGTTTAAATTAATTAAGATGGCTAATTGCATGTTGATTACCTGGCAGCATTTGGCTGTAAATTAACAATTCTAGTGACTACGGTTTCAACTGCAGCAATTTCCCTGACGTCATCGAGTCTTTCAACTTCTCAGTATCTTCCTCCTCCTCCTTCTTCTTTCTTTCTTCCTTTCTTTCTTTTTCTTTCTTTCTTTCTATTTGTCTGGTATGGAGCCTATTATTAATTAATTAATTAATTAGTTAATTTATTATTATTATTATTATTATTATTATTATTATTATTATTATTATTATTATTATTATTATTATTATTATTATTATTATTATTATTATTGTTGTTGTTGTTAACAGCAACATTTAGGAACACACTGGGATCAACTACTGTTACACCAACAATGCTTCTAGCTCTGCTTCATCAAAGGGCTAACGTCACCATGGACGACGGAAATCCGATAGGTAAACAGAAAACTGTACTATCTTTCCAATCAGAAACAAACATACAAAACTTTATGATGATGCTGATAACAATAATAATAGCGCGCGCTCTCTCGCTCAATCCTCCCCCCCCCCCCCCCACTATCTCTCTCTTTTCCCCTCTTTCTCTCTCTTTGATTGGTGAGGGTTGAGAGAATGGAGGTCATTTATTTGATGGATCGGAGTCGTTTCTAAAAATGACGATGATATCATTTCAAAGCATTTGCGGTAAGAGCTGAATACAGCTGCATGAGTATTTTGAATTCAAATTATTTTGGCTTGAGCCAGAATGGATGTTCTAGCATAACGGGTGCAGGCCTCTCTCTCTCTCTCTCTCTCTCTCTCACTCTCTCTCTCTCTCTCTCTATCTCTCTCTCCCTCTCTCTCTCTCTCTCTCTCTCTCTCTCTCTCTCTCTCTCTCTCTCTCTCTCTCTCTCTCTCTCTCTCTCTCTCTCTCTCTCTTTCTTTCTTTGATGGGTGAGCGGTGTGAAAAGTGAGGTCTAATATTGTTTGAAGATGATAAATAAGATGATGGTAGTGTGTGTGTAAACTACTCCATTTGTAACATTATAGATGTTAGCGGATTTTAATAGCATAATCTGAATGAATGTGTGTGTGTGTTTGTGCGTGTGTGTGTGTGTGTGTTTCCAATGAAACATTAGGCACAGTTTAGTTCTGCATTATGTTAATTCGTTAATGGACAGATATGAAAATTGTACCATTTAAGTAATTTGATTTGAATTTTGACGCCTTATTGTCCCTTTTTATCGGGAAATACAGTCTAAAATTTGAAGCCCTATTTTAAAACGAAAAGTTTATATCTCAATGGTAAGAACACAGCCGAGTAATAACCGAAGTCCGAAAAATTAAGTCCAGCAAATTCAATGGATTTTATCCCAGTATCCCTTCTTTCTTACTCTATTTCTTTCTTTTATATCTCACTTAATTATATATATATATTTTTTTTATCTCTTTCAGATGGACTGTCACTGTAAGTACACAGACATTTTCAACCGGAATTTAACGATGGTTTAATTTACCGATATGAGTTTATTTATTCGTTTTACATAGCGCTTTTCTGGCTCCAGAGCTGCTTAAGGCGCTGGTCGATACAGGATCTAACACAAGCCGCCTCAACCCATTGGGCGCATAGCCCAGACGGCTGAGCACAATACTGTACGACCGGGGATGGCAAAAAAAGGACCTAGTGCATATTTGGTGTAGCCGGCACTAACCCGTCTAGGATGTGAACGTCAGGATCTTTAAAGTCCAGAATGCCTGCGTGCACAGACTTGACCTCGGTTTATACTCTAATCCGAAGGAGTAGGAGTTATAATAATAATAGTAAAAGAAAGAAGAAAAGAGATTTCTCTTATATAGCGCACTTACAAGCTCAGAGAGCTTCTCAAGGCGTTGGCCCGTAATATCCAGCAATCACAAAATAGTTTGCTGAAGTCAGGATTTGAACCCACGTCGCCCAAGACGCACTTACACAAGTCGTGCGCTCTGACCACTGAGCTATCCCTAGCTAATAATAATAATAATAATAATAATAAGAAGAAGAAGAAGAAGAAGAAGAAGAAGAAGAAGAAGAAGAAGAAGAAGAAGAATATTATTATTATTATTGCTCCAGGCTGTTAACGGGGTTTGAACCACTGCTTGGACAAGCTGCAATGTTATCGCCTGACTTTCGAGTACACTGCATGCGTACACCACTGAGGCAACTGCGCTCCCAAGCTTTAAATGACGGTTTATACTAAAATTGCTGGGTCATTTGTGATTAACATAACCTTTACTTCACGCGCACCATCAACGGATATGAATATCTAAGCAAATAGTCACCACTTAGAATTCAACAGTTTGTTCTTTTTGCGCAATTTTGATCTCGATCTCACGTGCGCGTTAGCTTGTTTTGGGGCTAAAACGTATGGAGAAATGGCTGCAAATTTCGGGAGTTTCATTATTATTTTCTAATCAAAATATGTTGTGCGGTTAGCTAGGGTGTACTGATATAGTGAGCTCCCATTCTATATAAATTATAGTAATTGAAGATTTATGCATAATTTTGGAGACGAAGGTAAGAAAGTGTTAACACAAAAAGAATTGAGACATTTTTCGTCCGGAATGAGGTAATGCTCTTAAGTGTGATCAGTACATCTCAGTTTTCCAGTAACATGCGCATAATTTTATTATGTGTAATATGCATACATACATACATACATACATACATACATACATACATCTTATCCTATCCTATCCCGTAACTCGGAGGTCGTAGGGGCACCACAGATGATCGTTTAACCAGCATACTCCATCTTTCCCTGTCCTCAGCAACCCTGATTGTTTCGCTCAGTGTCAAACCAGTCCATTCTCGAATGTTGTCCTCCCACCTCGTTTTCGGTCTCCCTCTTCTTCTACCTCCTTGCACTGTGCCTTGCAGGATGGTCTTTGCAAGACCTGATGATCTGGTGACGTGGCCATACCATCAGAGTTTCCGTTTTTTCACCACTGTGAGCAGGTCATCGTGATGTCCAATGGCTTGTGTGATGGTCTTTCGGACTTCGTCGTTGGTGATGTGCTGGGTATTGGAAATGCCCAGAAGTCTTCTGTAGCACCTCATCTCCATGCTTTGTATTCTTCGTTGTAGATCTGCTGTGATGGTCCATGTTTCGCAAGCATATAGGAAGATGGAGATGACAAGGGAGCGCAGCAGTCTTACCTTGGAATGTAGACTGATGGTCCTGTCTTTCCAAATTGGCTTCAAACTCGCCAGGGCAGCAATGCATACATACATACATACATACATACATACATACATACATACATACATACATACATACATACATACATACATACATACATACATACATACATACATACATACATACATACATGCATACATACACACATACACACATACACAGGAGACAAAGTATTGCAAAAATTATAAGACATTTTCTGAATTGCATGTTGTTGGTAAGCGCGCGCGATCACCTTAAAAAAATTATAAGGCATTTGTATACGTTTGCGTTTGAAGTATTGTTTTCATTTAGACTTTTTTTATTTTTGTTAAACTATGGTAGTAAAACTTGTGCTTTATTTGTGTAGGGGAGAGTTGGTTGGAGCTGGAATCGGAGCACCAGTGGCGTTGGCTATTATTTTATTCATTATTAAACGGACTTTCTCGAAGAGGCCAGTTGTCAATTGTACGTGGTGCATTTCATGCTGCTGTTCCAGTACATATATGGATGGACAACTTCGTATATAAATGTTAGTTTACAAACATGACAAGCCATTTAAGTCTATTCCTAAACATAAACCCCCACACGCACATTTTAATATAACAACTTCTGTTTGAAGTTTTAAGACTACAAAATTTAAAGTGACAACCCCACCAATTAATTGACTTAACAACAGACGAGCTGACCAATGTATTTCCACAAAAAACATGGGCCATTAATTGAAATATCTGTAAAGCCCTCTAGCCAAAAACATACACACGCACACACACATACATAAACACACACACATACATAACGCTGGTTTGGCCGCTTTTGAGACGTGTGTTGAATCTTGAACTGGGCGACCTAACATTTTGAGATAGAGCAAATACGATTACACGGGGAGACTTGCCACATTTCCTAATAATGTCCCTATGAAAGTTTGACAAAATCTGTTCAGTGGTTTTTTTTTGTTTGTTTTTTTTAAATATAGATATGACATGCAATGGACCGACGAATAGGCTGCGACCTTGACCTTTTTAGAAAGAGCAACCGAGAAAACGCATTGGCTTAAAGTATCTGCATAATATTACAAATCATGAATATCGATCGCCACTTTTGAGAAATAAAAATATTCAGCACTACACTACACTACACTCCCACAATAAACGTACCCACCGCGTTTTCTACTCTTAGGTGTGAAACCTGTTAAGGAATCACTTACTTGACTGGCAGTACTTGGTCAAATCGGCAAACGTGGTGCATTCTGGGCTATTGTAGCTCATGGCGACCGTGTATAGGCAGTGTGATGTGGCAGTGAAACATTTGGAGGGGATGAGCTGGGATGGGTGAGGTGGGGAGTGTGGGCGATGCGGAGGAGGTTTGGGGTGAGAAGGGAAGTGGGGTATAAATGTGTTTTTTAATTGGTTGTGTTTATTTTATTTTATTAATTTATTTTATTTTATTTTTATTTTATTGAATTTTATTTTAGTTCTTTTTGATCACCTAGTGAGATGAAGTG
>CM072523.1:35124412-35141912 GCA_036898135.1 Oncomelania hupensis | reverse complement strand
ATGATGATGATGATGATGATGATGATGATGATGATGATGGACAGTTTTACGAAAAACGGAAAACTTAAAACGGTATAGCCATGGATATGGTTACACATACACTAAGTTTATGCTCGAATGAGTTGCAAGACAGTGAGAGTGTGTATATGTGTGCGTGAGTATGTTTGTGTGTGTGTGTGCATGAGTGTGTTGTGTGTATGTTTGTTTGTCGGTTGTCCTGATGATCAAATTTTACATCAATAAGGAATGGAGAGAGAGAGGGAGAGAGAGGGAGAGAGAGAGAGAGAGTGAGAGAGAGAGAGATTTTCTTGTCCCTCTAAACACCCACTCCATCCCAACCCCCACTACACATTATCTCCACCACCCTGTATTTTTTCATCACCAGGTCAGATAATTTCGATTTATCATCATCATCACGTAAGCGCTCGTTAAAGTTTTTCGTCAAACACAAAAGACAAGTGCGTGTTCCTATTTTTGGACGCATTCAATTTTTGTATGGCAAAAACTGTGACCGCTTGTTTTGTAACTCGAAACTACTGAAACTAACAACAATAAACAAGACATTGACATTCCAATTTCTATTAAAGTGGTGTGGTTTTGCCTTTTCTTCGTTCAGTAGATCTCCCCCTCCCCTCCACCCCTCTTCACTCGCCTCCATCCCTTCATCCCCTCCCAGTCACCACACCTCTCCCCCTCCAGCCTGTCCAACCCCCACCCCGAGGTTTGGGGAGAAAACTGTCACAAAACGGAAAACCCCAATGATCCTCACTTTAGAACCAGCGAAATAATAAACAACTGTTTATATTTTTCTCTGGCCTTGCGAGCTTGCTAGACTAACAGGGTCCCAGCTGCGCTCTCTTCTTATTATTGTATTGGCACGAATCTAAAAGTCTGGCGGGGCCTGTCGACAACTGCGATTTGCACACAGATTTCACCAGCTTTCATTTGTGAACACAATTAACCACCCGAACTGTTGAGATAAACTACGTTCAGAGCTTTAGCCGACCGCTTCTACACTGACAACGTCGTATATTCTTCCTGGAAGTGTGGTAAGTACAATTAAATTTAATATATAGCCTACATTCAATGCCTAGGCCTACTCGATGTTGTTGTGCATTCAATGGCTACTCGATGTTATTGTAAGTTATTAAAGAATTTTAGATCGACCAGCGAAACTAGTTTCGTAGTGATCCCTTTCGTTAACGGTTATGCAATGGGGAAATCCTTACGAACTTCTCTTCGTGCCTGCGGTCCTGCAGCGGCAGCGCCTTTAGTTGCAGACGAAATTGTGTTCGTCCTTCAAGCAGATGTGTCTCACCCGCTGCATGAAACTGTCGCTGGGTGTGTGTCGAGGCGCAACACAGGGCGCTTAATCTCCCTGTGGGCCCGAACCTCTAGATTCAGTGACTCCTTCCTCCCCATGGCTATCCGCCTGGCCAACAGTGCCCCACGACAAGGAGGCTGGGGATTGGCTCATAGGCTGTGACTTGCTCAGTAGGTCAGCAAACTGTTCATCTAAACCAAGTCTTTCATCAACAAAGACAGTGGGCAAGAAATCAGGCTATGTACATGTGTGTGTGTGTGTGTGTGTGTGTGTGTAGGTGTGTTTATATATGTGTATGTATGTGTATATGTATGTATAGATATCTATAAATATGTGAAAGTGTGTGTGTGTGTGATAGTGCGCGTGTGCTTGTGTGTTGGTGTGTGGGTGTGTGATAACGTTATGATCTTAATCACTGTAGATATCATCATCATCATAATTATTTATTTTCAGTTTAGTGTGTGGTTTTTATTGTTTGAGATTTTATATGCAGATGGACACTGCAATAAGAATTTCCTTGCAGGTACATGTATTTGTGGGGACAATAAAGAGTCTGTATCTGTATCTGTATCTTATCCAAAGGACGTAAACGCCATCTTAACTCTCTAATTTGAACAGGTTGTTTTCCTAGAACACGCACGAGTTTTTAGATTTGGCACGGGCTAAAACAGACACTTTTCCCAACGAAAGATTAGTTGATGTTTAGGATAGAGCATTGGTAATGTTTTTGTCTCATTTAAAAAAAACAACAAAAAAACACACACACAAATTAGATGGCTTCTTTTTGCTACTTGTTACACAAATCTTCAAAACTAATTTTTCCCGTATTTAAGTTAAAGGGTTCTGCACTTGTTCCTTCCTTTGTTAGTATGACGATATATTGTATTGTATTGCATTCTATTGTGTTATGTTGTATTGGTTTACATTGTACTGTAGTAGTAGTAGTAGTAGTAGTAGTAGTAGTAGTAGTAGTAGTAGTAGTAGTAGTAGTAGTAGTAGTAGTAGTTCTTCTAGAGCGAAGAGGGTAAAGTATTGTTTTATTATATATGTTATTATTATTATTATTATTATTATTATTATTATTATTATTATTATTATTATCATCATCATCATCATCATCATCATCATCATCATCATCATCATCATCATCATCATCATCATCATCATCATCATCATCATCATCATCGTCATCGTCATCATTATTATTATTATTATTATTATTATTATTATTATTACTACTACTACTACTACTACTACTACTACTACTACTACTACTACTACTACTACTACTACTACTACTACTATTATTATTATTATTATTATTATTATTATTATTATTATTGTTATTATTATTATTATTATTATTATTATTATTATTATTATTATTATTATTATTATTATTATTTACAGGAAAAAATCAACTATGTGGCTGTTTGCTGTGACCAGCGTCTTGTTACTATTTTTCCCTGTTGCAGGTAACACACCATTATCATATACATATTTATACATCTAAATGAAATAGGTGATGAATTCCATTATTTGTTTAATTGTACTAAAAGACAATAGATTTTCCCTATTGTCACAATATTTTAGGAATCGCCCAAATGTCTTCAAATTAAATCAGATAGTGAACTCGAAATCGAAAAGCACGCTGATGAATTTAAGTCTTCTTATTGAAATAATATTTTTTTATTTTAAAGTAGTATACCGCATTGTATTTCTTTTCGAGTGCGTCAATACTGTTTGGTGGTCATGCGTGTGTTCTTTACTGTTTTTGCATTCTTTACCTTGTTCTTTCACTGTTCTGATGCCTGTTATTTTTGTTTTATCTTGCATCTTTATACGCTTGTTCTTTCGAGTGCTAATTTTCGAGGTAAGTATGTGTCACAAATGTTTGAACATTGTTTACTTTCATATGCTTTTTTTTCATTCAGTATATATGTCATTGTTTGCAGTTAGATGCTATTGTGACTTAATTCAGTAATATAGTGTCGTTCTCGCAGTCATTATGTATAGATTGTGTATCCCTATCCCCTCCCCACTCCTCTCCCCTTACCCCTTCCCCATCTTCTCCCCTTTGTCTGGCTAGTCGGCCACCCTGGGCTAGGAGCCTTATTTTATATTTGTTATTTCATCTTTGTTGAATAAAAGGACAAAGTTCCAAAGTTCCAAAGTCCATCACTAGCAGCATCACCAACTTATTATATGTTTCTAGGTATATAATAGTCAAGAACAAGTCTTTCTTGCACACCATTGAACATTCATGCAGCGCATTGTGTCTTAAGACAATAACGCGCTTTGATGGTATTTGGCAAGCCATTCAAATGTATTCCCCGACATTTATTCAAGCACATTTAAAACTTAAACTAAAACGGTGTTGTGGTCTGCTATGATTTGTTCAGCACACAAAAAAGCAACAAATAAATAAATTAATTAATGGATTTGACCTGGTGTGTGTTTTATCTCGATTACGAGACATATTCCTTGTATACCTGAACTTTGCAATAAAATTATTTGACTTAACTTCATACACACGTGCGCGCTCGCACACACACACACACGCACACACACACACACACACACTCTCTTTCACACACAGACACACACACATATTTGCAATACATCACAACTGGGTTTACTTAAGAATGTAGGAATCGGAAAGTGACCCGAACCCTTGTCTAAAAAGTTCTAGTTCGTCTCCTATAGGCGACGAAATAGGTCGAATTTTCTTCAAAATTTCTCCGAAAATTGACTGAATTTTCTCCGTCCCGGATAGAGCACTCCTATGTACATAAAACACTCTCATGCACTACAACTGCACTCTCATGCACTAAAAGAGCACTCCCGCGCACTTAGAAAAAAGTGGGGTCCTGGAAAAAAAAGTGTGTTCCAAGCAAATAAACCCATTTGTTACTAAGAAAGACAAGTTCTGCTACCCATTTGTGCGTTTGTTCACGTGCACACGCACATACACACGCACACACTCGCTTTCATACTTACACACAGACTACCAATGACATTTTACATATACAAACAAATCGTACTAAAATTTGTTTTCATCATGAAACTGTTCGTACCACAGGCGCTTCTATCTGGACACGCGAGCGTCACAGGCATTGGCGCTTGCGTGTCCATATACAAGCGCCTGTGGTTCGTACTGTCCTTCTTTCTCATTCTTCTTTCTCGCTTGCTTTGCTCTTGCATAAGGGAAAGGGTGATAGAGCGATTGGTTCTTCAGATAACAACTTCCATTTTGTAATTAACTAAATTAATAAACAATGTGGTGTTTTTTTCAGCCGCCGAAAATGAGGATGGCCTGGTGTGAGTATGATTGTTAGCAAAAATCTTCATATATGTTGTAATAATAATAATTATATATATATATATATATATATATATATATATATATATATATATATATATATATATATATATATATATATATATATATATATATATATCAAAGGTATATTAATACACACACACCCACCTACACACACACACACTCTCTTTCTCTCACTCACACATACACACACACACATACACACACACACACACACATCTATAACACATAATGGTGGTTGTAACGAGCGTTCTTTTTCTGTTTAGGATCGGGCTCGTGATCGGCGGTGTCGCCATCTTAGTTGCAGTGATGGTCATTGTTTGTGCCGTCCGATACTTAAACAAACAACGTGATCCAAACAAACGCCTGTGCGTGGCTTGCTGCTGCTCCGAAGCCATCGTCGAAGAACCTCTACAACCAGGCTACGCTAAGCGATATACTGGTCCTTTCAGCAATGGACGTCCAGTTAAAGAACATTGTTCCCGTAGATCAAGAAGCCGTCAACGGAAAGAGGAACACGACTTCAACAATAGCCCTAGTAATTTTTGCCATACACCCGGCAACGCAATCTCAGATTCCTCATGGACTGGCAATCATTCCCAGCCACCCGCATACTGCAGAACGGGAACTGCACCTGACCATCCCCCACCCTACTCGGAAAAAGTAAGTGCACCTACTCCAAATATGATCGGAGCAGTCTACGTGCAACCAACTCAAAGATCCGTTGGAACAGGCAAACAGCTCTCGACTCGGTGTATGGATGCTGGAAGAGACCACGAATTGACCAAATGCAATGGTGAAACGGACGATGGAACATACCAGGAGTCCCTCCCCAAGCTCAACGCCGAAATGGACCTCGGACACTCCATTGAACTCAGCGTTGGATCGGGCTACGGGGTCCCGACACAACACGACGCTGTCACGGACCAACGGTTCTCGAATAGAAATAACGACGGAAAAGATCAGAAGTCCCCTAGTAAGCGCGACATTGGAACGAACCGCGGACACTTCACTGAACACAGCGATGGAACAGACCACGGGTTCCCGATTAAGCGCGACGTTGGAGCAGATCCCGGGCTGCAAAACCATCCCAACTTTGAAACGGTAGACCAGCTCTCGAATCAGGACAGCAATGGAAAACGTGATCTTGGCCTTGAACAGGGAGCCGTTGACACGGGCCAAGGGTTAGCAAATAAAAACAACGATAAAAAAGACCAGGAATCCCTCACCAAGCGCAGAGTCGTATTGGACCGCAGACTCTCCACTGAAGACAGCGTTAGAACAGACCAAGGACTCCCAACTAAACATGATGTTGGAGCGGATCCCGGGCTGCAGAGCCAACCCAACTTTGGTACGGGCGACAAGCTCTTGAATCAAGACATCGATGGAAGACGGTTTCTCAGCCTTGAACAGGGAGCCGCTTCTGCAGAATCACACCCAGAAGGCGCCTCAAAGTAAAGTTTGCTGCTGATGTTTATGCTGGGTGTCGCTACATCTTTTGAAAGCTAGAAAACTTGCTGGAAATTCGAATATCGTGCCAACTGACCTGCATACAACCAAGAAAACAAAACTGTTTTAGTTTGCGCATTTGTAAATGTTACGTTACAATTAAATCATTTTCTGATCAATCCCTAAGAACATCGTTGTTTCGTTAGACCTAAATTCTGCTATTGTAATTAGTTTCAGTGCCCTAGCGTTTGTTCAACAATAATGTGCATGTACAAGTAGAAAAACGAACTATACAATTTCAAATAACAAATCTTTTTCTACAATAATGTACGTGTGTTCTTTTATTAGTCTCACGATATCGATAAGGAATACAAATGCCTTCATTTCATGTGACAATTATATTTTAAATTTTTTTTAGTATGAAAATGTTTCAGCAGGTTGATGATTTTGGTGTGGTTTTTGTTGTTGTTTTCTTTTGTTTGTTTTTTCCCCAAATATTCGTCCTGTTTTGGGGAATTGAATCGTTTTCATAGATCAGGGGAAGTAACTTCTGTCAAAATTAAACTTCTTTCTATAATTTACTGGAAACTGTCCAGATTCGAAGGCATTCATCACTACCGGTAAATCCTTTGTTACTAGAGTTTAGGCACCAATAACCACTCAAGTAGATAAGCCTGTTTAGCTGTTTTGGGAGTTATTCTATAACATGATTTTTTTTTTTTTTACAAGAAGTTGAGTTTGCATTAGATTAACCTAATAGGCAATACTGTTCGCCAACACCTAAAGCTTGCTGTAAACAAACAAACAAACAAATAATTTGGGAGTTATTCTATAACATGATTTTTTTTTTTTACAAGAAGTTGAGTTTGCATTAGATTAACCTAATAGACAATACTGTTTGCCAACACTTAAAGCTTGCTGTAAACAAAAAAAAAATTATTATTTTTTTTAACAGGCATTAGCGCTTCCATTCATAACATTATTTAAAATATAAGTAAAATAATAATAATCTCACAAATAGAACTAATTATTGCTGATAATTATGGTTGGAAAACACTACGATATGCGCTATGTTGTTCATAATCATACTTAAAACCACTGTGGCTTTAACTCGCTAAAAAGCTTTGAGTGATAGACCTTATACATATTATAGAGAACCTTATAATCTGTGGTGGTTTTATTTCCATTTTGGCTGTTAGCTCTATCTCATCGGGTTACGTTGAGTGTGTTGCATAAATATAACTTAGCCCATTCCTTGTAATTTTAAAGTCCTTGCTGGTTTATTATCTCCCGTTCAATCCTGAAGGTATCTACCCCTATACGCTCAATGTTTCCGGGGACGTAAATCTTTGAAGGTATCGATGTCATTCATGTTAAAACTATTTTAATCAATGTTTATAATTAAGACTCATTTGACTCATTCATATCACTTTTTTTTTTCTAAAATAGCTCTATGTTTGTATGGGTGTTTGTATTAATATAATTTCTTTTTTAGTCATCACCATTATTATTATTATTATTATTATTATTATTATTATTATTATTATTATTATTATTATTATTATTATTATTATTATTATTATTATTATTATTATTATTATTATTATTTTCATCATCATCATCATCATCATCATCATCATCATCATCATCATCGAGGTAATACACATTGCTGCGATCGGTGGAAAGTATCGCCAAAACTCCCGCTAGCAACTTTGGTCTGCTGCGCAGCGTGTGCCTGGAGTATACTTTCTTTCGATCGTAGCTATGTGCAATGGGTGGAGGCAGCGTGTGCCACTTTCTTTCGATCGTAGCTATGTGCAATGGGTGCATCATCATCATCATTATGAGCAGCAGCAGTAGAATCAGCATCATCAAAATCATCATCATCGGTGGCGGCGGTGGTTGTGGTGGTTGCGGCGGTGGTGATGGCTGCCGGCGAAAACAATAAGAGATTTGAACTTTGCTACTTTGATTCCTTACGATGTATTTTAATCAGTTGCGTTGCAAAGTAAGCTATTATTATGAGTAAACCCCTTAGCATCACGGAATTCCGTGTTAGCATGTTTTGTTTGGTGTCCATTTTGAATAAACATTGTCAAGCGTTAACATTGTCATGCTTAACTATCATTACAGAATCAGCATCATCAAAATCATCATCATCATCATCATCATCATCATCATCATCATCATCATCATCATCATCATCATCATCGTCGTCGTCATCATTATCATCGTCGTCGTCGTCGTCGTCGTCGTCGGCTGCGGTGGTTGCGGCGGCGGTAGCGATGGCTGCTTGCGAACACAATAAGAGATTTGAACGTTGCTACTTTGATTCCTTACGATGTATTTTAATCAGTTGCGTTGTAAAGTAAGCTATTATTTAAGAGTAGACCTCAGCGTGTTTTGTTTGGTGTCCATTGTGAATAAACATTGTCAAGCGTTAACATTGTCATGCTTAACTATCATTACAGTATTTTCATTAAATATGCCCAATTGTTGTGTGTTGTGTATTTTCTATCCGTTGGCCTTGCAATCTCTTTTTCTATATCTCTATCCTCTCTATCTCTTTCTGTCTTCTGTCGCTTTCGGTCTACCTATGTCTGTCTGTCTGTCTCAATCTCTGTGTGTGTATGTGTGTGTGTGTGTGTGTGTGTCTTTGTCTTTTGTATCTTTTGCCGACAAATTCGTAGTTACACACCCACGTTCCGGAGACGTGTGTATTTCTGCCGACGTCGGCACAATTAAAGAGGCATTTCTAGCGACTCAGGGGAGTGAATTTCACCCTAGCATGTTAAAAAAACACGTGGTTACAAAATGTCGGCATAAGGCTATACACAGCCTTCCGTGTGTATAATCTTGAACATCGCGTGTGTTTCCCGAAAAATTTTGTGGTCTCCACTTTATCGGAATGTGACTACGTTCGCGTCCTTGCGTCACTTCACTTCCGCCCCTCTCTCTCCGCCGGCGCGCGCCGTGGAACAGCTGAGAAAAGAAAGAGATTTCTCTTATAAAGAAAGAGATTTCTCTTATATAGCGCACTTACAAGCTCAGAGAGCTTCTCAAGGCGATGGCCCATAATATCCAGCAATCACAAAATTGTTTGCTGAAGTCAGGATTCGAGCCTATGTCGCCCAATATACTGAAGAATCCATGCTACTGATCTATTCCTGCCGCCATCCTTGGTCGCACGAGATTTTAGGTAAGCATTATGAATAATTTTATAATTTTACATGACTTCACACATGTTTTATTGATTACTGACTGTTAATTGTACATGTAGTTAGTATGTGCTGCAAAATGTAAGGAGACTGGTAATTTTCTCTGCAGAGGGAATAAATTGCTAATGAAATTAGTTTGGTTTTCCTTTTCTTGTAGATCGAGTTCGTGACTACGTTGCGAAACTGCTCTGCCTATCGACATGGCGACTTCACTGATTGTGTTTGATTTCCTGAAGAAATAGTAAGCATCTTTTTCTTTATCATATCAATTGATTTCATTGTATAAGTAGGAATATGAGAAGTTTATTAGAATAAGAAGTGTCCAGGACTGTGATTTACTTGGACTTTCGTCTAAAGTTTCAAAATCTTGCCTCTCAAAATAATGTTAAAAAAATTATATGTTGGTTATTTTTGCTTTTTTTTCATTTCTTTTGTTTAAAATTCATATTTTGCATACAATATAATATCATACAATATCAAACCACTCATCCTGAATGGCTGGAATCCTGGAAATAAACAAACAAATTTCGAATTCTTTTAGTGGATCTGTCTGTGTACTTTTTAAAAAATCTGATTATTCTCTGTTGAAAAACGTTCTGTTTATTGAACATATCTAGCTGTCATGTAAGCAAGCATCAATACCTCATGAGGGACCAACATGCCTTCTGGACCCTAAGCATCCAGCTTTTGGATTGTCACAGATTTTAACCCGGCTTTTCTTGACAATGTGATGGAGGACATTCTATCCTATCCCATAACTCGGAGGTCGTAGGGGCACCACAAATGATCGTTTAACCAACGCACTCCATCTTTCTCTGTCCTCAGCAAAGCTCATGGCCTCGCTCAGTGTCAAACCAGTCCATTCTCGAATGTTGTCCTCCCATCTCTTTTTCGGTCTGCCTCTTCTTCTGCCTCCTTGCACCGTGCCTTGAAGGATGGTCTTTGCAAGGCCTGATGATAGGTTGACGTGGCCATACCATTGGAGTTTCCGTTTCTTCACCACTGTGAGCATGTCATCATGTTGTCCAATGGCTTGTGTGATGGTCTGTCGGACTTCATAGTTGGGGATGTGCTGGGTATAGGAAATGCCCAGAAGTCTTCTGTAGCACCTCATCTCCATGCCTTGTATTCTTCGTTGTAGATCTGCTGTGAGGGTCCATGTTTCACAAGCATATAGGAAGATGGAGATAACAAGGGAGCGCAGCAGACTTACCTTGGAATGTAGGCTGATGTTCCTGTCTTTCCAAATGGGCTTCAACCTTGTCAGGGCAGCAGTTGTTTGTGCGATCCTGGAGAGGACTTCCTGTCGGGACCCATCGTCTGATACAATGGCTCCTAAATATTTGAAGCTATGCACTGTGTTGATGGATTGCCAAGGATCTCAGTGGCGGCATCTGTCACTGCTGAGTTGAAGGTGGTGGTCATAATGTTGACACAGTCTGTGAAATTGATTACCTACAAATTTTATCACGTTTTATGGTGGGCTGTTGTATGGTGGACAGCTCCTTCACCACTACCCTCACGACAACCATCTGCTTATGTAATGCACGCTCTCCACGCTGCTGCTGTAGCTATCTCCACTCCCTGTCAACTTCAGAGGCTATCTCGGCCAACTTTGCATGCGCCTAAGGCGCCCCTCGGCACCTACACACGTGAAGACCCACTTAAGGGAAGAACTGGAACTTGTGACAGGAGGCCTTTTGCGCTACACGGAAAGCCTTTGCCCGCTATAAAGGTCTAAATACTCCGGATATCTATGCCAGTATGAAGGCTGCCAAGCTCTTTGCCAAGCGCACCGTCACGGCAGCTAAGCGGGATCACTGGCTGAAATCCCAGGTCGCCTAGGATTGTGCTCAGTTGTCTGGGCGTCAGACTACGCGCCCAAATGTTGCAGGTGGGCGCATCGCGCAGCTCCAGTTAGATCCTATATCGACCAGCGCCTTGAGTCGCCTTGTGGTGAGATATGTGCGCGTTGCAAGTCATCGTATTATTATTATTATTATTATTATTATTATTATTATTATTATTATTATTATTATTATTATTATTATTATTATTATTATTAAATTTCTAGATGGCGATCAAAATGTCGACCATCTAATATCCGTCGTCTGCGGGGAACCTATAGAGCCATGGTGTTCGATCTGTCAGATGGGGTCTTTTCCTTCTCCGCCGCAAATTCTCAGGCAGAGGCTTTAAAAAAAATGGTTTCTATAGACGATGGGAGTTGGCTTTCTCCCGTGGAGCTCTCGAGGAGGCGCTCGGCTGAGGCATTCTTACCCCCTGACTTAGAGCCCGTAGGCTCATTCCGTCCCTTCATTATGTTCAAGAAGCTCGGCGCCCTCCAGGCTTGACCGGTAAATAAGAGTGTTGGTCCAGATGGGGTCCACTATTTAATGGTCAAACGTGCTCCACTTTCTTTTGAAAGTATTCTTTTAAATTATTTTAATAAATGTTTTGGCCGGCGTCAAGCCATTGTTGTACCCATTTTAAAACAAAACAAACATTGGAAATTCTTCGACAATTATCGCCTAGTTGCATTAACAACTCACACCTGTAAACTCTTGCTTGCATTTTTTATAGTTTCACAAAACACATATTTCAAAACACAAAGTTTAAAAAAAAGGGGGGGCTGCCACTACCTACTGTTAATTTCCAACTGGCTCTTTTTGTATTTTCCTAAGTTATAGGAAAAAAAATCCTTGAGACCCGATCACTGAAACCGTTAATGTGAATCTGTTTATATATATATATTTTTTTAATTTAATGCTTAATTGTCCCTTTTTATCGGGAAATTCTGGGCCGCCTCCCCTGTGGAAGGCGTAGTCGCAGCCTGTGGCGCGCCCAAACCCAACCTACCTAACATTAGTTGTGATTTTTGAAATTTAGAAATTCTTTAAATTTTTTTAAATTTTTTGAAAATTTGCTGGGGGAGCAAACCGGAGTACAGGGAGAAAACCCCCGAGACGTTGCCCGAGTCGAAAGTAAATAATATTCGGAGAAACATAACACCCCGATGCAGGATCGAACCCACACCTGTCAGGCGCCATTGGTTTCTGGCCTGTGGACAAGGCAAGTTAGTCCCGCCTTAGCCCACTTGGCCACAACGCTCGCCATCTCTGAGATAGGCAATTCTGTTGTGTGGCTGCAGCAATGTTTGTTTGTTCTTTGTCCAGGAACCGCCATTTGTGCTGTTGGTGGTGACAGTGATTCAGATGAGCAACCATATTTGTCGTCATCTGCATTCCATGGCCTTCCAAAAGTAAGTGACTCTGGCTCTGTAAGGGTTAACCCTCTGTGGCCGGGAGCTGCGATGACCTGATCACTCTGATGGCCCGAGGTTTCACGTTACGTCGTCGTCACGACTGGTCACGTTTAAAGACTTAATGGTTTACTTTATTTTGTTGACTTATTGAGTCCTTTACCTTGAAATGTGCATAGTCATTATTGATTGGAGGGTGACCCTACCTATACCCTGTAAAGTTTCACCCTGTATATCATTTTAGGAACAAAATATTATTTTTTCTGTGTGCAGGAACTGCAGTTTGTGCTGTTGGGGGTGGTGGTGTTTCTGATGAGCAACCGTGTTCGTCATCTTCTGCATTCCACGTCATTCAAACTTAGGTTTCCAGATTTAACAATTTATTTGGAAGTTTTTATCAAACGCTTTTGTTAATGCCATGAGGTTTTACTGTGCGAGACGTGTTTTCTTCCAAAGGACAAGATGTTTAGTTTGATTTTTTTCTATTCAAGTAACTTTTTTCCAGTACAACAGTTTTCTCTTTTACGCATGGTCATTTAGTTATACGTGTTAGATTTTGTACAGTGCATAGTTCACACTAGGGATTGTGTGGCGGTTGCAGCCGGTAAGCAACACTTGTTGACGTCACGGCGCAGGAAAGGCCTTTTTGACAAAAGGCAAGTTTCTGTCAAATTCATGCAGTGTAAGCATTGCAGACTAGTAGTGTTGACGTCTACAGTCTCTGGCGCATACACATTTTTTCAATGTACATGTTTGTTTAGTTGTGGTAGCTGATTGTTTGTGTGGGTAAGCATTGGCCGAAAGTATCACCCTACCGTTACACCCCGCGGTTTCTGTATGTTGTTCTACCGTCTCAACAATAATCGGCTACCAAACAGCTATACAAACTTTCTTGAAATGACAAATGAATATATTGCAAAAAATACGTGTGCGCCAGAACACTACAAGTCTGCAGTGCTTGTAAGTGTTGACAGTGCATGAAGTTAAAAGAAACTTGACTTTTGTTGAAAATGCTTTTTTCCCGCCGTGACGTCAACCTGTGTCGCATACCGGCAGCAACCGTGGGGAGAGGAGGGGAAGGGGGAGTCTGGGGTTTCAGTATAAATAGTATCCCACACTTTCTGGAAATTTACTGCTTTAAATTCTCACTGTCGCTGTCGTTCTCCTTTATTCTTTCTCATTCCTACTCTGTTCTACCAATCTACTATACTATCTTCTTCGCTAGACCAAGGGGTTCGATAAATTAGAGTATAGCCTCAGCGTCCCCTGCGTGGGAGGCCTTTATTATAAAGTGACCGGCTGGTAGAGTGCCTTCAGTGTCACTAGGGTTGTTTCGGCAGACCTTTTATACGGATCAGGAGTCCTCTTTCAACCAAGTTGTGGTCCTGATTCGGCTCTTTGCAGTCCGCTTGACGCTGTAAGCAAGGAATAAACAAACAAACAAACAAACAAACCGTCACACAATCCCTTGTGTGCAGATTAGCACGAGCTTTTATTGTCGCATACTCCCACGTGGGGGTAAGGGGGGTTTCAGTATAAATAGTATCCCCAATTCAGAATCAGAATCTTTATTGTCCCCATGAAAACACAAGCAAATTTAGTGCTTTAAATTCCCACTGTCGCTGTCTTTCGCCTTTGTTCTTTCTCATTCCTACTCTGTACTATCAACCTACTATACTATCTTCTTCTTCGCTAGACCAGTCACCTAGTGACCTACCTTTTTCCTTGAAAACTCTTCTGGGACAAAACTCATCATTTGTGAATGATGTCTGTTGTATCAGCTTAGGAATATTAGACGCTTTCTGCCCGGTGGTCACTAGGGCTTCCTATGATGTTATTATTTGGCAATGTAGGCAAGTTATATTTATATGTTTTGTTGATATTTTATAATGATGTTTGTATTCTATTTTGTTTTTGTAAACGGGGGTTCGATATATTAGAGTAAGCCTCATCGTCCCCTGCGTGGGATGTCTTTATTGTAAAGTGATTGGCTGGTGGAGTGCATTCAGTGTTACCACTAGGGTTGTTTCGGCAGATCTTTTTTTCGGATCAGGGATGAGTCCTCTTTCAGCGAAGTTGTGGTCTTGATTTTGTGGTCCTGATTCGGCTCTTTGCATTCCGCTGAACGCTGTAAGCAATAGATAACTAACTAAACTTGGAAATATTGGACGCTTTCTGCCAGGTGGTCACTGTGGCTTCCTATGATGTTATTATTTGGCAATATATATATATTTTTTTTAATCGTTCTTATATAGCGCTTTTCCAGCTCAAGAACTGCTCAAGGCGCTGGCCGATACAGGATCTAACTCAAACCGCCCGAGACGCCCACCAGCAGCCTTTGGGCGCATGGTCTGACGCCCGTACAACTGAGCACAATCCTGGGCAGCCAGGGATGGGGGAGAAGGATCTAGGTGCATGCTGGGTGTGTTCTTGTCACCGGCACTCACCCGTCTGCAAACTTGTTTTTTCCAACCTAGTTCCAGTCACTCGCCCAAAAAGGCAATCACCGAAGTCGAACGAAGCTCTCCGATGTGTTACGAAATGATGCTTGCATGACTACGACTAGTTGACATTAAAAATGATCGCTGTTGCTTCTAATTCTGTTCGATGTACACAGATTTAGCATTTCGCAACGGTATACTTTGTTAATATGAGCATAATTATTATCGACCATATTTAATAGTTGCGTTCCTTGATTTGCATTTTGTTAGTTCTCAGCAGTAGGCTAATACTAGCATTCCCAAGTAGACACTGTTATATAGTATACATAGGCTTAATCAACATTATATATTATAAGTCAGTCTCCGCGCAGCGAAGAAGCTCACTAGCTGAATATAATTATTAGACCTGTATTGTTTGTTTTATACGTAAATAAATGTATAAACTATATATCTAGCCCTAACTAAAATATTCAGATGGTGTACTATTACTGGTTATTTTTTCTTATAGATTTACCAAAGTTTTCAGATGATTTATGGAAATTTCCGTCTGCCACGCAACATTTTTTTAATACGTGTTTCTCATTAAAATACATATCATTGAAATTTACTGTATCGGTTAAAAAGAATAATATTAGTTAAATAAATAATTGCTTTGGTGCTTGCCATAAAAATGTCACTGTTTTTTGAGACCATTATAAACGTGCTTGCCTTGTTGTGCTGAAGGGACATCAACGTATCCATAGCGCTTTGAAGTTTTGTCATAGTTTTATTGTTGATATAAATGTGAAATCGTTGTATGTGTGTATTATGTGTTATGTATTACTTTTACTCTTTATTACTAATGGTATCAGTATATTAATCATCATAAAATAATAATAATAATAATACTAACTGCTTCAAAATGCGAATCTCGACTTGACTTAAGCTTGAAGCTGTGCAGATCGAAACAGAATTAGATCTAGAAACAACAGCGGCTATTTTTATGCACGGATGTTTCACCATAGGCTCTGAAGTCTTTCCTTTTGTCTTTGTAAACTCGTGGGCCTCCTACATACGTACGTAGTATAGTTTGTAATTGAGGCCTACGAAAGACGAGATTTCCCAGCCTGTGGTTTCACGTAGTCCTGCCAGCATTCGTTCGTAAAACATCGGATAGCTCGACTCGGAGAGCTTCGTTCGACTTCGGTAATTGCCTTTTTCGGCGAATGACTGGAACTAGGTTGGAAAAAATAAGTTCGCCACCCGTCTAGGACATGAGCGTCAGGATCTTTAAAGTCCGTTATGATGGAATGTATGTGACACAGACTAGACCTCGGTTTATACTCTCATCCGAAGGAGTATATATATGTGTTTTGTTGATATTTTATAATGTTTATATTCTATTTTGTTTTATGTAAACGGGGGTCCGATAAATTAGAATATAGCCTCGGCGTCCCCTGCGTGGAATATCTTTATTGTAAAGTGACCGGCTGGTGGAATGCCATCAGTGTTACCACTAGGGTTGTTTTGGCAGATCTTTTATGCGGATCAGGGTCGAGTCCTTTTTCCTGCAAAGTTGTGGTCTTGATTTTGTTGTCCTGATTCGGCTCTTTGCAGTCCGCAGGGCTGGCGTGCATGAACGAACTTAAAAGCCGACTTAGACTTAAGTAGCATGTTTAAGTGAAGCGTTAAATCTAAGTCGGCTTTTAAGTTCGTTCATGCACGCCAACCCAGGAATAACTAGCTAATAACTAACTAACTAACTTTTATTGTCGCATTTAGTAAAACGTTGTTAATCTTTGAGAATTTCTTACTATTATGTCATTTCCATTTTGTTTATGTTGGTTGTTGTCAATTTTGATATTCCAAACTAGGCATCAGTTGTGCATATGTACTCATGACATTGCATCATTACCTGTATATACATGTAAATGTGATCTAACACGTCAATTTGATCATTGCGGATGTTGCAGGATTTTCGACTAAATCTGGTCTGTGAGATAAAATGAATGCTTTTTACTTTTCAGTGCTTTGTGTCATGCTGCTGGAAAAGATCTTCTGTATTTGAATTTGAAATGTGTCCGTGTTTTTTTCACAGACTAGATTCAGTTGGAAATCCTGAAACATCCACAGTGATCAAAATGTGTTAGATGACAAATAATAAGTTTAAAATTAATAAAGAAACCTTAGTTTTCAGATTCAACAATGAGTTAATGATGTTCAATCTGACCTTTAAAAAACTTGTAGATTGGTCACAGGATGAAGATTTTGTTATGTATGTTACTTTTTTCCCAGTTACAATAGTTTTGTTCTTGTTTTCATTTGATCATTAGTTGGATGCTTTAGATTGCGCACAGTGCACAGTTTAGCACAAACATTTATTGGCACTGTGGATTCCTTAGAATTTTGTTTTGGATTAAAATTCATCTTTGTGTTACAACATTGTTTTTGTTGTTCTTTATAATTTTAAATCACAGCCATTTG
>CM072523.1:35109412-35119412 GCA_036898135.1 Oncomelania hupensis | reverse complement strand
ATAATATAACATTAATATATACTCAACACAATAACAACAAAACAGACACAGATAATTGGTTTCTTATATATTTTATTTGTTCTCAAAGTGAAGTACCCCCCAAGGGCAGGTTTTTGGAGACTAACCCATATGTCCAACGCACAAAAGCAAAGTGCCTCCTTTATTACAAGGGTGAGCACTCTTATCGCTGGAGCGTGTCGCTTGCCTGTCGGATGGCTGTTGGTAGGTATGAATTCTTAAGCGCGTCATGCGACACTTCATGGAGAGGAAGCGCCCCTCGCTGCGCCGCGAGACACAGGCAGCGACTGCCTCATGCAGGGGATGCGCCTCGTTGTTGCGGATGCGACGCAGCGTGGTGATGGAAGCGCGTTCGTGGACGCCAGCCAGCGACTGCACATCCCTCCCCATCAGCATGGATGGCGATTTTCTCCAGACGATCCGTGTCGCCCTCATTGAGAGAGCTGAAATAGGACAACTGGTTGTACAGGGCGACACTCTCGATGAATGACTGGTAGAAGAGGAACATGATGGTGTTGTTCACTCTGAACTGCCTCAGCTTCCGGAGGAAGAACAGTCGCTGGCTGGCCTCCTTGCAGATGATGCCGACGTTGGGTGACCAGTCCAGATGAAAAATTCATGACACTCGACTTACCTTCGTTTTTGGACGAATTAACCTCAGTTCTTCCCTTCTTGCTTCTTTCTCCATCGCATGTTGAACACTAACAAAGGCCGATTGTGTCACACGTTAAAATTGGCCTAATCGCATCATTATAAACAAATTTGGAGCCTTAAAAAAAGTGCATCGCGTTAGGTTTTCATGATATAAAAGTTGACAGAAATTTGTTTGCCTATAATTTTCATTCCATTCATTATATCATTCTGATTATTGTATACTATAAATAGGTAGTCAAAAGCCATTTTTAAAAAATGATTTCCTCATCACAAAACTGACATAGATTTAAAGAGCTTTTCATTCTGAACACAGTGGTATATTTTTTTTCCCCATAGGACAAATAGGTAAAAAGTTATTAATGTTTGAAAATGCCGAATGTTGGTGTTTTTTTGGCAACGTTTTGGAATTGAAGAAATTGACAACTTTGGAGTCTCAAAGTGAAGCCAATATTGATACCAGGAAGCTGATTTTTGACAGGTAACCCCTTCATATGTTATACTCCAAGCCCAATTTTCTTCAGGCCTCTCCCATGTAATGTTCAGCTGTTTTGGTGCTTCAAAGTTGGGAAATCATCAAATTCGAAGTGCGCGCCGGCAAATTATAGGCCTACTGGTGTGCTACTACGCTCAGCACGCGTGTCGTTGAACAGGCCTACGAGTACGCAATGACCGCAAGAATTCCCGAACACCGTTTGGGTAGGCTTTTCTACGGCAAAGCGCTCCGCGATACAGTAATGCACAAATTAATAAATACCCTAGTTTTATAAAGGAAAGTCTGCTCTTTATTTCTTGCTAAGTTTTAAACTTCTAGTTAAAATCAAACTTACATCAAAACTGCTTTATCCACTTTGTTCGGCTCGTAACAAAACTTTTACACATGAGAGCCCCACAATACCTATATGTAAATGAAGCTAAGTATCCGAACTTTTCATTGGTTCTTATTTTTAGGCCATCCAATGAAGTATCGCAAAGCACTTAGACTTTGAAACGAGCCCCTCTCAGCAAACGACGCTGACAACTTTTTCCGCACCGCCATTCAGCGCTCGGATAGGGGCGTATTCAAAAGCTGTTTTCTCGGAATCTTTCGCATAAACATGCATTAAAAACAACACAGATGTAAAGATAAAGCTTTCAATTTTTATTTGAATACAGCCACTGTTCGTTTTGATGCAGTTTTACATTAATAATAAGTGATGAAAGTGAAGTGAAAACTGAGTCAAAACTGCCGACCGGACAAGAGCCATTGAAGGGCTTGGAGTACCTACTATAAATAAAATGTTAGACTCATGTTTAATACCCCTTGGGGTCATGAGCAATCTTGCCACTGTAGATTGTTCAAACCTATAAAGGGAAAAGTGAAAGCCACAGTTGAAAACCTGTCTTTCCTTTATAGGCAAGACAGATTCACTGCGGCAACAGTACCCCCGTTGGAGTGCCGGGGGTTTTCAGTATAAATACTAGTATCCCCACTTTATGGAAATTTAGTGCTTTAAATTAAATTCCCACTGTCGCTGTCTTCCTCATTTACTCTTTCTCATTCCTGCTCTGTCCTTCACTCTGCTATACTATCTTCTTCTTCGCTAGATCAATGACCTACCTTTTTTCTTGCAAACTCTTCCTGGACAAGACTCCTTGTTTGTGTATGAGGTCTGTTGGATCAGCTTGGGTGTGTTGGACGCTTTCTGCCGGGTGGTCACTAGGGCTTCCTATGATTGTACTATTTAGCACTATAGGCATTTTATATGTATGTGTTTTGTTGATGATTTATAATGATGTTTGTATTCTATTTTGTTTTTGTAACCGGGGGTTCGCGTAGTTGAGGTCAACCCTCAGCCGTCCCCAGCGTGGGATGTCTTTATTGTAAAGTGACTGGCCGGTGGAGGGCATTCAATTTTCCCACTGGGGTTGTTTCAGCAGATCTTTTATGCGGATCGGGGGTTGTCCGGTCCTGATTTGGCTCGGAAGAGTCCGCTGGACCTAAAGCAACAATAAATCAATCAATCAAAACTCATGTTTAATTACTTTAATAATTGATTAGCAGAAGAAATAAAGGAAATTACAACATTAGCGTGAGAAAATATGCCATTCTCTGCCAGATTCACATTTTATGCTGTTTTAAATGATGATGTGCAATGTAACAGCTTCCTCGCAAAATAAAAGTACCTGCAAAAATCGAGTTCAACGCTATTTCAGAGCCTTGCCCATAATATCAGTTACTGAAATAACACAATTACACCAAAGAAAAACAATTCAGTATAAAATATTACCCAGCCCAAGAAAGGCTAATATAAAGACACAAGCACATGCCATTACACAATATTTA
This sequence comes from Oncomelania hupensis, assembly GCA_036898135.1. NCBI lineage: Eukaryota > Metazoa > Mollusca > Gastropoda > Littorinimorpha > Pomatiopsidae > Oncomelania > Oncomelania hupensis. The sequence goes on along the minus strand of CM072523.1, from coordinate 35,116,417 downwards.
CATATATATCACACATTTATTTGTGAGCAATAAAATTTGTTATACATAAACATTAAAAAAAAACATGTAAATATTTCAATTAACACACACACACTCTCTTACTCATTTGCTTACACATTTGTATCGCTTCAAATGATGTCAGCACTGCGGATTTATTCCGAAACAGTCATAAAAGCTGGTCCGAATCTTTCCCACAAGCTGTTGTCACAGTGTCCACATATAGCTACAAAACTGTCCTGCCAAGGGCTGGCTACCCCAGCGATGTAAAGAAATTATTTCCAATAGCGTGTATTTTGACCAATTAATGCGCAGGAGCAATTTGAAGAGAGTCAATCCACAAACGAAGTTGGGGGAAAGTCATTGGACCAGCTTTTATGGCTAAGTTTTTGAATAAATTTACAATGAATTTGGAGCTGACATTTTTATGACCATTATGGTCATGTTGACAATGTGCCATTGAAGATGACCACAACAATGGTGATGGTGATCATAATGAATGAATGCCAACGATGATGATCTGATGAGGGCCAATCAGAAGATTAGCCATAGTTTATTTAGAATCAAGGCCTAGTCAAAAAAGAAAAGACCAGTTTCTGAAGAAATCAACTTATCAAGTGAACAGGAAGAGAACTGAGAAGTGGAAAGAATGGGCCACAAGCGGTACAAGTGCTTAATCTTTCACCGAACCTGCTGTACTATTTTATGCTACTGTCTTTGGCTGATTCACTGGTCCAGCTGCTGAGCTTATTCTGGCTTTCAGCAACCAAGATTTATTAGCGTTTGCAAAGTATTGACCTGATTTGTATTATTTATTTGCAGAGCACAATTCCAGTCTATGTGAACCGCCTGAACTCCATTGAGACGGTCATTCCTTATGAGTACCACTCGTAAGTTCCACACAAGAATTAAAGTGCTTACCATTATTTAATTGTGTTTAGCATGATAATAACTGCTGACAATGGTGTACTGTACGAAACACTTTTTTCTGCCCACGTATGCTTTGCTCGCATTTCACAGCCACTTTCAATAATTTTAATTAAATTTGATAGAACGTTTTACATCTTAGTGTTAGGCCTCACTATTATAAAGACTGTTAAGTGTTATACTTTAAAGTTTAATGCAAAGAAATAAAAGCAACAAACACGTCCTGTTTTAAGAGCTTTTTGATTTGATATCAAAATCTTTTTTCAAATAAACCTATGGACTGATCATTCATAGTCTTATAATGCATGGACATTGTCACTTTTTTTTTTTCAAATGGTCGTAAGTTTTGGCTGGGTAATCACTTACTTATTTCATTACTGATTTTTGTTTCTTCAGTTTTGACTTCTGCATCAAAGAAGGCGAATGGGAACAATCTCCAACTGAGAACTTGGGACAAGTGGTCTTTGGAGAACGCATTAGGCCTTCAATGATCACGGTGAGTTTATTGTTGTTTGACACCCACAGCAACAAAACTTGTATTATTTAGGCAAACATGTAGGCTAATTTCTTCAGACCAGAAGACATGATGAGAAAAATCAAAGTAATAGTCCCCGAACGTATGGCAAGTATGGAGTTTGTATGCAATAATAATATGTATGGGCAACTAAATTTTTTTTTTGTTACTTATGTCATAAAAAGTAATTTATTTGAAAGAGCATACTAAACCAAGTAAAATAAAAAAAAAATCAAGTGATTATCTTTATTAGTTCCAGAGATATCAAGGATAATGTGTTAATCGTAGCGTTCGGTATTACATTTGTGTACGAGCGGCCTACTTTGAGTGCACTCTATGCAACCAACAGTCAACACACATTGCTGGGGTTTTGTTTTCTTGTTAAGAATGTTGTGTGACATAGAATAAAATAAAAACCTATGTGCTTGTGAGAATGACAGACAAGTGACAGGTGGACAAAAATGGTCAAAAACACAGTTTCAATGCTGCACAAACAACACGAACATGCATTTTCAAGAGGCCAGCACACAAATATTAAAAGAGTTACAGTCTTGAAACTGAAGATATTTATTACAGTACATACATAATATTCAGTTGTTTTTTTATTTCTGTAATGGTCAGTTAGATTTTTAGTTACTAAGCTGCTAGGAAGCCCTTTCGTTCAAATTTGTTAGGCGGAAAAAGCACATAAACTGAATGTAACGTTACTAAAATGGCAATATCTCCAAAACTACTGGATATACTTAGCTGACATTTTACTATGTCATTGACAACAACCAGGGCTACATATTAGCATTACAAACATGGCTAGAAAAGCAAATACAAGATGATATTTGTCAAAAAATGTGGGATTTAGTGCGTAAAAACGTAGCGTTAAACTGGATAAAATATAAATATTTTCAAAATTAACTTAACCACAAACTTTAAACTTTACAAACTAGTAAATAACATTCATTATCAAAAAATGCTTAGAGAAGCTTAAGTTTTTTTGTTTTTGTTTTTTTAACCACATTTGCATGCAGACCAAATCCACTTTTTTAAAATCCCTTTTTTCCATTTTTTTTGGGGGGGTTAATCAGGTTAATTAAGGTCTTCATTGGTTTTTTTTTTTTAAATGTTTCTTTATGTGGAAACATTTTTATTTATTTAAATTTAGCATAAATTTATACATGTAAGCCTATCAAAAGCAATAGGCAGTTTTCCGGTTGTATGCTTAGAGAAGCTACCACACCATGACAGACTTGACCTGGGTGAAACAATTAAAACTTTCTCAGCAATGTGTTATTATCACCGTTAAGAATCTTGTGCTATGACTATTTTTTTCAAAACAACCGCATGCATATTTACACATGTGAATTGAATGATAAAATTAAAAAATGGCTAATGCCACAAAAGTAGTTGTAGGTAGAATGTCAACACAATTGACTTTCGGTGGAGCTCCTCTCCTTGACTTCATAAGGGCTTACTTCATCCTTTGGAAGTGGGCATCACCTGGAGGAGGAAACAAAGTTGACTTTAAAAAAAGTAACCCTATCTCCTACATATATGTGCTGTTTCATCATTAATAGTTCTAAGGATCGCAAAACAATAACATTAGAAAAATCCTTATACTAGTTATACTTTATATACTGTATTGATCAACAAATATTACTTCACAAGTCCCAATCTTAGAAAACAAATTTTAATTTTAATTAGTCCAATAAACCATTGACTAAAGTAGTTAAATATTGAGTAAATTTGTCTAAACAATCTTGATATTGCATTGAGTGACAAGTGTGTGGTCTACATCAACTACACCTACTACAGTACTAGGCTAGCTTGTAGCTTTGTTGATGACAGTAGAGTAGGCCTATGTGATAGTATCAGCAGCCACTTCCGGTTTGAAGTAGCGTTGTATTTTTACAATATTAATAGCCATCCTTGAAACTATGTGTTTATAAATACAGCGTAGGTTTAAAATAAGTGATAATCTTTCACATTACAGTGGTTCTATTACTTTTTTTTGCGCAAGAAAAAATACAAGTCGCGCGAAGTTGCAGTCGTTCTACCATGCTTGCTGTTAACAAACATGAGACGCTTCACTCGGAAAACCTGCTACAACTATTTTAATTTCTTCTTTCATCGAAATCTACCAACCGTTGTAGACACATAAAACAAGCAGCAATAAAGAAATGCAGTACTCACCAAGAATAGCCCTCATACCGAAGACAATCGAAGAAAAACATTCACCGGTTTCGTTCACAGAAAACACACGCGTAGCCATGTTCTTCGCTGAACTTTGAAGTTCAAAAGGCACCGGGTAGTTCGCTTTGATTGGCTCTCGCATCGCGATGTCATGAATATTAAATAAGTCCCTTATACCATTAAAAACGTAAGAAAACAAGCTTTCTATCGCCTAGATTTCAAATAATTTCATTTCAGTAGAAAGAACCGATATCTTCGTTCAAAAATGTCCCTCTTGTTTACACGTCATTTAACCAAGTATTTCGTATTTAAATTAAAAAAAAATTATACGTGACTAAAGGGTAGAGTTCTGTGTGTTTGACCGATCTAATTTGCATGTTGTGAATGAAACCGTTTCTTTTCTCTGTGGAAATTTCCAAACGTGCTCTCTGTTCGTCGCCGAGGTTAGTGGCTGCGGCCAGCGACAAGCGGTGCCAAAATCTCAATCGGATGGCTTAGATTTAGCACTAGTGTTAATTTAATAAGTAACACAAAGTAATTTAGCCAACAGAAAACAACACACAAAGAACAGATCTTTATTGAGAATATATTTTGTACACTATTTATGAACATTTTCTACTGTAAAACGTCAAGTGAAAATCGAGTTCTAAAGGCCAGAAGACCGCTTTCCCGGCAGGCTTACATAGAGGCTGCCGGTACATAATAATAATGTTAGGTCTCGATTCTTGGCACTACTAGCCAGTTAGGCCAACATCATCATAATGAATGTGTTGTAACTGAAATCCAGGCACAAAGCACATACCCTTACATTTTCTCATTTCTGTTATTATTATTTTTATTATTATTATTATTATTATTATTATTATTATTATTATCATCTGTTCATTTGTTTGAGCAAAGAAAAAGCTGTTTCGGTTCAGTACCTTTTATTGAGATTTTCAAAGTTTACAATGGTCAAAACCAGTTTAAATTTGAATAGCACCGCATCTAGTTTATGTCATTTTTGTTTTTTTACATGATTTAAATTCGAACAGAATTGCTAGTTTTTACATGCATCTTTTATCAGCTTTTAATGTTTCCCTTCGGTGGTCCTGATTCGGCTTTTGTAGTCCCCTGGACCCTATAAGCATTGATTATCAAATCTAATCAAATATCATCTGCTCCACGGCTTGTTTTTGCTTGCAGCTGACATTTAACAAGAACGAGACCTGTACTCAAATTTGTGAAAGGAGTTACAAGAAAGGTGATGCAGATGCTAGCAAAAAGCTCAACTTCCTCAAGAAAGGCATTGGACTCAACTACCAGCATCACTGGTGTGTATTGTATTTATTTGTTTGTCAAGCTAACTACCATCAAATTGAAATAACCCACCTCTTCTACATTCCCTTTCCGCCCTCAGATCAGATGCAGTTGAAATATCAGCACCAAAGAGCTCCAAGCCCTCCCAGTCCAAGCTTGATGATGCTGTGACCAAGAATGATCTGTTGACAGCTGAGGTCTACTGGACCATGTTTGCAATGGAAAAACACTTTTCATTCCGAAGTTTTGAGGGAGTTGGTGACATTTTTAAGAAGATGTTTCCAACATGTGCACTTGCGCAACAGTTTGCTTGTGGCGAAACCAAGGCAAGATACCTGGCGACATTTGGTCTGGCACCATACTTTTTGGATTGCTTGATTTTTCGGGCTAAACGTGCTGGGGGGTATGTTCTTCTCTTTGATGAAAGTTTAAATCGTGAACTGCAGGAAAAACAGTTGGACATGCACATTCGATTTTGGGATGGCAATGAAGTGAAAACACATTACCTGACTTCTCGATTCCTAGGACACGCCACTGCGGATCACCTGTACAAACAACTTGAAGAATGTTGTGATATTCTTGGCAAGACTGGCATTGTACAGTTATTGATGGATGGACCAAATGTAAATTGGGCCACTTTTGATAAGCTGGCAGACAACATCCAAAAAGAAACCAAGAAGACAATCTACAACATTGGTAGTTGTGGATTACACATTGTACACAATGCTTTCAAATCTGCTTACACAGCCTTTGATTGGGACATTGAGCACAAATTGAATTCACTCCACTGGCTTATCAAGGACTCGCCTGCCCGCCGAGAAGATTTTACACAACTAATGGGATGCACTGTGTTTCCAAAGAAGTTCTGTGCACACAGGTGGCTGGAAAATGTCAGTGTTTGCAGACGAGCTCTAGATATGTGGCCACATGTAGTAACATTTGTCAAGGACCTTGTGAACAAGAACAAATGCCCCCAGACAAAGTCTTTCCTCGAAATCAAATCCTGCATCAATGATCCACTGTTCCCTGTCCAAATTCACATTTTCATGTCTGTGGCTGAAATGGTGGAGCCCTTTCTGCTGAAATTTCAGACATTTTTGGCTGATGACTTTCTGCAGTTGGTCCCAAAAATTCTTGAGCGCTTCCTGAAAGATGATGTAATGGAAAAGATCACTACTGTGGGCAACATGTTCACCACTGATTTTGCTGAGCCCAGTCAGCACAAAGATATGGCCAGTATTGACTGTGGCTATATCGCCAATAGAGAGTTAAAGGACCTGAAGAAAAAATGAACTGTTTCAGAGCGAGATGTTGGGAGAGTGAGACTTCAAACAAAGAAATGTCTGCTGCAACTCGTGACAAAATTACTTGAGAAAGCTCCCGTTCGCTATGGACTTGTGCGCTATCTTTCTTGGCTAAAGCCAACTGTGATTCTTGGAGACAAAACCAGAGCAAAAGACCATCTCAAGAAGTGTCTTGATTACATGGTTGATAAGAGAACTGTTCAAAAAGAAGATTGTGACAATATCTTGAGTAGTTTTGATGATTTTGCCACTGATGCTGCAAACAACCCAGACTTTGTTTCATTTAACCTTTAAAATAATAGACTGGACTCCTTGTTTTTCTCTGCCCTTTCAAACCAGAAGAAGTATTATAAGTTATGGAAGGTAGCCCGGGAAGTACTGATGCTGTCACATGGCCAAGCATCAGTCGAACGAGGGTTTTCAATCAACAAAGAAGTATCTTGTGAAAACATGAAGCAGAAAACCCTGTCAGCACTAAGAGTTATTTCAAACCATCTGTCTAGTGTGGGAGGTGCAAGACAGGTGAAAATCACTAAGGAGCTCCTGGCAAGTGTGGCTACTGCCAAATGCAAGTACAATGCCTACTTGGATGAGCAAAAGCGCGAAAAAGCCAAAAGTTTATTTGATCTGAAAAGAAAAGCAGACCTTGAGGAACTGGAGAGTTTAACTTGATCCAAGAAAAGCAAGCTTGAAATTTGTGCAAGGGAGATGTTAAAGAGTGCTGATGACTTTTCAGAAAAAGCTGAGAAAACACAAAACTTTACACTGATTGCCAAATTG
>CM072523.1:35056912-35104412 GCA_036898135.1 Oncomelania hupensis | reverse complement strand
TATGTGGCCCATGAGGGATGGATGGCCTTTACATTGATACATTTATTTCAAACCAGATTGAAGAATTCATTTTGTATTCTTTCAGTGTTCGCATGCCTTGGTTTCCTCTCGCCGGCGAACAGAGGTGCCTTGATGACCTGCGCTTTGGTAAGTTGGCATTTCTCTCGTGAAAGAATTGCTAAAAGGAAGTTCAACCTTAACAGATTACCTCATTGGTTACCTTCATTGTCTTTGTGAATTTGCCTTTTGATTTCGAGTTAGACGACAGTAATACAGTCCAACCGACCTACTTTTTTGAGACTTGTAATTTATGTCTCAGATATCAAGACATCAATCTCAAGGATGTTCGTGGTTTTTAAGAACCTTATCTTGCATTTCTATAGTTTGCTACGTGTTTATTCATGATTGCAGTTGTGTAGTTTGAATGTTATCTGCCATGCTGTCATTGAGAGAGCAAACTCAAATTTCACTCATGTGTGTTCCAAAGTTCTATCTGCGCAAATTCCATACATCAGTGATGTCTAAATCTGTTTATTGCGTCTTTAATCTAATGTATTCTGAGCGTGTCAACATTGCTCTTACAGGTGCTGTATGTCTGCCTTGGAACACCTTCGGGCTATGTATCATCCAGACTGTACAAAAGTGAGAGCTTGCTGTTGTAAAAAAGTTTCAGTAGCCTTTGGTTCTGTCTAGTTGTGCTCATAGTCCTTTTGCTTGTGTAAAGACTATCAGCATTTGGATTGTGTGTGTGTGTTTCTTTTTTTTTAAAACCTATAACGAAATTTATTTAATTTTCTTGAAATTAATGTATATTTTAATCGTAGCAGAAGAAATGGAAAATAAAATGCCAAAGAAGTTGTATAAAATTGTACAAAAATGTTCACTTTTAGTTTTACAAAAAGTAAAAAACAGGGGGCTTCTTTAGGATAAAACGTCGCAAGAAGTTGTTAGCATGGAGAATTATTTGCATGTTTTGTAAGCAGAGGAGAAAGAAGGTTTGAGTTTTGCAATTTCTATACCTACCTACGGCAGTTCGTATTTACTTTTTAGAGCAGCAGAAAAGCCATGAACATCAGAACTCCAGTATGGCGAAGTAAGTGTGGAAGCATTGTTTTGTAAGCAGCTAATGACACAGTGATGACTTTGTACTAGGCTAGAGTTTTGGACAGCTTTCGCTGTATGAAGATTTGGTGAACTGAGTGTCTTGCTGTACTGCGATATTCTTTCTTTCTTTACGTTGGGTGCATAATTCCAGTGGATCTTTTGCATTCAATCGTCCCTTGTTTTCATATTTTTGGAGAACCATTCTGTATAAAAGCATTTATTTTATTATTACTGATAAGATCAGATAATTTCAAGCAGCTAGGAACCTAGGGTCAACTTGAATACATTTGAATTTAGAAAATGGGTGTCTTTCGCTTTTATTGACTCACATTGTGAGTTTGTGTACTAACCCACACCAAAAAAAAAACACAAATTGTCATTATTTTTGCAAATCTGTGCAAGATGATACCTAAATAGTCCAAAATTGATATTGAAAAAAAGTTAATCTGTCTGTCTACCGTCCGCTGTCTGCAAAAATTTTAAAGGGGCTAAGTACTCAGAGCCTGTTTCAACTATCACAACGAACGAACATTGAGGTTTAACGTCTACACCCACCATTGGCGATATGGCAGACGGGGATAACCATCCCAGGGAAAGAGGGGTAGGGACCTGAATCAACACTGAAATACCAAAGCAATCATACTGCTAAATTGGACCGTGAAAATGGCCACAGTTTATATCGCCCACCACGGGATTCGAACCTGGGTCATCGGTGTGCCAGGCGAACGCTCTACCACTTGAGCTACAGCGGTGGGACACTATCACAACCAAACATGGTAAGATGGTGTATACCCATGAGACCTCGAAAATGATCAGTGAATGAATGACTTTACTCCAAGTTCAAGGTCACAGGGTCACCAAATGTTTGTTGAAAAATGACAATTTTTTTTACAAATCACCTTTTTTCTAAGTTATTAATATTGAACTGATTTTTTGATGCATGTTAAATATGAATTTGTATAGGTACTTTGAAGTGATCTTGACACTAAACTAGGAAAAATATAAAATCCTAAGTTGTTGTATTTAGAGAGATGATGGATTGATCTTTCATATATGTTCTGGTTTTGCCTTGATCTTGAAGGTCAAGGTCATTTTAGGCCTTACAACAAAAGTAATTGTTTAGTGGAATGGCTGTTTATTTAACCCATCGTATGCAACAACAATGGGTTATTTGACATGCATGAGAGATAACGTGTTGGTCAAAGTCATCCCAAGGTCAAGGTCACTGAAGGTCAATGTCCTCCCAAGATCACCATTTTTTGGTTGTTTTTTTGCATAATACAACTTTTACTGTACTTTATTTGATATACATGAATGTATTTGGAGCCAGAGGTCAAGGTCAAGAGCATATAAAGATCAAAGCCGATATTTGCATTTTAATGCCACCATTTCATTTTGTGTTTTTTTGGGCACTCATTTTCATGTTAAATATTGTGAGTTCCATAATGAGCATGTGAGTCATATGGGCTTTGCCCTTCCAGTTGTTTTTGTTATTAGTAGTATGATTTTTATTCGATCACTTGTTATGTTTCAGTGTTTGGTGGAGAGAAGTGGAAGTCCAATGTTATCCTCACAGCTTTCCTTTGCCCTGGGTATGTGTCTTGCTGGAATATTTATCTTAGCTGTTTTTCCCTTATTCTGCACTGTTGTGTCATTTTTTTCCCCTGCTCTCTTGTGTTCTGATTCTACAGTTTTGTGACTCTAGAATTGTTTTTGCTAACTGCCATTGAATTTGATATGAGAAGTTATACAAGAGTTATAAGATTTTCATCATTATCGCCTCCATCATCGTCATCATCAACACCTTCAATATTGCCTTCATCACCTTCACTGTCATTGTCATCATAACCATCATCATCATCATAAACTATCATTATCTTTATTTCATCTGTTGCAGAGTGGTGTTTGGCGTCTTCTTCATCCTGAACCTGGTTCTGTGGATTGAAGGTTCCAGTGCTGCCATTCCATTCACCACCCTCATTGCCTTGCTGGCGCTTTGGTTCGGCATCTCTGTACCCCTCACTTTCATCGGGGCCTACTTTGGGTTCCGCAGGCGGGTTAGTCAGCACGTCCTAAAAAATATTTATATTCATTGTCTTCCATACTTGCCAAAATGAAAATAAGATTGAACTTGAAATTTGTCTCCAATAATGAAAATGAAATTCAAATCCAAATGGAGCATCATCTCCAGTAAGTCTGTTGAAAATCAAATTGACTGAACATTGTCAAGATCAGCATAACAATGATGGTGGAGGTCATGAGTGGAGATTGCGGTCAGTGAGGTATTGTTTCTACACAGTATATGACACAATGATGACTTTGTACTAGGCTAGAGTTTTTGACAACAATTTTTGCTGTATGAAGATTTGGTGAACTGAGTGTCTTACTGTTCTTTGCCACATCAAAGTTTAGGCATTAAAAGAAAATTATAGTACATGTAGAGTTTTGTAGATATTCTAAGGAGTCGTGCTCTTTGTGCCCATTACAGCAAAAAACTGAAACATTCTAGCAGCTTGGGGACCTAAGATTGACTTCCATTATAACCGATCTCTGAATTTATTTGAATTTTTATTTTATTTTTTATTTATTTTTTTTTAAACAAAGGCGAAGAAATAAGATTATAGCTTGAATGTAAAGAGATATTTGAATATAAATTGACTTATCTAACTTTCTATATATTCATTGAGCTACTCTTTCTTTATCTAACTTTCTCTATATTCAGTGAGCTACTCTTCCTTTTGTAGTTAACTCACATGCACAGAGGTGCCAACCAGTACGGATTGACCGTATTTAATTCCGGCGAAGTGAATTAAATACGGAAATACGGTAGCTTTAATAAAAATACGGAGAAGAATTTGCCGATCGTTTATCCCTTTACCGGGCATAGCGGCCGAAAGTCTAATCATCCAAAACGCCCAAAAGCGTCCGTATCAACCACTGGTTATATTCTCGCGTTGTTTGAAAGATTGCGAGACTTCCAGCAATTGACTTCCGGTTTATTCTGTTGTGAAAACAATCGACTGCATTTCCACAAGTTTTCTCTTTGATGCGTTCGTTTTTTCGATTTAAAATTTTTTTTGGTGTGTGTGAGTGTCTAAAATGAATGGTTTGGATTCTTCGACTGATAAAAGAGAGTTTACAGGCTTCCATTTATCAGACATTAAAGTGAGATAAATAGACTTTAAGTCGGAGGAAGAGATCGGTACTGATATTAGTGTCAGTAGCATGCATGCATCCGATCTTTCAGATGGGCAGGGAAGTAAAGAAGAGGAGGAGGCTTGTTTGGACTTTTTAAAACTTTTTTTTATACACATGGAGTAATAAAAAACAAGACATAACAAGAGAAGCATAAAAAAGTAGACAATCAAAAAAGAATTTATTTCTGTTCATTTTGCATTTTATTTCATTTAAATCTATGCACTAATACCTAAGATGTGGTGTTTTTACTAACGTACCCCGAAATATCTCTAAATTTATAAAATGTCTTGCCTGTTTAGAGCTAAAAAATAGACAGACGTGTTCCCAGTAAAGGGTAATCTTTGCCAGCGGTGCTTCTGTACCAGTTTCACTTTCTGGTCTCATAATAGTACTCCTGCACTCACTGAACGTCGCTATATTCAACAAGCTGATTTTCATGGTGATTTTAGAGTAAAACAAGTGTAATGTTCAACAAGCTGATTTTCATCGTAGTTTTAGAGGACTGAAAATAGCCTGCTGTTTCAGAGGGAAGCCTGTCGTTATTTTATAGTGTCATTGGATGGGTTTTTCGAGAAAAAAAATACTGACAAGTGTTAAAAAATACTCACAAACGGGTTCGGAAATACTGACAAGAAGATTAGGGGGTTGGCACCTCTGCATGCACACTATGTACTTACTCCTCCCCTATTTTCATCCCCCCACCCCACCTTCGGCTCCCCCAAATAAAAATTTCAGATTTGTGCAATCTGTGCAAAATAAGTCCTAAATTATAGTCCAAAAATGACATTAAGCACACAAAAAAATTTTACATTGTCCGTATATCTGCCATCTGGATGAGCGAAATTTGCAAGTGGATTAATATTTCAGAACCTATTTCAACGATCACATCAAACTTTGTAAGATGGTGTATATCCATGAGACCTCATAAATGATCAATTCACTTCAAGGTCAAGGTCACAGGGTCAACAAATGTTAGTACAAAAATGAAATATTTTAGCAAAATGTCACATTTTTTTTCTATTGAACTTATTGTATTTAGAGATGATAGATTGATCTTTCATATACGTTCTGTTTTTGTGTTGATCTTTAAGGTCAAGGTCCTTTTAGGCCTTACAAAAACATGCCAAAAATAGGTCATCAGTGGAATGGCTGTTTAACCCGTAGTATCCAACAACATTGGGTTATTTGATCAGACCTCCCTGAGAGGTCATGTGAAGGTCAAGGTCATCCCAAGGTCACTGTTTTCTTTTTGGCATAATATATCTCTTGCTGTACTTTCTTTGATAGTACATAAGTGTATTTGGAACCGATAGTCAAGGTCATATTAAGGTCAAGAGCATAGAAAGATCAAAGTCGGTATTTGCATTTTATTGCCACCGTTTCATTTAGTTTTTTCATGTTAAATATTGAAAATTCCATCACAAGCGTGTGAGTCATATGGACTTTGATTTATGAATCTAAACAGCAATTTATGGTTTGTTTCAGTTACAATTGTACTTTATGAAATTATGTAATTCTCATACTTTACTTTAGAACCACAGACAATGGCAAAAATCAAATGAAGTTCTAGGGAAAATAGTTTTGGGCAGCTTGAACAGTATTTCTTTTTTTTACTTGTTCATTCATTCAATTACTAATTGAGAAAAAAAGTAAAGTGCAGGATTTACACTTGTAACTTACTTGTACATTATTTTAATTACAGCCCATCGAGCATCCTGTGCGCACCAACCAGATCCCCCGGCAGATCCCTGACCAGTCGCTGTACACTCGCCCCTTGCCTGGAATCATCATGGGTGGTATTCTGCCCTTCGGCTGCATCTTCATCCAGCTCTTTTTCATCCTCAACAGCATCTGGTCAGTCAGATTTATTTGACCGATTGATTACCTAACCAAAAAATGTTTATCTTATAGACTGCTAAATTCAACCATCTAGAACATGCTGCATTCAACAACACTGCTTTGTCCACATAAATTTGGCTCATTTGAATTTGATAGAAGAAAGCTAATCTTGTCTCTAATGCACAAAGTTCTATAGCTTGTGTTGTTTTGGGCTCCGCAGACCTTCTTCATCAACACGATTACTGCATATTCTGATGACATTTAATGCAGTTGATCGTATGGAGAAATTTGAGTGCCTATGGGAAAATTCAAATGCGGTCAATGAGGTACATGGAAATTCCATGTGCATGATTGTACGGTAAAATTCCGTTTCCATGGTTGTGTGAAGTTCTGATGACACATCATTGAATTTAAAGTCTGCAGCAACATGCCTACCATTAGAGTACAGCTGAATTTATTACGGAAAATCGATAAAATAAACAGAATGTTTCGAAAATACGGATTCTGTTCACCTGTTCTGGTCAGCAAATTTCCCCCCAAAAATAAGAATGAAAGTCACTGATTTTGCTTATCAGTCAGTACGTTTCCCTCCTGGTTTGCCAGAAAGTGGTTCCCCACCTTAGTGGATGTTTATCCGAGTTAGTGAGCATACACGTTCTAATTCAGAATGGATTCCAATGTGCAAAGTGGCGTCTGTGAACTTCCAGAGTAGGCCTACTAGTGGCGAAGATGGCGGCTACCAAATGGCACGTGTCTGTGGAAGAAGAGGACAGCGACAAAGAACGAACAAGTGAAGTTTAAATAAGACTACACAGAAAAGTGGCCATTTTTGGGCGGTGGGCAACAAAGGGGAAACATTTTGTTTTTGCACCACATGTGAAGCTCTACTCATTGCCAAGTCCAGGCCAGAAGATGTCTTTCAAGGGAGCTGGAAAGAAGAGGTTTAAAGAGATATTTTATTATTATATTCAGGCTCAAGAGCTGCTCAAGGCGCTGGCCGATACAGGATCTAACTCAAGCCGCATGAGGCGTCCACTTGCTGCTTTGGTCTAAGGCGGGACTAACTTGCCTTGTCCACAGGCTAGAAACCAATGGGGCCTGACAGTTGTGGGATTGATCCAGCATCTGGGCATTATGTTTCTCCTAATATTATTTACTTTCGACACGGGCAATTGTCAGCCTATTTTTCTAGTTCGTGTTGTTGACTTTTGCCTTTGTACAATCTGAAGAAAAATATACTTTGTTCTCATATACATAACCTCTTCCATTTTACAAGACTCATAAAATATACAAAATGCAACGATTATACAACTTAACAATATTTAACTCTCTCTCTCTCTCTCTCTCTCTCTCTCTCTCTCTCTCTCTCTCTCTCTCTCTCTCTCTCTCTCTCTTTCTCTCTCTCTCTCTCTCTCTCTAGTCTTGCTGACTGATCATCTGAAAATACTGTTACATTGAAAATAGGCATGAACAGATAGTTGTCAATGGTACAATATTAAACACAATAACAGCATTCAATAAAAGTTTTAAGACATATAATTTACGTTATACATTTCTTTTGATTTTTCTACATCCCCTTCCTAAAGTTTTTTCTTCCTCATTCTCTCGTTGACTGTCGTTAAGGACAAAAGTGGCGGCCAAATCTTACCCACCCACTTGTGATACGAGATGACTCTTGAAACACAACATAGTCTGGTCCGAAGACGTCCTACGTGCGGATGAGAGCTTTAATCAGACTCCCCAAACCCGCAAGCCTCCAGCGCCATCTCACTTCAATAGCTACGATCCACAGCTTAATGTTTCTATGCCTGCTCCTTCTCGTCATCCTCTCGATCCTTCTATGCTCTCAAGTCCCGAACAAAATGATACTTGTTCCGGCCAAATCTTAGAGTATATACTTGCAAACCTGAGCTCCCGATTGGTCCATTACTCCAGTAATCTTTCATCACATTTGTGGCACGTGCTACTTGTTTTTCAACTTTTGTTCTGGTACCACTGTCCGAGCGACCGTGTCCTCTCTGTGACTCTTTGACATGGTGCCCCAACCCCCTCTCTCAGTTTCGACATGACAGCAATGTCTCGGGAGTTTTCTGCGGGTACTTCAGTTTGCTCCCCCAGCAAAATTCAAAAATTTTAAAAACACAACTAATATTAGGTAGGTTGGGTTCGTGCATGCCACAGTTTGCGATCCCCTGTGGGGGTACCGGGGGCTTCAGTATAAATAGTATTCCCACTTTTTGGAAAGTTCCACAGGGAGGGGGGGGGGGGGTCGACCCAGAATTTTCTGATAAAAATTGACAATAAAGTGTTTAAAAAAATCTGTAAATCTGTCTGACACTCATAGATCTGAAGAGTGCTTACTATAGGTCCCTTCACAAACAACAGTAACCAAATAAGAAATTTCAGCATGTACAATGTATAAGTATAAGGTACTTTTCTTATGCATTAGTGTTCTAGAAAATTGTGGCCTGCTCCGGAAACAAAAAATTGTGACTGAAACCCACATTTTGGGGTAGGCATTTCTGCTATCCGCAACCCCTACCTTTACCTTTTTTATTTCTGCTGCAGCTTTTGGATGATGTGTCACTCTGTTGGTTATGCATTTTTGCACGTAGCTTATGTGTGCTTTGAGAGAGAAGCTGTTGAGACCCAGTTTATTGAGGCCTTCTTTCTCACTAGGGTGTCCCATGTTTTCCTTAGCTGAAGAGTGAGTGCAAAGGGAACTATTTTTGATGCAGTTTTGGTTTTGCGTTGACAGAAAGAGTGAAAAGGGGCCTATTTTTGATGCAGGTTTGATTGTGTGTTTTTTTGCAGGTCGCACCAGATGTACTACATGTTTGGATTCCTGTTCCTGGTGTTCCTGATCCTGCTCATTACCTGCTCTGAGGCCACCATCCTCCTGTGCTACTTCCATCTCTGTGCCGAGGTCAGTTTTCTTAAACCTGCTTTCTTGTACAAACATAATGAGAGTTAGGATAGCATTTTCAGTTTTTTTCAGTCCTTTTATGGAAAGTTGAGTCCTCTGTCCCAGGCATGGCCATCCGTAGTAAACAAAATGGGTTAATTATGCAAAAATGTTCAGTTCATTTGATTTTGGTGCTGATTATATATAGCCCAGGACTTTGGAAGGAAATATGTTGATGTTGTGCAGGACTACCACTGGTGGTGGCGGTCGTTCCTGACCAGCGGCTTCACAGCCATCTACTTCTTCATCTACTCCATACACTTTTACTTCACGAAGCTGGAGATGGTGGGCATGGCTAGCGGTTTCCTCTACTTTGGCTACACCTTCATCATCGTTTTCTCCTTCTTCCTTCTCACTGGTACGTTCCCCTTCTTCAGGTTTCCCTTTGTCAAAAATAGTAATCAAATTTATGTTGTACAAAGGATAGTGCTAGAAACGCTTATTGGTTCACGTCGGCTGCTGAGTTGCATGCGAAGCACAACTGTTCTAGACCGAGCTCTGAGTGGAGAAGATTATATTACTTTTGACCCCTGACCCAGCAGACAAGCCTAACTGCTTGGCAGCCCTCATCCAGCCGACTGCAGATGAACACTAATACCCTGTTGTTTACTGATAGCAGTCAGAGCGTTCCACTCTCTGTTTGAGTCAAGGCTGGGCTGGATTTCCTCCCGTCCTGCTCAGTCAGAAAATGATAAAATCAGCACACTGTGCAAGACTTTTGCTAATTTTTCTGTAGTGTATGCAAGTGTGAAAACATGTTGACCTAAATGTACAAGATTTGACCCCCCAAAAATAAGCATAAGCTGCGTTAAAAAATGAGACCAAAAAATTTACTTGTGTACATTTCAAAATATGTTTCTTTCAATTTAGGATATTTTTGTTT
Source organism: Oncomelania hupensis (assembly GCA_036898135.1). NCBI lineage: Eukaryota > Metazoa > Mollusca > Gastropoda > Littorinimorpha > Pomatiopsidae > Oncomelania > Oncomelania hupensis. The sequence goes on along the minus strand of CM072523.1, from coordinate 35,094,423 downwards.
TGAGTTGAGTGTTGAGTTGAATATATTACCGTCCCCGGACACAGAAGCGTATAGGGGACTTATTGTGTTTTTCCCCCCAAACAGTCTTTTAATCTAGTGAGCTCAACAAGCAAGGCAGAGTATACATACTTTCTGTCATTGTTAGAAATAATTAATAATCTAAAACAATATTTAGATAAATATATGTAGATAAAATATGTACAAACAGAAAATAATATTAAATAAATACAAATACATATATGCATGTAAATGTATAAATAGTTATTAAAATATACAATCATCTATGTAAACTAACAGAATAATGTGCAAGCAGGAAAGCAAGGGAAGGAGGGGGGGGGAGGGGGGGGGGGGAAGAGGAGAGAGAGAGAAAGTTGTGCAATTTAAAATGAAACGAAAACAATACGCAAACAAAGATACAGAAACACAGTGTTAGCTGCATGTGAATGCATGAAATCAATGGACCTACCAGAACGTATGTGTCTGTCCTCTGCCAAACTTGTAAAATATCCATTTAGTGCACATGAAAAATCCTCCGGCAGTACTTTCAGTGATCAAGTATCTTAACTTTTGTAGAAGATATTTAAACAAGTTATATACATACAGTGCAGGCCTGAAAATGGCGACTAATTTAGTCGCCATGGCTAGTGAAGAAAAAAATTGGCGACTAAAAAAAAATCTTTAGTCGCCAAATGCGAGTGCGCTAAAATGAACTTTTTTTTTAGTTTGGCTAGTAAAATTTTTAGTTTGGCTAGTAAAAATTTCAAGTTACTAGCCAAAGGCTAGTGGGACCTTTTTTTCATTTTCAGGGCTGCAGTGCATTAAATTTGATGCTGTTTGCATAAGTTGTTCAGAGTTTCACACAGTCAACGGAGCCTGGTACTGAAACCTTAAAAACGCCACACTTTTAAATCACTAATAACATCTTTCACAATTAATCAGTCATTTCGGTTCTTATACTTTTCAATGCACAAAAGTTATATCTTACAATGTTAACAACTTTCAAAGCACTTAAAATGCAAGTGATCACAGAAATTGAAGTCAAACTTCACCCAAAAGGTGTTCTTACCATTCACATTAACAGAGAAAACAGTACCACAAAGAACAACACCACATCACATTAAATAGCACTTTTCTTATTAAATACCACAACAGTCAACATAATATAACTTTAAGTTAGTTCTTCAAACACTATAGAAACCAAGTTTAAAAAAAAACAATTGTCAGAAATATGCAATTCTTCTGAATACAATTGAAAAACAGATGAAAATATTCCAAGCACAACACCACAACTGAACATGTTAACACAGACATAGAAGAGCCCGCTTAAAAAAAAGGGAGGGGGAAAGGCTGCTGTTCTAAGAGCAGGTGGCTGGGCAGATCAGATTTCATGCTGGCAGCAACTCTTAGCTCAGAAACAGAGGGTACATTCTCAGCTGTGGAAGGTATATGTTATTATAGTATGGGCTTTGAATTTCTGGCACTCCTCTAAGAATTTTGCAAAGTGATCCTGAAATGTTGAGGTAGAAGATAATTCGGGGTTCATTGGGACCATGAGAAAACTAATGGTATTTGTTGTTTGTTTTAACTTTTATTTTTAATGTCAAAATTGTTAAGATGAATGCGCTGTGATGGAAGTAGACAGGGCTGATTTTTGATTCTGCAGGCACAGTTGGCTTCTTCTCCTGCTTCTGGTTCGTGACGGAGATGTACAGCCACGGCTTCCTGTAAAATTGAATCTTTCCAAACAAGAGTTCTATCATATGTGTGAAAATGTCGCATATTGATTTTGGCACACAAAGGTTTCACTCAGCTAGTTTGAGCAACAAAATCTGCAACACAAGCTGTGATCTATAAACCCCTGTAAGAATTTTGCAAAGTGATCCTGAAAATGTTGAGGTAGAAGATAATTCAGGGTTCATTGGGAACCTTAAGAAAACTAGTGGTATTTGTTGTTTTATTTTAATGTCCGAATTATTAACATGAATGCGCTATGCCAAACATACTATTCTTTTACCTCCTATGCTAATCCGTCTTTCTTCCCAGTATCCAATTTCAGTGTATCCAGTGTCGGTGCACTCAACAGTGTAGTCCTTCTCCTTCAGAACCACAGTTTATCAAATTTATCGTATATATCCAGAGCTGTGTTTCTTAGGCCGCGAGCCAAACAAGCATGCTCGTCGCGGGCCAAGCGGTATCAAGAGTGCCTAAGAAACGACCAGCAGAAGCAAGTTTGTTTTGAAAATGGCGTACATTTCGAAGTGCATTGTGAAGGCGATAGTTTTAGAGGAGGTGTCTTCGGATTCAGGCAGTGACAGTGCACAAACTGTCATTATTATTATTATTATTATTATTATTATTATTATTTTAAATTATTATTTATGCGCCTAATCTAATCTAGACCTAGCTCTAGGCGCTTACTTGAATAAGAACAACTAACTATAAAACAGAACGAAGAAACCTCATGAACTATTAACAGTAAGCTTATAAACAAAAACTAACGACTCTCAAACTAAACACACACACACGCACGCACGCACACACACTCACTCACGAGCACTCACACAAGCACTAACTATGGTTTTGCAGTGCAGATCTGTTTCATTCATTTGAATAGGTGGAAGGAAAATAATGACAAACTGTCATGTCGCCTGTGCAGATAGTATTTTGCCTGGCAGCTTAGTTATTTGGAGACGCAAACAAAACAACCGTGTCGTGTGTAGCCCGTGCAAAATTTATAGTTATCACATTATTTTGTTGTTGTCAATGAGTGTAAGGTGTATTGATCTGTGTATATGTCTAGCATAATATGACATCTGTAACTAGAGCATGCAAGCGATGTTTACGAATGTATATAGCACACATCAACTGCTTTGCAGTTGTAGCTCTAAGCAGCGGTTTCCTTAATTTCAACTTGATGGGATGGTTTCCAAAAGAAAACAATGAAGCAACATTTCAATGCCCATAACATTTATTATTGTACAAACTTCACACACATTTTAAAAACGACAGGCATGTATTGACAAAAGTATACACACCAACACACACATACACACCACTCATAGACATGACTACCACATTCGCTCCTGCCAACAAAATGACGTCCTCGTCATTTTAATCAACGTGAAAACATAAAAGTTTTACACTGAGTTGGCAACGATGCATTCATTAAGTCGGGCAATACATGTACTTGCGGCTTTACATGTGACAATCAAATATAAGTTGCATGACAATTATGATAAACTAATAACTGAGAATAATACAAAACTTAAAATTTAGCAAGCAAAGTACACTATACTAACACACGCATACACCAACACACACAAATACACAGTGCATAAAAATGACTAAAAATAAAATGTTCTGACTGGCACATTTTGTTTGCCCCTTGAGACAAATTGTGAAATATAAATAAAGCCTGTTTAGCTCATACAAATGAACAAAATAAGTAGGAACCCTCACCCTGCTACAGCCACTACACACCACACCCGAAAGGCGTATCTAATAGCATCATCATTTGCTTTGCACTAGCCACCACGCATCTATACTAACTCTATGTTAAAACAAACATGATGAGGTCAACCGAAATTAATAAACTTTGTTTGAGGCTTATATTATTATAAAATTCTATATAATAACAGAATAAGAGTAAACTAAAATCCGTCCTTTATTTTATGAGAAATAGCCGTTACAGACACATACACACACGCGCACCCACAGACATGCTATGCCTGGAGGGGTGGTAAAGAAGTCGCAGCAGTCACGCACACGTCTCCACCTTCAGACTCGGGAGGTATCTTTTCTTTGGTGGCAGGAGGGTCTTGGATCTCGTAGATTTGGCTCTTCTGCGTGCTAGCCACATCTAAATGCATACCTCCTTCCTTCACCAGCACAACATTGGCCAGCTCACCAGCATAACCCTGAAGGTCCCCCTCTTGTCCTGCCAAAACAACGTGTGATAGTAGGCCTACCTAAAGATCCATGGAATCACTCACCATTGATGCGAGTGCTCTTATGTATGTCAAAACAAAAATAAAATAACATTAATAATGAAATATATAGGCCCATATAGGTTAGATTTTCTCCAAGAAGAAGAAAACTGTGGGGTTTTTTTTACACTTCATTGTCCATTTATATCGGGAAATTATGGGCCGGCCTCCCCTGCGGAATGCGTAGTCGCAGCCTATGGCGTGCCCAAACCCAACCTATCTAATATGTTCTCAAATGTCGCTGGGAGAGCAAATCGGAGTACCCGGAAAAAAACCCAGAGACGTTGCCCGAGTCGAAAGTAAATAATATTTGGAGAAACATAATGCCCAGGTGTTGGATCGATCCCGCACCTGTCAGGCACCATTTCTTTCTAGCCTGTGGGCAAGGCAAAAAATTAGTCCCGTCTTAGACCACTTGGTCACAACGCTCGCTTTATGTCATTGTAACTCTCACAAGTATTACTTTATTAAATGATTATGAATCTATTACTAAGAGCTTGTAGCCTACTTGAAGGATCACATTTAGATCAGCCCGGTAATGGTGCATATTGAATTTGCACCTTTGTGTACAGATCAAATTAAATTTATCATGTTCCTTGTGGTTTTGTTGTTGTTGTTGTTTTTTAATTTAAAAAATTGATGGAAGGCGTCGGTTTCTCAACACATTATTTGGTGCCTGTCAATCAAAAGAAGAAAATATCAAGCCACAGCGAAAACTGGTACGAAAAGTTCAACTAAGCCAAATTACGGTAACAAAATAAGATCTCTACCTCCTCGTAAATTGGAACAACAACAACAACAAAACGATCGAGCATTCCGAGGAACTTGCATGCTTTCCTGGATAAAATATACCTTCCTGGATAAAATATACCTTCAATTATACAAAACTGCATGCAATATTCAAGAATATACATAAATATAACTTACAGTGCTGAAGTTTTTTTCCAAAATGACGCCTCCGTGTCTACATTAAAGAAAGACCCGTCGTCAAACTTAGATCCATGCGTAACAGTCGCCATGTTTGTGCTTGAAGTAAGTATGTCGAAGATATGCTTGGCTTTGCTTGCCAAGCCTCTTGTTTTGCTTGCCGCAAGCGGGCGCTAAGAAACGCGCTTGCCTTGTTTTTCTTGTCTCAACTTGATTTGCTTGGCTAAAGAAACGCAGCTCAGTTCTCTGCCCATTGCCCATTGCTGACGGCATGTTTTGTTGTGAGAGCCAGTAACTTTGTCGCAGGGCTCGTTCATACAAGTAGGCCTATTCGCTGCACATAGGCGTGCTAATTTTAAAGTAACACGAGGTCGAATGGATGGAGAGTGTAAACTGGATGGCTAGGATTCAGCAGCGTTTGTGGTGTGTGTGTGTGTGAGAGTGACTTGTGTGTGTGTGGCTTGTGTGTGCAGAGCTGCCAACCCCTACGGAACGTCCGTAGTTTCTCCGGAAAATGTTCTTTAATTCCGCAACTACGCCATTTCAAGAAATACTACAGAAGAAAAATTTCAAAGCATACCTATTTTTTTACAAGTATCGAAACAAAGCCGCGAGAGACGTAGGCCTACTAGGCTTTCGTCAATATCATAGACTTTCGTATAGCGCTTTGCGTGTGCGCTATTTTTAGCTCAGCAGCCACTGCGCGGTAGACTTTTTTTTTTTTTCAGGAACATTTCTATCATTTTAAAAATAAATATTTGAAAGTTAATGCTTTTTGTGTTGGTGTTTGGTTTTTATTTAAGCTAATATCAACATTTTAAATAATGCTCATTTTATCATGTGAAAATTCTTGTTCGTACATTTGCTACTGAAATTGAGCTGAAACTACTGATATTTTTCTTTGTTTGCTACTGAAATTTTTTTTAGGGGTTGGCAGCTCTGTGTGTGTGTGGGGGTATGTGTGTGTGTGTGTGTATTGACTAGCAAATATATATTTGCCCTTTTGTACAGTTCACCTGTTTCATGCTTTTATTGTGATTTGCTGTTAGCTTGTTCACATGTTCTCTATGTTTTATATGTGCTTTTGTGTGGTGCTGCAGCATTGACCAAAATGCATTCCTTGTGTATTATTCACTTGGCAATAAATTATCTTGAATCTTGAATCTATGATGGAAATAGACACAGCTGATGTTTGATTCTGCAGGCACAATTGGATTCTTCTCCTGCTTCTGGTTCGTGACCAAGATCTACAGCGTGGTGAAAGTGGACTAGACGACATTGCGACTACAATAGCCAGTCAGCGTCCTCATTCTTGGGCCTTTTTGTGTCATGCAATCATTGCCAATAAGTGGACATCTCCACCCTATCTCGTCCAGATTGCATCATTCTCTGTGGGGAAATTTCTCTTTCTTTTTTGTTCAGTGGTGTATAAAAGATTATGCATGAAGAAAGAGAGCTGTAAGGGAGTTGACATTGAGATTGTTGTGGGTGAATTGCAATGTTTGGCTTCTGGGGTATCACTAATTTATCCGGAGTTGTAGTTCTGTGGTTGAATTTTGAAACGAAAATAATATATTTTATAAAGGTGTTCACGGGTTGGGAGGGGACTAGTTCTTTTTCAAGTTTCATGAACTGATTGTAGTAGACTTTTCTTAATTATTTGACTGCTAACTGTTTTTTTTTTCTCACCAGGAAACATAATAAATAAAAAAGCAGTGAATTAAAAATAAATAAAGATTTAGATTATGGTTAGTGTGGAGTAGTATGAAAAGTATGTGTGACAAAATTGTTGGCTTATGATCTTCATAACTCATTTTTTGGTGTCCTGGGCTAAGTTGGTCGTGCGAATTTAAATATCACATGTGTTGTGCTATTTACTTATTGTGACAGTGTTTGTCTGTGATTCCGATTCCGATTAGTTGATGCAGGAGATAATTTTCTTTGTGTCACAGTGATTTTGACATGTGAAAATAGAAGACACATTGTTTCAATAATTGACTGTTTTTGTTTGAAAGTATGTGTTACAATTTCAATCTTTTTTCTGTATCCTACTTTGCAGATAATATCTCAAGTATTTTATCAAAATACTGCACCTTGCCCTTCAAAATTTGTTCAAAAATGTACTCTTGCAAAAGTAAAAGGGTAATTTTAAAAATCTTTTACACATTCTGTTAAACCACAGGCGCGGAAGTCTCTTTTTTTGTCTTTGTCAATTTCAATGCCACTGCTTATTAACCAAGGTCTTTTACTCCCTATTTCCGTTTCAGCGAATGCTCCCTAACAAACGCCTTTCCTACCGTTTGTATCCACTTAAAACTCAAACGGGAGGGTGCAGACAAATTACAAACACTCATAGCAACACATTCGTATCACTGAAAATGATGTTAGTGCTAAATTAACTGTGAATTTAATTCAAAATGCAACTACAAATTCAGTTCCGATCACCTTTGACAGGCATCGCAAACATCCATGAAGACACAAATCTCTATGTGGCGATGTGATTTGTCAAAGTACACACTATGGAAATACTTTTTAAGTTTGTATTGGTTGTTAAAGGATGTAATTTAGTACTTTTGAAAGTCGCCAACATCAAATGTTTATATCGATAGAGTAGTCCACCCTTTGGCAGGTGCTGTGATATCGACCAATCACAGCGTCGCGTGGTTTTGTCTCACGATTATGGGTGAAGGATTCAGATCTGCATTTGTGGTTTCGTTTTGGAATAAATTCGCAGTGAATTTGGAGCTGATTTCGTTTTAAAGTGATAGGAATGTGTTGCTATGAGTGTTTGTGATTTGTCGGCAGATTCCGTTTTAGCTTGAAGTGGACACAAAAGGTAGGAAAGGCGTTTGTTTGGGGGGAAGTGGCTGAAACGGAAGTGCTAAAGTGTCAACACCTTGGAATAGAATATATTGAGGCCTACTAGTAAGTGCTCAGCTCAGGGTCTGTGTTTAAACAAACAGTTAAAGCAATACATGCTATTTGCTACTAGGACTACAGTGACATAAGTTAGCACCATAACTTTTGTAATGAAATTTTTTTTGTATATCTTACTCATGTATCGACACATCGAGAAAAGAGGCTACATTGTGTAATAAACCACAGTGCTAACTTCTGAAGTTTTGCGTGCAAGAATTTGTGGACAGTTGTTCGCTGCTGAAGAAAGCTGACATTTTCTCGTGCAAGTGCCTTGATGTATTCGACTATAAGTTGACATTTGGTTTGCCGATCGTTGGCGGTCTGGTGTTTTAACTTGCAACGTCACATTCACCTTTGATTTTCATTTTGTGTGTTGATTTTTTTGTTTGTTTGTTGTTATTTTTTTTTAAGAGCAAATTGTTTATAAATTTGAAATGCTTTTGTTCGTCTTTTGTTTTGAATGTATCACATAATTATTTTCTGTGATTTCCAAGAAATGTGTGAGTAATCTACAGCTTGGTGTACTGTTGGACTGAAGTTTATTATTTTTTTTATTACTATTACTATTATTATTATTATTTTATATTGTCCCACTATTTCCAGCCCAAAGAGCTGTTCATATCTGATGCTTATGTTTTCAAAACTGTGCTTGTCCCTTCCCATGTCAGGTTGCGTTCGTCAAATGACAGGGTTCATATGTGCTGTTTTAAGTGACTTGTAGATCAAAGAGAAAACGGTTTGCTCTGCAAAAGATTACTGTTAACTTGTTGAAAATAATGTTTATTACGGGGAACATTATTGGAACATCCGAAGTTGTGTTAAGGCTATGTGTTCAGGTAGTAGAATCATTATATATTAAAATAACACACAAAATAAAAAGATTTCTACCCGAACTAGTTAATTGTAGAATAGACCAATGAAACCATGTTGGTCAGTGGTGGTAATATTTGGCAGGATGTACTTGGTCTGTGCTGTGCTCTTTGTGGGATAATGTGTTGCTTGTGATTACTTTATCATTTGGGCGAACGTTGTCCGGTCCAAATGCTATGGCATAATGCTGGCGGGCATATAAGTATGTGGTATGCTTATATTTTGTTGTAAAGTAATTTCATGCTCTTTGACATTTTGATATAGCATGCTACAAATACTCTAGCGGTTGCTTATCTAAACAAACACTAGAAAAATATTTGGGGGTAGGTGGCTGGATTTAGCTTTTTGATTTTCTTTTTTGGGTGAGCTAACATTTGGGGAAGTTCCAGTGTGTGAAGGTTACCCCTATAATTAGAAGCTTATTTACACTACTGACAGCTTTTGCTTGTTTTCTTTTTCTTTAAATTTCCATTCCGGGTAATTATTTATAAATATTTATTGATGTTAATTATTTTAGTGAATAAATTGTTTCGAAATATTTGTGAATGGGGTTTTGTGTACTTTTGTTTTCCAAGTTCTAACCCCTCATTTATGGTGCCATTATTAAAATTATGAAGTTTCATTTATTTATTATTATGAGGTGGGTGTTATTTCCCCGAACTGTTTCATTCCATAGAGGTTCCGCGAACAAAGCAAACTTTATGGTGCTCATCTTTTGATTGAATACTAGAGGTTTATGTTCTGCTTTAATATATATGTCTGCGTTGAATTTATGAGTGAGTTGCTGTCATCTCTTGGGGGAATAAGGCTTCACAAACAGCCGAAAGTGACTACTACCAAGCACAACAGTAGTGTGATAATCATCGTATCTCTGCCTGTGTACATATTTAGACTGCTTTTCTATAGAGATATTTGTGATAAAAGTGTGCCCTGTTTATTCATGTGGGAAGAACATATTGTGGATGCAAATTTGAAATGTGGGTACATTGACTTCAACAACACAAAAAAGAACAGAAAAAGGAAGCCGAATGTGGTTGAAAAAAAGTTTTGTGTTGCGTGGTATGCTGTGAAGAGGGATTCCCAATTCTCATAAAGGTTGCACACCAAATATCTGTATATAGTTATATCTTGTTCAAATCCATGTATCTTTTCCATGCTTTTATGCAAGTTTGAGTTGTGTGAAAATAATATTTTATGCCATTTTTATGTATAAAATTGAAAGTAAAATACATTCTTGTTCTGCAGTTTATTTAGTGTTGTTACACTTAGGTCTAACGGTGGGATGTGGGAAACAGCAAGTAAACCCAACAGTATGAATTCAGTTTAAGACGCTCGCTCCTGAAGGGTATTTGACCCTTCTGTCTGGAAATGAGAAGATTCGCCAGAACGGTTTCTGTAGACATCTATTTTATGATGACTATTGAAGTGTGGATATTGGAAGATCAGTGGCCTGAGAGTTGAAATAACTGTTTTAATAGGCTGAATGCAGCAACCACGTTGTATTTGGTAGATTTGGTAGACTTCTCTCCTGTCTTAGCTGTTTGATGTTTTTAATGTAACTGAAGTTGGATTTTTTGTCACATTTCACTGGCTGTAGGATCTCATCTTCCTGCCTCACATATTACTGATTATACATCTGGATATTGGTCCATTCACAAATACTTGATACATGAAAAATAAAATGTTTCAATTACTCTCGTTACCTTTAGTGTATTTATTTTAATTTGTGCCTAAAATAAGTAGCAAGGTAATGATACAGTTGTATGATTCGTGGCATTTTTTTAATGTGGTTTTATCAAATACCTTCGGTTTTCTTTGTGATTGCATGTCACTATGTGGGAAGTTTGAAAGTAAACTTTTGAACATACTGAAATTTGTGTTTTTTACCATCCCATTCTTGCCTCCTCCCCCTTATCTACCCTACTTCCACCCCACCCCCCACCCCCCACCCCAATTTTGTTGCTATGTTTTGAGAGAGAAAGAGAGCAACTCTTGACTGAAATATGAGTGTGAGAGAGACATCTGTGGGAAAATGTTTTAGAGGTATCCAATTGCATGCACATTCAAAGAGCTTATAAATCATGTTCATTTTATTTGTATTCACAACGTAAAAAGAAAAGATGCCCACAATTAATCAACAAGGCAGGTATTGTGATATGTAAATGTGATATCGTCTTGTCAAAAAGAAAACAAAATATTATAACACCACACTATATCTCTGGTTTTGTGACATATAAACCAATGCAATTTAGATTATATCATAGAAGCATGGTTTAAACCTATTACCTTTTACAAACTAACACCAAAGACTTTAAAGTCTTTGCTAACACCACTACTGTCTTCGGCTTTACTTCCAAGACGAGTTGCACAAGGGAGGTAATGGATTTAAAGGTTTAAACCATGCTGCTAAGAAATCACCACAATTTCTTATTTTAAGTTGAAACAATATTTATTACAAGCCAATAACAACATCATCGCACTATCATTACATACAACACCAGCCTTTTTTTTTTCTACTCCCCACAAGGTTAACTTTTAAACTCTTCTATGCCACTCTAAACAATAAAATGGTTTGTCTAAGCACTGTATCAACAAAGACTATGTAAAGTAATTGATTGTGTAGTCTCTGGGGTACCAATACATTGATGTGCAAGACAAAATAGTAATAGTTTGTCCAAACATTGTACCCCATAATTTGGTGTATGAAATAATGCTATGTTCTTGAACGACTATTTCATTTCTGACGCACGTAATGGAAGCTCGCTCAACTTGACAAGGATCAATTGTCATTGCCATTTACACTTGTGATGACTTTTTTTTTAAACACTTTGTTAGTGATGGTATCTGCTTATAACTGTGGATGGGGGAAAAAAGTGATTTAATAAATGGTGCATTCGTACACTTGAATTAGCAACAGTGAGTCAGCCAGAAACCTTTAAATAAACAAGCCCTTTTACTATTAGATGTCAAAATAAATTTTTCGCTGTTATTACTCAACAGATGGTGTATGTAATATGATGAAACATAATTGTAAGTCATTGTGGATTTTCATAAACAGAATTTCAATTTAACGATATTATTAACAATCTTGACTATGTAGCAACTGCAAGTCTTGTCCCGCTTGTTTAGTCAACTTCGGGCATGATAGGCTACTAAAACAGGGCCTCACATCTTTCATCATTCAACAAAATGTCTTAAGAGGTAGCCAAGCAGTGTATGGTATAGATTATTGTAAATTTATTACACTTACTACAGTTTTGGACCTGTTGATAAATATTATTACCATTTGCAAATTTTTCATGTCAAACACATCGCAAAATTAATATACAGTAACCATATCACACTCACGGCTGAAACTTCCTTCACTTAAAGTAAATTTTCAGCCACCAGCTATAAGCTATTTTTAGCCACGCCAGCATGCACAGCCAGCGTCTTGGATCTGGCTACAGGCTGTTCAGCCAGCGATAAGGGATAGCACAAGGGTTATTTTTAGCCATAGCCTGAAAGTACCGCGTATGAACAGCCGTGCACTCACAATACTGTCATAATGACTGATATCACAGACGACACTTCTCGCACAAAATTAAAGCATTTCCAAAGGCAAAATTTTGAAAATAAAAACAAAAAAACAACAACAAAACCCCCCAAGGCAAACATAAACTTATCCACTGACAACATTAGTAATCTGTTCTCCAGGAAATATTTCATTAGGGTACACATTTGGTTCAATATAATACTGGCATTTTAAATGTTTATTCTTGACCAATGTCTCCATTCAAATTTGTTGCAAAATAAAAATCACTCAAATAGGAAAATGCATGAAAATATAAAATGCCCAAACTTGGCACACAAAAATGCACAGAGCCTTTCCTCCCTAGAATAATCACAGACATTTGACACCTGAAAGAAACAAGAATGTTCTCGCTTCAAATAGATTTCCAAAAATTTAAATCATTAGAGGCAATAGCTTGTAGGTGACATTTGGCAAGTCAAGAAGTATTTTAATCAATAAATAAATAAACAAGAAGCAAATAATTTGTATGCCCAGCAACTGTTCCTGACATGGAAAAAAAAGGAATAGTATCTGGAACAGCGGAAGATATAAAATAGGAAGATTAATTAATAGATAAATCAAATATATTGCACTAGTTGACATTTTCAGGTAAAGAATGCTGAAAGTAGTTATAAACGGATTGTGTTTCTTTCTCACAGGAAGGAATAAGAATGGGGTGCATATTTACGGTGCAGCGGAAAGAAGTCTGTAGCCATTTGAAACTTTTTAAAAAAATCTTTAGTATAGCCTCAGTGTCCTCTGGGATGCCTTTATTGTAAAGTGACTGGCTGGTGGAGATTCTTCAGTGTTACCACTAGGGCTGTTTCAGCAGATTTTTTAGAGAGGTGAGTCCTCTTTCAACCAAAATGCAGTCCTGATTTTGTGGTCCTGATTCGGTTCTTTGCAGTCCGCTGGACCCTGTAAACATTGAATAACTAACTTTTTATCTGTAAAAAAATTATTATTATTTAAAAGAAATCATATATTTATTTAAAATATTTGATTGGTGTGTTCAGTCAAATGTTATTTGTACATCTTCAACAAACTTCATATCAAATGTTTTCAACAATCAAAACAAAAACATGACAAAAGACAAGGATTTAAATGTTGCTGTTCAACATCCATTTAATCCATAAAAAAGATTAAAAATAAATAAATTAATTAAAATAAAATAAATAAATGCATGATACGTTCACACAGTACATATACATAAACCTGCATACACACATACATCAACTGTATATCTAACTTTCAAAAACAGTACTTAAATTACAGTTAGTTATGTACCATTGATCGAGACATTCACAACACATCATAAACCGTACACTTTTTATGAAAATAATAAAGCATACTAATATTTAGCTTGAAATAGCCAAGAAAGTGTGCAGCAGCCTATAGATAGATCCTACATGCCAACACAGATTTACGCTATGCTTATAGAGTTCTTCATCAATGATCAAAAGGGAGTCAAATGGATTTCTAGTAATTAAGATAAAATAAAATATTCATACTTATCCTTAGTAGTATATTTTAGTGGGCATTGATGCAAGAGTAAGCTGGATGTGGAGATCAATAATAAGTAAATTAATAAAATAGCAAGCAAGCAAATAATGAAAACATGAGAAATAAATAAGTAAATAAATAAATAACTTTCTCACTTTGAAGATTTAGGCTACAGATATAATTCGTACTTTTTTATGTTTTTGGCCAAATACATTTGAGGAGAAATTAGCACAAACAACATTACAATTATTTGTTAAAATTTAATTACGTAAATGAACTTCAAACTATTAAGTCAATGTAGATCAACTATGGAAAACAGAACAAAACATTTCCTGAAATATAGTGAGATTCTGAAAGAAGTATGTTCATACCTACCATCTGTAGTAGTGTACAATTTTCTCTTGACGTTCAAGCATGTTTAGTATTGTAGCACAAATGCTCCCTTACCTCAAAGGGCCATGGTTTCAAGCAAGGACGTTTGTTAAGTTTTGTGTGACAATGGTTGCTTGGGAAATTGCAACTGTTGCCACATTAAAAAGGTGATACTGTAATCGTTAAGCAAACCAGACATATAAGCTTTGAATTTTAATCAGGCATACTTTGCAAATACTACTAATTACTATACACACTGTCGCTGCAGTGCTATGTTTATAATGAACCCTGATGTTATTAATAGAGCTGGGTACCGTGAGTCAAAGTCGTACCAGTATTACCGTTGTATTTTTAGGTCGTATCGGTATTTCGTACTGGTGTACCACGATTTTAGGTGTTACAATCAAATGGGATATGGCAGTGAATTTAGTGACCGACGCAAAAGAAAGATTGTCACATACTTCAAAACAGTTTCAAAGAACCACATTTCCATAGAAACTGAAGCTTTATTATTGCTTGAATGCCTTCAAAACAAATTATAATAAATCACTGTTTAGAACATCAGCAAACTTTAAACCACAAAATCAAAATAAAACAAAAACATTCAACGGGAAAGGTCTTTAAGAACTTAAGAGTTCAGAAGGATTGGCGACTGGTACCATGCTCAAACACGTGGATAAGCTGCTGTTCTTATAAGTTCTTCTTCAAGAACAACTGCCTATCAACGTGTTTGGGCTTTAGACTCGCTCTCTGGGCGGACAAGATGTCACCCACTGTTGCGTTATGTGTTGTCGAGATTTCCCAGTAAACCGGACCTTGGACACCCGCACCGGTATACCGTACTGTCGCGTTTCCGAACCTGAATACAGTTACGTACCGGTAAAACCGTCCAGTCCCAGTTATTAATAAGCACATAAACCAATTAATTTATCGATTTATATCAAAACCGTACTTTTCATCTTATTTTGTTTTAGTTGGGCAACACTCATTGTGAAATTAAAAAGGTTCTAAGATGCTGAAATGTGTGATCTTGGGGTCTATATATATATAAAGCTGCGTACAATTATAACAATATAATCCAATCTTCAGAGAAAACATTCATGCTGACTAGCAATATCTTCCACAACCTTCCAGCAAGTATACTGTATATCGATCACAGTATATTCAGACTACAAATACAACACAACTCCGGCGAAAATCAAGAAAAAATAATTTTTTAAAAACCATTGTACTCAACTGAAAATCAATTATTCATATACATATGAAAGTGTAAAATACCCACACTATACAAAAGGCTGAGGGGCGGGAGGGGGGAGGGGGGAATTACAAAAGAGAAAAATAAGATAAGATAAAACAAAACCCAACAAAACAAAATTAAATTTTTATAAAATAAACAATAAATCAGCATAGTAAAATAGCAGGGATATTAATGGACCATAAATGAATGAACCAATCAATCAAATTACAAATAATTTAATAATTCTCACACAAAGCAAAGGGCTATATTCAACTGCACAGCCTCAGCTTTTTAAAAAAAAAAAAGTGACATAATTTTCTGTCTTTCTTCCATAGTCATTATTTGACACAACATTGATAAATATTAGAAGGTCAAAACAGTGATGATAATCGATTGACTCTTGATATGTTTGAACAAAGGATCATAACAGAAAATTTTGGGGAAGGGACAGGGCAGGGCCTAGGGTAGAATCGCATTGGACTAGTGTAATTGGTAGACTCCAGGTGACCAAACTATGGGGACGGAGGATCAGGGGGCGGGAGGAGGATGGGGGGGGGGGGTCGGAGTAGGGAAGAGGGGAGGGGGAATTATTGTGACGAAATAGAAAAAATATCTGAAAATGTATTCACCATTTGAATCAAATCTGCATTGCCAAGTGCTTCTTCCAGAGTATATTTAAAGATAAAATATCACAACAACACAATGAGTGCACATTTACAAAAAGTCCTCAGTTCTGTCACTTAAGGCTAACAACAAGACAAAGTCATGTACGTGCACTTTCTCTCTCTCTCTCTCTCTCTCTCTCTCTCTCTCTCTCTCTCTCTCTCTCTCTCTTCTCTCTCTCTCTCTCTCTCTCTCTCTCTCTCTCTCTCTCGCAAATCCTATCTCCTGTTAATGAAGCGCACGCACTGCCTCCTCGTCACACTGATCCATACTGCTCTTGACTCTGTCATCATTCTCGTCACTGGACAATTCATCCTCCCTAAACAGTCATGAAACAAAATACATTTCTGGTATAAAAAAGGCAGCTATAGGCTAGGAACGCCCTCCCCCACACCCTCCCCTCTCTTCTCCCCCATCCATCCCTCCCAACCCCCCAAAAAAGATTTTTTTTGGGTTGGAAAAAAATAATTGAGAATTATCTGTGTTCAAAGAAAACCCACAGCTTACTACATGTATGGCCTACATTAAAACTGCTAAACAGAGTATGATGATGAGTGATGACTACAATCTTGTTAAGGGTATGATGCCATAAAATGTTGAGCTTTATGTGCGTTAAGAAATAACAAGGACTTCAACCATTAGCTATTTGCAGCTTATTGATTATAGATATATATAGTACAACTATCATGAAGCCCTTAGTCTGCAGTCTACCTGTAAACTGACATAATCAGAAAATAAGATCAAAATTAAACAGAGGTGACGGCTTTATAAAAATAACATCACAACAGAACCTTCTTTAATTTTAAAAAAGACAGTACAGCGACTGGTAAGCTACTCTGGAAAACTCAAGAATGCCTTCATTACTCACTTGAGTCTTGTGGTGATGTCATAACCTTGGTCATTACTGAGTCTCAGAATGCTTGACCTTGACCCTGACCTACTGCTAGCCACTCCGTCATCATCATTCTCCACAGCACTCATGCGAGAAACCTGGCCGTCCGCTGCAGCCAAATACAAAATAAATAAATCAGCAGTGTAAGAGTACACATTGAATTACAGCAATGGCGCGAAACGCGTGCGTTATAAATCAACGTTATTATATGTTATAACTCATCATTTTATAAGATTATTCTGTATACCTGTCAGACGGCCTGTGTCAGAAGCTAGCTCCCACTCCAGTCTTTCCAAGGCTTCATTGTCTTCCATATTCTGTTCATGTCTTTCTTCTTTCTCATCATCATCGTACCTGCTCAGGTCCTCACCATCCATCACTGTCAACAAAGCAAGACAATCAACTAAGCAAGTCCAGCCAAGTCAAGAAATCTTTATTCACAAAATTACAGTGAAAAAATACAAACAATAAAATATAATAGCCAATAGCAACTTACACATGCACTCGCTCTCTCTTTCTCTCTTTCTCTCTCTATCTCTCACACTCACACACACACACACACACACACACATAAGCACACACGCACATTTTGACAATTTATTCAGAAATTTATGACAAAGCATTATGTTACAACACATCGTCTTTTGGTAATAATTAAATGTAAGCATTCAAACCAACAGGCGCACGAAAACATGAACAAAGGAAATTCACAAACAATCAATGAAAAGACACAATCACTCTCCCTGGCACAATACACTTTGGCGTCGGCTGCAGACAATGTAACCTCGTCGTCGACGTTGAAAGTGAGGGTGTAGTTGTCGTTTGCCAGACGGTGCTTAAGCACTACACCATCCCGTGCGCACAGCTCGTTGAGATGCACCCGGTCTGACCTCGCCCAGGGTAATTTAGAGTGCTTGAGGAGGTTACCCCCTTCCCTCCCTTGGTAACCAGCAAACATGTCACTGTCGTCTGCTGGGGCCTCTGGCATTTTCTTCTTCTGCATGCGCAGGGCAAGAGAGAAGCGTGCTGTCTCTCTGACTTCCTCGTCGTCGCTGTTAAGCACCAACAGCTTGAAAGGGGGATGCTTTGCTTTGTACATGGCTGATGGGTTGAGAACGGCCAACCCTCCTTATAGTCGTGGTGTAAACATGAAGGACCATGTAGAGCTGGTGTTAAGTCCGATCCAAGCCCTGACACATCAGCCTGGAGCAAGCCATGGTGTTGATGGCATGTGTAGCTTGGCTACAACGGGGAGTGGGGAGGCATCGATCCTGTGCAGTGTAGCCTTGTATTCAGCAATAACATCTTCAGCTTGCTTGCTGATGTTGATGTTGAAGCTCTGATAGGTGTAACTCTGGTCACGATCATACATGGGCAGCAGCTCGTCCTGGATGTACTTTGTCATTTCGCCAGTTCTGTCCTTCTTGCACCAGCCACGGCCAGAGCGCTTGCCGTGTAAGATGCCGCACTTCCTGTGCTTCACCTCCACCCCCGTGGCCACCATGAACTGCTCAGTCTTTTTCACCGCCTCTGCTATCTCCCCTTTGTTGGTGCCGGATGCGCTGCGTCGTCAACCTAACCCTGGACTGGGTTGGGAATGAAGACGAATGGGTATGGTTGTTCGAACCAATGGAGCCAATTGTCAATGCCTTGTTCAAAGACAATGACGCTCCAAGGGCAGCCCTGGATGATTCCTTTGCACTCCAATACCCACACCCACACCCACACTGGATTGCTATTATTATCCATCCCCAGGGTGTACACATCTCATGGCATGAAATGTCATGTAAATAGATTTTGCATCAGCATGAGATTAGTGAGCCTTATTTCGTTCACCAACTCGACATGGGTGTTGATATTTAACCCAAAACAGGGCCTCATAACATTCTTGACACTGCCCTGAATTACCTATTTTTTCTTAAAAGTCCAACATGCTTGTACTCTTGACAAGTATTTTTTGAAAGTGAATTTACCTTACACAAATGTGTGTGTGTGTGTTTTGCATACATCTCTTTTACAATCAGAATTGTAGAAAGGGAAGATGAAACTAAAGATAAGCCAAAGAAACTCAATAAAAGAATAAGAAAAACAAAGTACACAAAACACACACACAACCGCACAAACACAGAAATAGAAACAGAAATAGGAGCAGAAACAACTTTACTTACCCACTGCTCTGGACAGCCTTCCAGACTCATCCCCAACGTGACTATTGTCCTGCGATCTCATCGAGCGTGCTGACACAGGGGCTGCTGACCTCCTGCCTCGACTGGGTGCCCTTGGTGTGACCTCAAGGTCAAGGTCACTGCTTTCTCTGATGAACTCCTCAACCTCCGTCTCCCACTGGCTGCTGGGCCTAAAGGAGTTCTGGGAGGCGATCCAACTGCGAGTGCGAGAGGCGCTGAGCTGACTCATCTCAGGATCTTTTTCTTCATCTTCTGTCCACCCATCAATGGCCTTCTGCTTCTTCTTCTCCCTGTGCAGACAAATAATTACCTTTGGTAATGACGACTATGATTGATGATGATGACTGATGGACGGTGATTGATGATGACTGATGATGATGAATGATGGTGATTGTGAGATAGTCATAATTATGGTCATAAGATGATTCGGGATCTCGTAAAGCACCAATCCCATATCAGCAGACTTGCTCAAATCTCGATCATAACAATACCAAGAAGTCAGTTTGAGGCACACACAGATAATTACATAAGCTCTGCAAAACTGCCAAACTCTTTCAGGATGAGAAGAAGAAAATGCTGGGTCCCAGCATCGCAAAAATGTTTTGTTTTTTTCCTACCTTGCTTTTTGAGCACTCTCCAAGTCTTTGTCGATGATGGGCAACTGTCGCCGCTGCTTCTTACTGGGTTCTGCTCCGCCTGTGCAGCTGCTAGGCCGCAGTTTTGTAGCGCTGGGCTCACCGTCATCTCTCTGTCTCTCTTCTTCCTTGCGGGCTGAAAACGGCCGACTGCTGGGGTCAGGTGTGCCATGCCTTGAACGCTGACGGGGAGTGGAAGGGGCTGGAGTAGAAGGGGTTGGAGTAGAAGGGGCTGGAGTGGGTGGGAGGGAAGGATGGCGTTCTGGTGGGGTGGGGGTAAAAGGCATAGGTGTTGTGCTAGTGCTCCCTGCTGCTGCTTCTTCTTCTGGTAGAAAGGGCGTCCTGCAACGGAAACAACAGTTTAAAATTACCCGCATTTTGCTGATTGATGATTGACTTACTGACTGATATACTGGTAACAACGAAAACTTGAACAGCACAAAATAAATAATTGGTCATGCCAGTAGACCATCCCTATAGCTATCATCAAACGTTATACGGCAAAAGGCCAACCTACAATAAACTATCCCCAGGATTCCATGACAGCGGCTTTCCTTCCAGCTGCCCGCTGTACGTGTACCGGATGAGAGTGGGTTCCTCTGATGCACCAGGACCAGCTGCAGATGAGTTGTTGTTCAAGGCTGCCTTGTCCAAACTGCTGTCAGGTCGCCACGATCGCGGTGACATGGCATACACTGGTGGGAACACAAAACAATAAAATTGTAGCTTAGATACTGTATGGCTGAAACTATAACCATTGGAAAAGTTAGTTAGTTAGTTATTCATTGCTTACAGGATCCAGCGGACTGCAAAGAGCCGAATCAGGACCACAAAATCAAGACCACAACTTCGAGAACGAGGATTCAACCCTGATCCGCATAAAAGACCTGCTGAAACAACCCTAGTGGTAACACTGAAGGCACTCCACCAGCCGGTCATAAGGGGACGCAAGGGAGGTTGAGGCTATACTCTAATTTATCGAACAAAAACAAAATAGAATACAAACATCATTATAAAATATCAACAAAACACATACATATAAAATGCCTACATTGCCAAATAATAACATCATAGGAGGCACCAGTGACCATTTGGCAGAAAGCGCCCAATATTCCCAAGCTGATCCAACAGACCCCACACACAAATGAGGAGTTTTTTCCCAGAAGAGTTTTCAAGAAAAAAAGGTAGGTGACTGGTCTAGCCAAGAAGAAGAAAGTACAATAGATTGATAGAACAGAGTAGGAGTCAGAAAGAACAAAGGAGAAAGACATCGACAGTGGGAATTTAAAGCACTAAATTTTCAGAAAGTGGGCCGAGATACTATTTATACTGAAACCCATTGGCAAATCAAGTTAGTTAAAACAGTAGAGTTAAAAATAACTTCAGCACTTTCTGCAACCATAATTGAAATATTAATTGGGAAGGCACGTTAAAAGGTTTAA
Organism: Oncomelania hupensis; assembly: GCA_036898135.1. Taxonomy (NCBI): domain Eukaryota; kingdom Metazoa; phylum Mollusca; class Gastropoda; order Littorinimorpha; family Pomatiopsidae; genus Oncomelania; species Oncomelania hupensis. The sequence continues at coordinate 35,073,238 of CM072523.1, read as the reverse complement.
GGAGATAACAACACACCAGGTTAAAAGGACAACATCCGAGAATGGACTGACTTGACACTGAGCGAAGCCATGAAGGTTGCTGAGGACAGAGAAAGATGGAGCTACGCTGGTTAATTGGTACCCCATCAACTTTCGAGTTACGGGATAGGATAGGACAGGATAGGTTAAAAGATTCTCTATACATTGTATTTCGCTAAAATACTTCGTCAGGAATAGAAAATCAGCATCAAGAACTATAGTTACCACAATTCATAACAAAGAAACAATGAACACGAATGACATTGTATCATTAAGCGCAGATAAATTATCCACAAACAAAGCATGGCATTCTCACAATAACAATTAATGTAATCAAACTTTTGAAGTAATCAGTTTCGTTTCCTCCAGAAATCTTGTTTACTGTCTTTATTTTCGTAGTTAAATGAGCACAGCCAGTATGCTATAATTAGTGGGCAGTTGCCGGCATATGTTGGTCTGACAGTGCAATTCAGTCTCTATTGTATTACCATTGATTACAAAATTCCAACCGCTAGAACAAAATTTAAAGTGCAGTCTTCAGTAAAATTTTGACCAAAAAACTAAATAATGACAAAATAACAAAGCTTCAAATAACAATATAAAAAAAAGTATGCGTATATCCTAGGATAAAAAACAACATGAAAATATATAGGAGCTCACATTTGTTGCTGACTTTCATCTTCTCCATAGCGCTGGTGGGTCTTGAGCTTGGGGTGGCCGGTCGTGACCTTGACCCTTCCACAGCATCTTCAACCTTCACCCCAGCCAGAAAGAAACCCTCCATGGGGGACTGATAGTGAGCAGTGTTGTCTGTTCCTCTTCTGGCGATCTCTTGCAGACTGTTCGTTGGCGCTTTAGTCAAAACACCCTCTATTCTGTAGACATGCACACACACACAAACACAAACAAACAATATAAATAATAATGCAATGATTTCAGTTAAAGTAATGTCATACTCATCTAAAATATTGCAAAGGTAGAAATAGGAATTCTTAAAAGAATGCAATGAATTTAAACACGCCAACAAAAAACAAAAACAAACAAAACAAAATAACAACATCTCCATCAACAACAACCAATCAGAACCAAGCTTTTGAGTTTTAATAAAAGCAAACTTTCTTATACTAAAAAACGCACATCCAATTCTGATCAACGTCTACCTGACATTCTTGAAATTAAGTATTCAATATGAATATTTTATCCCCCCAAAATTAACAACAACAACCAATTAATCTTCAATGTCAAAATCAGGACACAGCCAGCCCTACAATTTGATTTCTGCTATAGTACCGATTTCATATGTAAAGCACTAACACTACAGATATGTTACATTTTACATGCCACTACTGAATATCCATGCTACAATTACATACTATTAATTATGTGTTCAGTCTGGTGAATATCAATAATATTATGCTCTGCACAGTGGATACATTTTAGTTTTTCTTTTCAGACTGCCCCACAAAAAGGCAAAACTATGAAAAGAGAACAATATACTGACCCAAACCTGGAAGCAGTGCGACTGTGGGCTCTGGAGGAAGGCCGTGATTTCTCCCCTCTGGCAGAGACTGGCCGTGATTTGACAGAAAGAGGCTGATAGTTGGCGGACCGTAACGTTAGAGGGGCAGTGGTTGGTGGTGGTGGTTTTTTGGTGGCGGCAGACTCTGCTGGTGGCTCTGGAGACACCTTGTCCAACAGTGGTTGAGTCCTAGCGGATAGCACCTGTTTGGACAAAAAGATGAGGCCAACTATGTATGGCTGCATTTTCACACAATGGTACAATACATGGAATTGGCTCATGACCCTGAGTTTGGCTATTGCCTTGAGTCACTCTTTGAGCTAGTAAAATAAAAAACTTACTTTATTTTTACAACATAAAATAGTTAGCTAGCTGCAATCATGTTTTATACTCTTGCATTTATGCACAAATGCATAAGTGCACACTACCAACCTTTGAAGTCTCCGTTGGCGGAGAGTGGTTGTGATTCCTGTCGACCTCCCCTGCATCCCCTGATTCTGCGGTGGTTGAGTAGTTCAAAACCTTGGTGCCCTCCCTTGATTTGGTGATGCGCTTGTTGGAATGCTTCTCAATCACCCGCGTCGTCTCACGTGACTTTGACAGTCGGCTCGCTTGCAATGGAGAAAATTCACTCGTGCTTTCTTCCATCTTTTCTTTCAATCTGAAAATATTATTTACATGCTACAACACTTATAACATATAATTCGTAACTGTATGGTAGCTCTCAAAATTGGCAGATGCGTTAAGATTCTATACACTTTAAAAAAAATGCTAAATGTCTTTGGGAGAAAACACTTGCATGACTGAGTAGATTTTAAAACAGTTGTAAATGGTAAGTTTTAATGGATAAAAAATATTACATTGCATGACCAACCTTGGCTAGATCTGTGTTTGATTCCTTGTACAACACGTTGTGTCCTAGAACGTCATACACAATTTGACTATTAATTGCATGATTCCTTGACTATCCTATCCTATCCTATCCTATCCCATAACTCGGAGGTAATAGGGGCACCACAGATGATAGTTTAACCAGCGTACTCCATCTTTCCCTGTCCTCAGCAGCCCTGATGGCTTCGCTCAGTGTCAAACCAGTCCATTCTCGAATGTTGTCCTCCCACCTCTTTTTCGGTCTCCCTCTTCTTCTACCTCCTTGCACTGTGCCTTGCAGGATGGTCTTTGCAAGACCTGATGATCTGGTGACGTGGCCATACCATCAGAGTTTCCGTTTTTTCACCACTGTGAGCAGGTCATCGTGTTGTCCAATGGCTTGTGTGATGGTCTGTCGGACTTCGTCGTTGGTGATGTGCTGGGTATAGGAAATGCCTAGAAGTCTTGACTATATTTACAATTATGGATTAAAATGTTCACAACTTAACCGTACAAAACAATTATGACCTCTGCAAAACTGACCTTGACTTTCGCTCCAGTTGCCATGCATCCAAGCCCACTACTTCTTCCACACTGTATGATGATGACTCAGCACTCACAGATTTCTGATCCTTTGGCTGTAAACACCCAAGACACTGGGGTTAAATGTTGAGATATTTTGGATACGGAGAACTAATTGTAGATCCCCATGAAGGGATTGCATCACTGGCATATAATGAGAAATGCTGAGGGTTTGAAAAGCACAAACTTCCATGCATCATACCAAATAATAATAATAATAATAATAATAATAATAATAATAACAATAACAATAATAATAATCTTTATACAGCGTGATTCCCAGTAAAAACAAGCTCAAAGTGCATGAAATCATCACTAAAATATATATATATATATAATTAAAACAAACAGTGATAAAAACAGTTTCAGCTAGAGGTTCTTCTGTATGGATGTACCCTCTCCTCCCACCCCATATATTCATTGTTTGAAATCAGATAATGACCAAAGCACTCACAGAGTCAGAAACGTCGATGATGGTGAGCCTCATGGAGCCAGAAACCTGACCGCTGCTGTGGGGTGATGATGACGTCATGGCCTCATACAAAGACTGGAAATCCACATGCTCTTCTGTAGACAAATGTAAAATTTGGGATATATACGCTCGATCATGTCAAAACTTGTCGATGACGTGTACATTTGTCAAATTAACCAGCTACTTAGATTCATTAAAACTATTCAACAGAGCAAAGCAGTACAAACTTTTTTAAAATAAAACAGCTCAACAGCAACAAAAGGCAACGTGAAAACAATTAAACCTAATTCTTGATATTACTATTTTAAAATGACACAAAACAATTATTTCAGAGACAGAGTCTTGTTCAAGAGGTACACTTTGCTCCAGGCCAAATCATAAAGCAAGCTTAAGTTTTCCATAGATAAAGACGTAAGCTTGCTTTTGTTGTTGATGTTGTTGTTATTGTTGTTTTTGTTGTTGTTGTTAAAATGTTATTGTTGGTTTTTTATCAGAAATTAAAAAAAAATTATAGCATTCATTAATACTAACCTTGGCTCGCACACTGCATTTTTAGTAGGCTTTTAAGGTAAGATATAAAGGTTAAAATCTAAAATCAAACCTTCATTATCGTTGAATTCTGTATGGCCAAGTCGAGATGAAAGTTGGTCTGTATGCTCTGATCTTCCACTGCCACTTCCCAGCATCCTTCCCCCTAGTTGAGGAACCTCCGTGCGACGATGCTTCTTCAGCATGAGGCGTTCGGCGTAAGAGAGAGAGTTCTTGCTGGGTTTGACATAGGGCATGGCTTTCAGTGCGGAATCTGCTGTGCTGGTTGAGTGTTCTGTTGTAGCCACTGTTGGAAAGAAGCAACATATGATTGTGTAATTTAATAATTAAGATTAAAATAAACAAATTCCCAAAAGGAGCGTAGATATATGTGACATTACTGAAAACAAAAGCAGAAATGTAACAAGTGTCAGTACAGTTCATATACCCATTATGAACTTCAAAATACCAGACTTGCTTTACCCGAACCACTTATATATGCTATTACAATAGTCAGAATGTATACAAACTGACGTTGTCAATGCAGCACTATAGGTTCAGTCTATTTGCAACACAAGTAGCTCATTTTGTTGACTTGCAGAACGATTGAGAGTTGTCCAATCAGTCGTCCATTTTCCCTCACTACATCAAAGTTATGATTGCAATACTGTCACCCACCAGGCAATTTCTCAGGTGAGGAAGCATAAACTCTAGCTCTTAGTGGTGGCGATTGGTCTGCCCCAGACTTGGCAACGCTGTCTCCTTGCCTCCAAGCTATGAGAGCCTTCTGGAAAGATGCTGCACTGTCATCCTCATTGTAGGCTCCATCCAGCAGTGAGTGTCCGTTCATAGGCACTGAGGATTCTGGTGAATGGGAGTTCTGCGAGCTGCTGGGTCCTGACGGCCCATAACGGTCTGCCTGCTGAAATCATCATCAACATCATCATCATCATCATCATCATCAATCATCATCATCATCATCATCATCATCATTATTATCATCATCATCATCATCAATATCATCACCTGAGTGTGGCTAATAAGAAAATTTAAAGAAACTGAAGCGTTCCTATCATAAAGCAATTACAGAAAAACAAGCTTGCAGCATCTTCTTGTGTTTTTGTGTGTGCTGAAGTCTATTGTTAAAAAATCAGTATTGCTTAATGTTTACCTGATAAAATGCATTTCCAGATGAGGCACCACTACTAGCAGTTGACCTGAAACGAAAAAAAAAACCCACAAAAAACAGCAACAATGACCACTATTGCCACCATACCATTGGGAACACGTGTACATGCATAATTATATCAGACATTATGAATACAGAATGGTATATATGTGCAAGTATTCTTACAGTTTGACAAAGCATGCACAGTGCGTAATGCTGGCTTCAGGGAACTGATGTCTTCAACGCCTTCTCAAATTAGCCTTTACAGTTCATTCTCTTTGACAGACAAATGGGAAGTTGTTTTACAAGAACAGCGCTGCAGTTGAAAAAGTGGGAAGTGCCATTTTAAAAAATTCTTGTTAGTGTTGCATGCTTATAGGCTTGCCAAAGGAAGTTAATGCCATGGGATAAGTCAAAACTGTTGTTTACCGTGAACTTAGTGGACCAGATGTTCTTGGGGACATATGGCGTGGTCCTGTCATCTGCAATGGGAAAATAAAAACAGAATAAATAAAACAAATTCAGTCAACATGAACGAGAGTGTCGATGTGTGCAGGAATAATTCTTATGATGTATAGTTTCCTTCTAATTACGGGGATTACTTTGTGCCGCGGTTTCAATGTATTAACATAATCATAATAAACATAGTTTTCACCCTTCTTTGCGCAAACTCTGATTGAGCTACATCCACTCAAAAAAGGCAATTCCAAAATTGATGTGAACTTGAATTCAGCGTGCAAGGAACAATGCAATCTTTTTTAATGTAACAATGCCCATTTTGTCCTCAATAAAGAAGATTCCCTAAGTGTACTAACTTATGAGCTGTTCATGATCCGTTTCAAACTAACACACTTACGTGAAGAGGAATACTGCGGTGTCGTTTCAAAGCTCCTTTCAGGTGGAAGGCGGCAAAACAACCAGCGCAGTAGTTCTCAGAACACTGAACACATGTCTGAAACATATACAGTGTGATACAGTTCTGTGTTTAAAAACAAACAAACATACAAACAAACAACAGCAACACAAAAAATAAGCATGTCGATCAGGGCACCAGCAAATTATACCAGCAGCATGTCACTGGTTGATTCTCGCATGCAGGTATAGACAAAGGTAAAAATAAAATAATAAATAATAAATATAGCTCATCACACTGAGGATTGAGAAACTTTTTGAAACGAACAATATGAAGCGTGTGTGGGAAGGTATGAATCTGATGAGTGGGTGTACAAAAAAGAAGGGTAATCATATATTTACAGACACTGTTGATTACGCTAATGATTTAAATAAGTTTTATGCTAGGTTTGACTGTCATGATTTTCAGAGTGAGAGGAATGAGAAGAAAAGAGTGTTAGAGGAAACAAGAGATATGAATGAAAGGATTGTAGTGGAGGAGGGGGAAGTACTTAGGACATTGAGAAAAACAAACCCAAACAAGGCGCCTGGATCAGATGGTATTAGACCAAGTGTTTTAAAGTATTGTGCTGAACAACTGTATCAGATTCTGTGTATTATATTTAATCTGTCTCTTGTTGAGTGTCAAGTTCCTCAGTCGTGGAAAACTTCTTGCATTGTTCCTGTGTCAAAAAAACAGTCCGTCCAGACCATGAATGACCTCCGTCCTGTCGCATTGACATCCTGTATTATGAAGGTGTTTGAAAAATGTGTTTTGCTTCATTTTAATGATCTTGTTTCTGATTTTATGGATCCGTTGCAGTTTGCCTATAGAAAAAACAGAGGGGTTGATGATGCTATTTTGCATGTTTTAAATAATGTTTATTCTCACCTGGATAAGACTGGTACCAGTATACGTATTATGTTTTATGATTTTTCCAGTGCTTTTAATACTATAACAACCTCATATACTTGTTGATAAACTGACGTCCATGAAGGTTTTCCCGTCCACCATCCTCTGGATTCTGGACTATCTCACATGTCGTCCACAGTTTGTAAGATTAACCTTGGGTCTTACCTCCAACTCGATTTTAACAAATACTGGAGCTCCTCAGGGCACTGTTTTGTCACCGTTTCTCTTTTCTGTGTACACCTCTGACTGTAGATCTACGCATGACGACTGTATCGTGGACAAGTATGCTGACGACATTGCACAGACTGGGCAGATTATAGGTGACGATGACGCAAACTACAGACAGGAAATCAACGACCTGGTTGACTGGTGTGACATCAACTTTTTGGAATTAAATGTGGACAAAACTAGAGAGTTAATAATTGATTTTAGGAAAAGTATTTGTGAACCTGATTCTGTTATTATTAAGGGAAAAGTAGTAGAACGTGTGGAATATTTTAAGTATTTAGGCGTAGTTTTAGATAATTCTCTCTCTTGGAGACAAAACACTGAAAGTATTGTTAAGAAAATCAACACACGCCTGTATTGTTTGAGAAAATTGAAATCTTTTAACGTCAGCCAGCAACTCTTATTCCTCTATGATCTGCAGTGTCTTGACCTTCGGCATCAGCTGTTGGGGAGGAAGTATTATGAAACAAGACAGGGACAGTTTGGATAAAACGATCAGGAAGGCTGGTGGGGTGTTGGGTGCAGAACAGGATGATGTGGACACACTCTGCAACCGATGCACAGCAAATAAACTGAAGGCCATCCTTGATGACGCGACACATCCGCTTAGGCAGGATTATGACAGTAGGCAAATAGAGCGCAGTGGTAGATACAGGGTGCCAAGGGCTAGGACATGCAGATACGCAAATTCTTTTTTACCTAGATCTGTTTTAATGGCTAACCAGAATAAGAGAAGATGAGAATGATAGTGAGAATGTATGTTCATGGTAACTCTGTTACAGTGTTATTGAAAAAGTGCTGATATAAACTAGTATGAACGGTAATGCGTATTATTTATGTTTTTATGTGTAGTGTTTTTAAGCTGTTTTTGCTAATGTGTATTAATAATTATAGGTGGACATGTCGAATCAATTTCCTTTTTTGGATTAATAAAGATTTATTGTATTGTATTGTATTGTATTGTATAGTACCTTGGGTGTTAGCAATATATGTATTATACATCTCAATAATAATAATAATAATAATAATAATAATAATAATAATAATAATAATAATAATAATAATACAGGAATTTATATATAATGCCTACAAATAACACAATTATCAGTTTCACAAACACAGAAGCAAAGTGGTTGGAGATAAATTAATTTCAATTTTACTTACCAGCTAAAAACCATTTTTCGAACAAATTATTACCAAAATATATAGAAATTAGACCATTGCCATTCAGCAACTGAAATAAAAAGGATCAAAGTTCCATAATTCACTTACTAAGGAAGCAGGACGATCTTCACACTGCCCACACTTATAAGCTCCTTTGCCTCTGTTGTCCTTGGAGGCATGGCCTACATCTGCTCGAGGACTTCGTTGAGCGATATATTTCATTGTTCCTGGACCTGACTCTCGCACAGGTAAATCTAAAAAAAGTCAAGCTAACTTAAAAATATAAAGAAGTATTTTATTTTAGGAACATTTCCATTAATTTTCAAACAATTCAAACAGCATTTATAAACAATAATTTCTCGTTTATTTCATCTAAAAAAAAAAATGCATGAGCACAATAAATTAAGCTAACTGACCATTATCAAGCCAAAGTTATGAATCTTCAAATTATCGAAACAGAAAATCATTATTCAGTAAAAACAGGTAATCAATTTTTAGAATAAATGCTTTTCTGTTACAATACACCAAGGCTTTTACATTATAAAATGTATCACTCAGGGGATTGTACTATATAAAAAGTGATGTGCATGTACAGCTACTCGGTTGCGTCCCTTGATGTTGTCATGAAAACCACGTTGGTAATATACATAGCTGCATCAATATCACGTCTTTAGGGCAGCATTTAAAAATCATCAAAACGTCTTTTTAAAGTTTATATTGTGTTTTTATATGACAATAGGTTGCTTACAGTTTTAAACAAAAATAATACTGATTTTGTGTTGTTGCTTGTAATATGTTTATTTCACTTGTATGAAACTCCCTTGGGAAGTCTGGATTTATGCATAGCAAGGAAACTCATAAGGAGTAGTTGAAAAATTTATTATTCCATCTAGCCTTAATTTAATATCGATGCATATTAAGAGGGATATTATTGGCAAATATTTTAAACTCATATTAAAACGAATACACTTTTGTCTAGTCTGTCATGGATCGGAATGCTTTTTGGTGGTTTTGTTATGTTTTGTTGGGTGTTTGTTTTAAGGGTGAGTTTTGTTGTGCTCTTGGTATGTGTGTGTGTGAGTTGTTGATTTTGTAATGGGAGGGAGGGGATGGAGAGAGAAAGAGAGAGAGAGAGAGAGAGTAGAGGGGGTGGAGGGTTAAGGTAAAGACATGGAGTAGTGCAAAGGAGAGAGAGAGAGGAGAGAGAGAGAGAGAGAGAGAGAGAGAGGGGGGGGGAGTGGTCGAACAGGCAGACAGAGCAGGAAATAGAGAGAAGGGGGGAGGAGGGAGGTAAAAACATTAGGGAGTGGTGCAAAAGGTAGAGAGAGAGAGAGAGAGAGAGAGAGGGAGGGAGGGAGAGAGAGAGAGAGGGAGGGAGAGAGAGAGAGAGAGAGAGAGAGAGAGAGAGAGAGAGGGAGAGAGAGAGGGAGGGAGAGAGAGAGAGAGAGGGAGAGAGAGAGAGAGAGAGAGAGAGAGAGAGAGAGAGAGAGAGAGAGAGAGAGAGAGAGAGAGGGTATAACGGATGAAAATGTATAATTGTAAATATACGGCTGTATAATTAAAGATCCTTTTGATTCCTAACAATTACAAAACCTAAAGAACACACAAAGCATCTAAATATAGCCTATTGATCTAGTAACTATAGCTTTATCAGCGATGTGTTTATTTCATTTGTGACGTCACAATGCACTTGGCCTTTCAACATTTTAGATTTCAACCCAGCAGACGACATATTACCATTCAGGGTGCTTGTTTCTTCTTTGAATTCCATGTTTGTTTGATAAAGTGACTAAAGTTGTGTGTTTAAGGTTACGGAATGTAATGCACTTTGTACTCCTCATAGAGTTATAAAGAGTCTGTGCTGTGTGTGCGGATAAAATCCTTGAATACACTTTAAGAAATCTGGGAAAGGGCCACTAAAAAAAAAAGGTTGGAAAACAGAAATAGCCTACATAGCATAACTCACCCAAAGGTTCATCTCTTAGCACCTTCAGCGCCTTTTTCTTAGCTGATGACTGAAAGGGAAATAAAATATTTACTGGAAAACTCCAGAATGTGTCACACACCAGTATGTATACCTTTTCCCCAAATATTAACCAGTAATCAATAATACATTTAAAACAGCCAGAGCATGTGCATACATATATATATATACTGTGCATCAGTTTAATATGGATTTGCTTAGTAACTTAGTTTTAGACAATATGAACCTGTTAGAACAAAATACGCTTTATGCATAAGCAGCATCTATAACAATACGAACATGAGAGTTACAAGACGCATGGATGGAGAGAGAACATCAGTGAAGGAGGAGGAGAGGTGACATTGGGGATCTGTAAACATTTATAGTTACAGCTATAGGGGTTACCTTTTCAGATTTGGCAGGTTTATCATTCAGCACTTCCGTGGCGTATGAATGTAGATTCCCTGAAGCTCCCCTGCCCCAAAATCCTCCACCTTGTCGTCTTAATAAAATATAAATTTATACAAAGCAAGGATTAAGAATAGAATAATCATATCTCATTGTAATAATTACTCTGTCGATGGACAACCATAAAACAAAAAAAAGACTTCTAATTATAACCATTTATTTCAAGTAGTCCTCAGTCTTTTTTTTTTCCCAACCATGCAGTCATTTCACTTTCAAAACATTTTAAGAACAATCAATTTACAACAAGTTGGAAGTGGCTTGATAGTATCAATAGTGCTTAATATACTGGCACTACACAAGTTGGCTGCAGGAAATATGTCTTCGGCAACATGGACATTTGAGCTTGGCTTTAACAACAAACAATTTTTGAGACCGGTGGAGGGTGGCATTAATAGATATAGTATCATATAAAACTTTTCTTTGAGCTGACTATATTAGTGTGGCCAATTTAAAATATTGAAAAAAAAAATTATCAACTGGATTCTATTTGTTTTAAAGTCTAAAAATAGGATCAAAATCTGGGAATATATAAAACTTACTCTCTCAGTTCCTTTTCTCTATCCATGGCCATCTTCAGCTCCCTCAGTCTCTCCTCCATCTTCCTGTTGTCCTGTTCCAGCTTCTTTGTCGTTTCTTTGGCATGTCGGATGTTTCTGCACAACAGCAATCAAACAGGACAGATGAGACAATTTTATTAAAGCATCTTTCTTTTTTCTTTTTTTTGGGGGGTGGGTGGGTGGGTGGAGGTGGGTTGGGGGGTGGGTTGGAGGGTGGAGGTCAGGGCGGGATAGTGTGGGGATGTAACTATGCAATTACAGTATTTCAACCTGTGTGATAAATATTGAAATGCTCTATGTAATAGCATGCTTATCCCAATGCTGTTACATACCATATTTCAAACTTTGAGATAACAATTCTAAAAAAAAATAAAAAAAAAAAAAAAAAAAAAAATAAAAGCGGGCGTTGTGGCCAAGTGGGTTAAGGTAGGATTAACATGCCTTGTCCACAGGCCAGAAACCTATGGCGTCTGACAGGTGTGCATTCGATCCAGCATCTGGGCATTATGTTTCTCTGAATATTATTTACTTTCGACTCGGGCAACGTCTCTGGGCTTTTCTACGGGTACTCCGGTTTGCTCCCCCAGCAAAAATTCAAAATCACAACTAATGTTAGGTAGGCTGGGTTTGGGCGCGCCACAGGCTGCGACTACGCTTTCCCCAGGGGAGGCGGCCCAGAATTTGCCTTTGGAAAAAGGGACAATAAGGTAAATAAAATGCCTAACATTTCTTATTCATACTTCCATTTCGATACTATTCAACTTTTTGATAAAAAAACAAACAAACAAACAAACAAACAAACTAGAAGGGTGAAGCCCATATGACTCACATGCTCCTTGTGGAACTTGCACTATTTAACATGAAAATGACTGTCCAGAAAGAAAGAAAAAAATGAAACAGTGGCATTAAAATGCATCTTTCTATGCTCTTGATCTTGAGAGGACCTTGACCTCTGGCTCCAAACATACTCATGTAATAACAAATAAACTACAGCGAAAGTTGTATTATGCAACAAAAAAAAAAAGAAACAGTAACCTTGACCTTCAGCAACCTTGACCTTGGAATGACGTAGACCTTCACATGACCTCTCATGCTCATGTATGATCAAATAACCCAATGTTGTTGCATACTATGGGTTAAATAGAGCCATTCCGCTGTTTTGTGTGTATGTCTTTGCAAGAGCTAAAATGACCTTGACGTTCAAGATCAACGCAAAAATGGAACAGAGATCAATCCATCATCACTAAATACAACAACTTAAACTTTATATCGCTCGTAGTTTAGGGTCAAGGTCACTTCAAAGTACCTACACTAACTTACTGGACAGCTCCAGTTTTCCTTGACTCTGGAGTGAGGTTGACCAAATGTGCATGTGCATCAAAGAAACATAGGTTCAATATTAATAAATTGGTTAAAAAAAAAAATAAATATAAAAAAAAGAAGAAGAAATTTTGAACCCCCTCCCCCCCCCCCTCCCCCCCAAAAAAAAAAAAAAAAAGTTTATTTTGTGACTAACATTTGTTGACCCTGCGATCTTGACCTTGACATGAAGTCATGCATTCACTTATCATTTATGAGGTCTCATGGATATACACAACCTTACCAAGTTTGGGTGTGATAGTTAAAAAAAAAGGTTCCGAGATATTAATCCATTTGCAAGTTTTGCATGTCCAGACGATGGATAGGCAGATGGACGGACGTTTTTTTTTTTTTAATGTCTTATTTGGACTATTTAGGATTCATCTTGCATAATATAGATTTGCAAAAAATCTGGACATTTATTTATTTATTTATTTATTGTGCAGAGGGAGGGGTGGGGGTGAGTAGGTCTTCGCGATACAAAGCAAGCCTAGCTTGTGCCTTACAGAAGAACAAGAAGTCTTGGATAGATGGACAGAGTGCTGCTCTGACCTTTATAACCCATCAGTTCTAGCATGTCCTCAGAATAGAGAAGAAGAAGAAATCCTCCCAAATCTCCGAGAAGAAGTTGAGGAAGCAGTGCAATCACTGAAGAAGGGGAAGTCAGCGGAAGTGGACAACATACCCGCAGAATTGCTTCAAGCAGGAGGAGAAGCGATGGTTGATGCTCTCACCATTAGCTGTAACAAGATCTGGCAGAGTGGGGAGTGGCCTACACCATGGACCATGTCACTTGTCATCACTCTTCCCAAAAAGGGTAATCTTCAGGAGTGTCAAAACTACCACACCATCAGCCTCATCAGCCATCCCAGCAAAGTCCTCATGAAAATAATACTCAACAGGTTGAAACCCCAAGCTCAACAAATCATGGCTGAAGAACAAGCAGGATTCATGGCAGGGCGAAATACCACTGAACAGATTTTCAACCTCAGAATAATCTGCGAGAAATACCTACAGCATCAACAACATCTATAATGATGTGCTTGTAGACTTCAAGAATGCGTTTGAACAATCAAGTCTGGCATGCGGCTTTGTGGGCAACCATGAGAGTGTACAACATAAGCCCTAGCATTATCGAAGTCATCAAAAGCCTGTATGACTAGGCAACCAGTGCAGTCCTCCACAACAGGGCCATCGAGAAATGGTTCAGAACAACAGTCGGCGTGCGTCAAGGATGCCTACTTTCCCCAACACTCTTCAACATCTTTCTGGAGCGTATAATGTCAGATGCCCTTGAAGATCATGAAGGAACAGTCAGCTTAGAAGATAGAGCAATCTGCAACCTCCGTTTTGCAGATGACGTTGATAGATGGGCTGGAGGGGAACAAGAACTTGAACAGCTGGTACAGAGGCTTGACCAGCAGAGCCCTTGGAATGGAAATAAGTGCAGAGAAAACCAAAATGATGACCAACAACACCAATGGCATTATCACGGACATCAAAAAGGCAGAAGAAGATGGAGACAAAAAAAGAGGTGGGAAGACAACATTCAAGAATGGACTGGCTTGAAATTGAACGAAGCCATTAGGGTCGCTGAATACAGAGAAAGATGGAGTACGCTGGTTAAACGATCATCTGTTGTGCCCCAATGACCTTCAAGTTATGAGATAGGATAGAAAGGATAGGATAGGAGTACATAGACTCACATTGCAATTCATGTGAGTCATGTGAATCCTAACTCTATTCATGTGAGTCAACAAAATTATATAGAGGTTTGCTTTCCTGCTTACGGTACATAAGTAGAATTATGATGCTTCACATTTAAAGTTCTGACAACAAAGAAATACCACATCTACTTGACACAAATGACAAACCTGATTAAAAGATTAAAACTTGAGAAGAAAACAGTGTACACAGTATATATATATATCTGCTAAAATAGTTTAGTCTTCTAGTACAATCTGCCCATCCCAGGATTAATCAAAATTGTAGAATTCATTTATTGTCATATGAATTAGTCATTCAAGGTGGTTGTTAGCAGCAGTTTGACTATTGCAACAAACCAATTTATTATATTATTATATTCATACATGTCTATAACAACACATGAAGCACAAATAAATATTGGATTATGCATGTAGACTCATAGTCAGACCAACAACATTATTTTAAAAAGTGTCTATTTTGCATGTGAATGTGTGTAACTACAGAGGAAAGGAACCTGTATTGAGAATTTCATCGTGCAAAACAAATTAATGTCTACCAAACTGACAGTGAAAGCACAGAGGAAGCTGCATAAAGCCCACAAATCATTCTAGGTAGAAGAATATTAAGACGATGAAGAAAAATAATATCATTCTGTACAGGTCTACTGACCCCATCCACTGTGCGAAAGAAATAATCATAACCCACATGCAGTCATTATTACCCTAGTGATTCAAAGACACTCAAGTATATACACAACAATTGGAGGTCCATGATGATAATAATTAAAGTAATAAATAAAGATCAATGGAAAATCATTAAACAAGGCGACATCCAATTACACTGGACAACACTAAACATCAACAAACCACTCCCATTGTTTTTGAACAAGAAAGTTATATCCTACCCACACACAACCTATAAATGACCCATCCAAGAGTTTAATTTATATATAATTATTAACGAAAGAATGACCAGGTGAAAAAACACATTCATATATTTAAAACTGAAGCATATATTATATGACATTTAAAAATATAAATAAATAAATAAATAATACAATAGTCAATTGAATATCAAAACATGTCATACAAATAAACAATATATATATACCAATGTATACAGCATAATAAAGAAGAGTATGCATGCATGTGCATGGTATATGGACAAGAAGAGAACTGTACAGATTTGTAGATAAATAAGTATATTTATCTAGATCGTAAAATCTAAAAAAACTCAAGAGACAATTACTTACAAAAAGTCTGACCTGATAATATGCAGCAAGAAAAACATAATATTTAATGTTACAAAAAGTATGTGTGAGGTGAAAACTTCGTTAAAATAAAGTCCAAACTGTTTGAGTTTGAATTATGTTTTTCTTTTATTAATGATGACACATATGTATCACTCGCACACACTACATACTCATTTTAAACATTTTCCAGAATTAAGTATTACAATTACTCGATAAACTATAAACAAATTAATTTGGTTTTATATATGATTATATCATGTATAATATAATATAATAGTATAAATAAAATCCATCATTATCGTTTTACTGTTTTACTTACTGTGCTTTAAGCTTGACAGAGAAATCCTCCTTCTTGTTTGTTGATATGTTGAATCCAGACATGGCTGAAGAATATGATGTATTTCTACCAGTATCATCCAAACTACCTCAAATCATTTTGAAAATCTCCTGTTACAATCAAGAAAAATACTATTTGAACTGATAACCCGATTACTCATACATTAGCATGAGAAAAAAACTATGAAAGATGGCTATAACTCTTTACTAAGAGTAGCAATTTTCATTCAAATATAATATGAAGCATGATCAAGAATTAAAGCTGCAAAAGAATGTGTTTAGGATTAGTCTAAAGATGCCTATGACAGCTGGTATGTTTACAATGAAAAGC
>CM072523.1:35047467-35056412 GCA_036898135.1 Oncomelania hupensis | reverse complement strand
AGGAGTGCTAGCTGGGCTTGTCAAGAAGTAGAAAGCCATCAAGGGTTTAACAGTTGAAAGTTACAGTGTAGAAGACTTAGTACTGTATAATAGATTTTTTTTTGTTACAGGGCCACAAGACCACACATTTTAGAGTCAAAAATCCTTTTTGCAATTTAACCCTGAGTGTTGCTTCCCTTTCCCCAACCGCCCCCTTCTCTCCCCACCCCCTCTTCCCCCGCCCTCCTACCATAACACCGGATATAAAAAGTAAGCCCCCCCCCCCCCCCCAATATTTATTTGTTTGTATTTATTTAACCATTCTTATTAAGCGCTTTTCCAGCTCAAGAGCCCCCCTCGCCCCCCCCCCAGCCCCTCCACTAACTTCTTTTCAAGGCGCTGGTCGATCTAAAAAAAAAAATAACTTCTATAAAAAAGTAGGTTTTTTGAGTTAGGCTAAATCGATATATTCATTGGTTTATGTGTGTGCCTATTAATGAAATCAAGGTACATTCTCAATATAGCCCCGCTGGGGAAGTGTGTGTAGTAGGCACATTTAGCGGCGTGTTTTCACAAGAAAAGGACGAGATGCCTAAACTTCAAAAGCTTAGTTGTGGGTTTAACCAGTATATTATTTGGCTCGTTATGATTCTCGACTATTTTTAAGTATTTCCAAATATATCTGGAAACACTTTGAAGTATTTCAAATGCTTTAAAATAGTCGGGAATCACAAATAGCTAAAAATGTTGGTCTGTCTTTCCGTCGGTCCGCTGGAAGCCATTAAGGAACTACTGAACGGATCTTGACCAAACTTCATAGGAACATTACCTAGGTTAGAGCATGTCCCGCGTGCTATTATATATGCTCTAACGCAAAGGTCAAGGTCACTGGATTCTATTTTTGGCTAAATACGTTTTACACAATATCTCATAAATGATTGAAGCGATTTTGTGTTGGTATACAGGTGCCTCAAATCATGCATGCAGTACCAGTTCGGTTGTTGGCTATATGTATGAGTGTCTTGAAATACATTCGAATGGCTTGCTATCTTGTTTGTTAATGTGACATTAGTGCAATTTCCCAAGTAATCTCATAGTCTCAAAAAAAAAATAAATAAACATACTTGAGCTCTCCCCCTTTTAACGTGACGAAAACTGGAGAAAGATTAAGATAGTAAAGTATATCTTCCCTGAATCTGAAGCAGGCATTGTGATGCTGTCGAACTATACCAAGGTAAATCATGGAACCTGAGTCAAGACAGTGCCTACTCAAAAGATTAAGATAGAGGCTGAGAAAGAGGAGGCGGGAAAGGAGGACAGTTAAGGAGGAGGGGAAGGAAGAAGGGGATTAAGAAGTAGGAAGTCGGATATGCTTTCATAACTATAGTACAGGTTACAACTTCAAAGGCTTCATCTCTATAGCATGTAGTTGTACCGGTATCCAGGATCGATCTTAAAAGGGACGGACCCTAGGTTTTTTGCCTTGCTGCAGAGGATGAAAGGGGGGAAGGAGGAAGAGGGAGAAGAGATCTTGAAAAAGAAGAAGAGGGACGAAGACGTAGAACATCAGAAATGCGTTAGTGCATTGAAGATTAAAGGTTAAGAGGCTTCCTGTTTCAGAGTGGTTATGTAGCAATATTGGTATAACTGTATGTTTTATAAGCGACGGAAAGAGGCGGGCTGTAGTATTAAGGAAGAGAAGGAGGGAAAAGAGGAGAAAGAGGAAGGGGAGGTGGTTGTGTGAAAGAAATGAAGAGGAAGAGGACGAGGATGAACGAGGATTATTCAAGATTCAAGATATATTTACTGTCCCCATAAATCGTAAGGAATGAGACGTGTGGTGTGACGATTCTACATACAAGGACAATGATACAGACACAACTAACATAACATAAAATGCTGCATACATCACATTATCACAGAGCAATAAAAATAAGGTTTCATGAACAGTAAAATCATGCACACTTTTACTGCCACAGACACATCACACTACCCCATTCGTAACAAAGCTTCCAGCAACTATCACAAGATCCAGAAGAGGAAGCGGAGGAGGAAAAAGAAGACGAATGAGAAGAAGGGAAAGGTAAGAAGAAGAAGAAGAAGAAGAAGAAGAAGAAGATGATGATGATGATGATGATGATGATGATGATGATGATGATGATGATGATGATGATGATGATGATGATGATGATGATGAAGATTAAGAAGGAGAAGAAGAAAAAAAAAGAAAGAATGAAGAAGAAGAAATATTAATAAGGAAAGATTACAGATTAAGAAACATAATTTCACGTCACTGATATTGAATATATATTATTCTGCGCATAGTTGCTTGTAATACTATAGAAAAAGGAAGACCAAGAAAAAGAAGAACGAAAAAAACAACAAGAAGAATGAGGAATGAACGAATTAGAGAAAGACAAAGAAGAAAAAATGTAGAAAAGCAGAACGCGCTAACCAAAAGTGTTAATTTTCTTTGATTTTTTTTAACCCTCTTCAGACTTCTAGCTGATATTCATGTTTATTGTTTGTAATAACACAAACTTCACTTTACTCTGGAAGTAGTATAAAAGTGCCAGAAGACCGCAGTCTGGCAATGATGTAATCTACCAATGAAAGACATGTTCAGCAAAAGGCGTCATTTTCTATGGATTGTTTAGCTATGGGCCCCACATGTGTATTGCGGAAACTGGTGATGTCGAATCAATCAGGGTTACGAAATTGAGGAGATTCATGATTTTGTTTGATCATGTCAATAAAGGCGAAATTGATGTGTTTGGATCGTATTCATAAAACAGCTTGGTTTTATGTATGGAAGTAGATTGTAGTATGGGTGAGTGGGTAGGTGTTGTAGTTTAGTGTTAAGATGAGTAAGGATGGACGGGGGTGGAGGTAGAGGGATGCGAGAGAGAGAGAGAGAGAGAGAGAGAGAGAGAGAGAGAGAGAGAGAGAGAGAGAGAGAGAGAGAGAGAGAGAGAGAGAGAGAGGGAGAGAGGGACTGAAGCAGGTCATATGCATTCTATATTGTTTTTTTCTTTGGCACACACACACACACACACACACACGCACACACAACCATGGGAAATTTTCTCCTTTAAACATCACAAGACACCCGCTCTTATGTTCATACAACAGTCCTGTGGTGGTGCCGTCTTATAGATTGGACACGAGCGCTGCACAGACTCCCAGTATTTACTTTACAGACAGTTCTGATGCTACCAGGGTGTGGGTGATGATAGGCGACATGGGGTTCTGTTGAAATGTTACAGTCCAAGTGCCCCAGTATTGCGTATGACGGATTTATAGGCCATATGTTGGAGTAGAAGAAGAAAAAGAAGAAGAAGAAGAAGAAGAAGAAGAAGAAGAAGGAGGAGGAGGAGGAAGAGAACACAGAGAAGAAGGAGGAGTAAGAAGAGGATACAACAAGATTAAAATAGAAGCAAAAAGAAGAGAGAGAGAAAAAAAAGGTTTTTAGGCATAATATCGGTTTTATAAACGAAATCGGCGCAAAACTGAATTAGGAACAACAACAAAAAAAAGACAAAGTGTTTAAGAAAGAAAAAGAAGAAGAGGTAGAGGAGGAGGAGGAGAAGTACTGCTGAGTATCGTCGGTGTCCATTCAAAACCTCGTATGTCCCAAAATACAGTTTTGAGAAAAATGAAAAAAACTGTTTTAAAAAATCAGGTGTCACCAAAACAAATGGTTTAAGTATAATTTGTATTCAGTATTGAACAGGAAATTTGGCAGTAATAGTGACAAGATTTAGAGCGCATGCTTGTTTGAGAAATAGACAAAAATGTTCACATACGAGGTTTTTACTATTTTGTATGAGCTGGAAGTTGCAACTTACGAGGTTTTGACTGTTTTGTTTGAGCTTGAAGTTGCAAGTTATAAGGATTAGTCACAATAGCAAACAACAAAGGAAACATTAATACAAAATAAAAGACCGAAAAATGCAGTTGAAAACATTGTCAAAGTTGTTTTGTTCAATAATGCAGACACAGCCCTTGTCTTTACAAAATTGAAATAGGCTTATAAGCCATTGATAGATTAATACTGTAACACCCAGCAATCAATGAACGCGTTGTTGCATTCATCACTGACATAATAATGTCCTTCTGACCAGTAGGCTACAAGCCCTGTACTTAAAGTAGCACGAAATCCTTTCTCGGAAATTTCCTGTGAAATGAATTATAAGATGTAAGCTAAGTAACACATTACACTTATGTGAAGTTTTTATTAC
Organism: Oncomelania hupensis; assembly: GCA_036898135.1. Taxonomy (NCBI): domain Eukaryota; kingdom Metazoa; phylum Mollusca; class Gastropoda; order Littorinimorpha; family Pomatiopsidae; genus Oncomelania; species Oncomelania hupensis. The sequence goes on along the minus strand of CM072523.1, from coordinate 35,052,192 downwards.
CATAACATAACAGTCTAAATGAACTTTTATTACCATAACATAATAGTCTAAATTAACTTTAATTAACGTAATAGTCTTAATTAACTGTTATTACCGTAACGGGTTAAATGGACTTTTATTACTATAATAATTCCATCGGCTCATGGAATGTTCGGACCATGTACGAATCAGGAAAGACGGCACAGGTAGCAGCTGAGATAAGGAATAATGACCTGACCGATGGACCCAAGCTGGACAAAGGCGACTGATGACAGGAGAACTATTGCTGTACTCCGGGCACGAAGAAAACGATGCACCCCACACAAAGGGAGTAGGCTTTATGTTGTCCAATCAGGCACAGATGGCACTTATAGAATGGGAGGCCCATGGCCCCAGGATCGTCACAGCATTCTTCCGTACCAAGATGAGGAAGATCAAGATGAACCTTGTCCAGTTCTAAGCTCCACCAAACGACAGTGAAGAGGATGTTAAAGACCATTTCTACAGCAGACTACAGAAGATCCTTGAAACCTACCCAGACAAGGACATCACCATCCTCATGGGAGATGTCAATGCCAAGATTGGGTCTAACAACACCGGTTACGAACCAGTTATGGGCACCCACGCCTTAGGAGTAATGAATGAGAATGGAGAGAGATTTGCGGATCTGTGTGCACTCAACAACCTAGTCATCGGAGGCAGCATCTTTCCCCACAAGCGGATCCACAAGAGTACATGGGTATCTCCAGACAATGCGACAGAGAACCAGATCGACCACATCTGCATTAGCAAGAAATTCCGAAGATCCCTGCAAGACGTTAGAGTGAGAAGAGGAGCAGACGTGGCGTCCGACCATCACTTGGTGGTGGCGAAACTGAAGCTGAAGAGGACATTCGTCAGGCAGAAGAATGAAGTACAACATCAGCCTTCTGAAAGACCCAAAGACAAAAGAACAGTTTATTCTGGCGCTAAGGAACAGGTTCGAAGTGCTTCAGGAATTATTTGAAGAAGAAGAAGACAGTGTACTCAACAGGTGGCAAAAAGTGAAAGAGACACTAAGATCGTCATGCCAAGAAGTTGTGGGGCCAAAGAAACACCAACAGAAAGAGGGGATCACAGCAGAGACCTTGGTCAAGATAGAAGAAAGAAAGAAGAAGAAGGCAACAGTCAACAACAGCAGAACCAGAGCAGCTAAGGTCAAGGCCCAAGAAGACTATACAGGAGCCCATAGAGAAGTGAAAAGAAGCATCAAAAAAGATAAGAAGGCCTACGTGGATGGACTGGCGGCTGAAGCGGAACAGGCAGCGTACAGCGGCAATATGAAACAGTTGTACGACACCACTAAGCGACTCTCCGGAAAGTTCAGCAAACCAGAAAGACCTGGTAGGGACAAGCAGGGAAACACCATGAACAGTATAGACAAGCAGTTGAACAGATGGGCTGAACACTTTGATGAACTTCTGAATAGACCAGCACCAACGAATTCCCCAGCCATTGAACCAGCCAATGTGGATCTTCCAATCAACTGTGAGAAACCGACCAAGGAAGAGATCAAGAAGGCCATCACCCTGATGAAGAACGGAAAGGCCGCTGGACCAGACGACATCCCAGCAGAGGCTCTAAACGCGGACTTGGAAGCATCAGTGGAGATGCTGTACCCACTCTTTGAGAGGATCTGGGAGGAAGAAGATGTTCCGGCAGACTGGAAGGAAGGTTACCTGATCAAGCTTCCCAAGAAAGGTGACCTCAGCAATTAACAACTACAGGGGCATCACACTTCTATCTGTGCCTGGGAAGGTCTTCAACCGGGTCCTTTTTGAAAGGATGAAGGATACTGTCGACCCACAGTTACAAAACGAGCAGGCAGGCTTCCGACAGAATAGATCCTGCACGGACCCGATAGCAATGCTCCGCATCATCGTGGAGCAGTCCCTGGAATGGAACTCGCCATTGTATATCAACTTCGTCGATTATGAGAAGGCGTGTGACAGCGTGGATCGAGATACCCTCTGGAAGCTCCTTCGACACCAGCATCCCGACCAAGATGGTCAATCTGATCAGGAACTCCTATGACGGCATGTCCTGCAGAGTTATCCATGGCGGACAGCTCACAGACAACTTCCAGGTGAAAACCGGAGTCCGACAAGGGTGCTTGTTGTCACCTTTCCCCTTCCTCATCGCCATAGATTGGGCTATGAAGATGTCCACCAGGGAAAGTAGGAACGGAATCCAATGGACTGTGGAACCACCTCGAGGACCTGGCCTTCGCTGACGACCTTGCTCTTCTTTCCCATAGCCAACAGCAGATGCTAGAGAAGACAAATGCAGTGGCGGCCACATCGTCGGAGATCGGCCTCAACATCCACAAGGACAAGAGCAAGATCCTGAAGATCAACTCCATCAGTACCGAACCAGTCATCGTGAATGGAAGTCCCTTGGAAGAAGTGCAGTCCTTCACCTACCTCACCTGGGTAGCATCATTGATCAGATGCGGATGTGAAGGCTAGGATCGACAAAGCAAGAGCTGTCTTCATTCAGCTCAAGAACATCTGGACCTCCAGAGAGCTGTCTTTGGCCACCAAGATACGGGTATTCAACTCCAATGTGAAGTCAGTCTTACTGTATGGAGCAGAGACATGGAGGACAACCAAGACCACCATCAAAAAAGTCCAGTCCTTCATCAACAGTTGCCGCAGAAGGATTCCCCAGATCCGCTGGCCCGACACCATCAGCAACGCCAACCTTTGAAAAGGACCCGCCAACTCCCTGCTGAAGATGAAATCAGGAAAAGGAGATGGGGTTGGATAGGGCATACCCTACGCAAACCAGCGACGAACGTCACCCGGCAAGCACTGAAGTGGAACCCCCAGCGAAAGCAAAAGAGAGGACGTCCAAGGAACACCTGGCGACGCGACCTCGAGGCCGACACCACCAACATGGGCTACACCTGGAGTCAGTTAGAAAGAATGGCATAGGACAGAGGACTCTGGAGAGCTGTTGTTGGCGGCCCATACCCTGGCAGGGGTGACGGGCATTAAACTAAAAGCACACAATATTATTATGTATTCTTTTGTAAATTATTTAGAATTATGCCACAGTATGCCTTTGATTGCACTCATTCAGTGTCAGATTTAGTCACAGAGTGTGATATAACGTGCCTGTTCGTTTATTCCTGAAGAGTAATATGGAGAAGATCTGGACGATATCAATCTAGAAGAAATCATGATTGAATAAAAGGACAACATGTATCATCAGTACTCACCAAAATGTAGAAAAAATGACCAGAAGCAGCTGACATTTCCACGATGACAATAACAAAAACCGCGTAAGTGACGTCAACTCAACTTCTTAGCGCGTCATTTATTTGAATGAAACCTCGTAAGTTGAGTTACAAGGTTTTAGAAATTTATTCCAAATGATAAAAACCTCGTAAGTGAGATACGAGATTTTGATACAAATCGTTTGACCTGTTGGGACATACGAGGTTTTGATATTTTGTATTACTGATGCTTTCTAACTGAGCTATGAATTCCGAGCTTGTGATAAAAAAAGCGCAAAAATTCAAGGGACATAACCATGAAAAGATTGCAAAAACTACTTTTTCGGAGTTACGAGGTTTTGAATGGACACCGACGGTATGCTGTTTGATGTTGTTGTTGTTGTTGTTGTTGTTGTTGTTGTTGTTGTTGTTTTGTTCTTGTTCTAGCTTGATCTTCTTGTTATTTTTCTTTTCCCTTTCTTCCGTTCTATCTTTCTTTCTATCTTTCTTTCTTTCTTTCTTTCTTTCTTTCTTTCTTTCTTTCTTCTTCTTCTTCTTCTTCTTCTTCTTCTTCTTCTTCTTCTTCTTCTTCTTCTTCTTCTTCTTCTTCTTCCTTCTTGTTGTTTGTCCCTTAAAACGGTTCTTTCGCTTTCTTCTTCTTCTTCTTCTTCTTCTTCTTCTTCTTCTTCTTCTTCTTCTTCTTCTTCTTCTTCTTCTTCTTCTTCTTCTTCTTCGTCTTCTTCTTCTTCTTCTTCTTCTTCTTCTTCTTCTTCTTCTTCTTCTTCTTCTTCTTTCTTCTTCTTCTTCTTCTTCTTCTTCTTCTTCTTCTTCTTCTTCTTCTTCTTCCTTCTTGTTGTTTGTCCCTTAAAACGGTTCTTCCGGTCTCTGAGTGCGTGGTTAACAAGTATATTTTCCCCCATCTGTAAAAGGTGTTCATTATCTTGGTAGTTTTCATGTTCTAGCAGGTCGACTCTGTACATGGAGAGTGGTGGGATAGATTAGGTTGGGTGACATGAGGGGCATGCGTGTTCAAGGGTTTGTGTTTTTAGTTTGCTAACGGGTAGAAGAAGAAGAAGACGGGAGGAATTTTCATTAGCGTGGGTGTAAGTGGAGCTCATTTAGGATTGAGAAGAGAGAGACATACAGACAGGCAGACAGAGACAGGCAGACAGAGACAGAAAGAGGGACAAGCAGAGACAGAGAGAAAGAGGCAAGGATAGTAAGTTTTGGGTGTGGGTTTACATAATATGCGTATAGGTACATCTGTTATGAACGTATATGTCTTATTTATTTCATTAAAATTTATGAGTCTGTGCCGATAAGCAGGCAGGAGTGGGGTCGACGAGGGTAATAGGTCACAGTGAACAAATCGAAAGAAATATATTACGGAGAAGAGTGAGGAAAGAGAGTGTGTGTGGGGGAGGGGTGGGGTGGAGAGGAAATGGCCGTGGAAGGAGGCGGTTAGGGAGGTGAGGTTTCATCTCATA
>CM072523.1:35032467-35042467 GCA_036898135.1 Oncomelania hupensis | reverse complement strand
TACTTTTTTCTAACAACATTAAAAAACAACGACAACAAAAACATAACAACAACAACAACAAAAACGATTTTGTTTTTTGTCTAAGTATAGATTGACGTATTCGAGTGTGCCTATTAATTAATCTTGCTTGCCTCTAATTATGCCGTTACATGCAAGTTTACCTTTTGTTCATTTCTGCTCACGATCTTGTAATTATACTTAATTACATTTCCTAATATTGAATTTCGATTAGCGTCTGCGCAAAAAAACCCTAGAGAAATATGACGGCAACGGTGACGACGAGGACGAAGAATTGAATGAGGTTTCACGTCTACACCCACCATTGGCGATATGTTAGATGAGGATAACCATCCCACAGAACAAGGGGTAGGGACATGAAGAAACACTGAACCACCAGAGCAATCTTATGGCTAAAATGGACAGAGTGGAAAATGTCCACTTTTTATTTCGCCCATCACGGGATTTGAACCTGGATCATCGGTGTGACAGGCGAACTCTCTACCACTTAAGCTACGGCGGTGGGGACGAATGATAATACTAATAATAATAATAATAATAATAATAATAATAATAATAATAATAATAATAATAATAATAATGATAAGAAGAAGAAGAAGAAGAAGAAGAAGAAGAAGAAGAAGAAGATGATGATGATGATGATGATGATGATGATGATGATGATGATGATGATGATGATGATGATGATGATGATGACTATGATGAACAAGAAGAAGAACAAGAAGAAGGGGTAAAAAAAAAGAAAGATAGCGTGTGGGTTGTGATTTGCGATATTTTACCTCTCAATCTTAATACCTCCCTCTCTGTCTCGATTCCTCTGTGTATGTGGGTGTGTGCGTAAGTGTGTGTGTGTGGGAGTGTGGGTGTGTGTGCGCGCGCGCCCACGAATATTTGTTTGAACCCTTGCCCGAGTAGTGCACGATCTAGTTAACTAATGAAACATGTGTTTTGTGTTTGGCAAAAACAATTGCTGCTGTCAGTTTATGGCATACAATTTGTTGGAAAGCTTTCTTAGCGGAAGTTAAAAAAAATGGTTCTCGCACTGACTCACTCACACTCACACACAACATGATAAAGCGCTATATAAAGATTGAATAAAATAAATAGATAAAGTGAAAAAATTAAAACGAGAAAAAGGGCTGAATGCCGAAATAGATAAAACACACCAGATTTAAAGGTTCTCTATACATGTCTTTTGCTAACTGCTTCTTAAGGAGTTTAAAACAATAACTAAAAAATAATTTAAAAAAAAACAAACATTAAGGTAGCTGCCGGCCCAAAATAACGTCTAGTTAACCCCAAAAAAATAATTATAAATTAATTAATTAACTCAGTAACAAGCGAGGGCCTCCTCCCTCGCAATGCAACCGACAAGCTCTCCAGCATCAGCTGCATCGCTTAGAGCCTATCTGGTCTCGTCATCAGCGCGTAGTTTATCAATTAACGTGAACAGGACGTACAGTAATGAAAAATGATGAAGCCAACAGCGAGGTAAGGCAGGGGCTCCCACAATCTATCGCAAACACAGGCGCCCGAATCAAGATACGATAATTATCGTCTCTTTATAGAACGCTTCCCAAATCTCTCTGTACTATTATAATTTATCAAAGTGTCAAACCTTTGGAGGCGAGAGTTTTGTGTTCATACCCCTCTGCCCCCATTTTTTGTTGGTATAATAATCCACAATGTCTTTTGCAAACCTGTAATCTTCTCCCGATAAAGAAAGTGACTCAATCGATTCAACAGAGATTCGTGCAATCACCCCAAGTCGTTAAATACGCGCAGCAGTTAGTTTTTCTTCGCTTACAGGATCCAACGGACTGCACAAAACCGAACCAGGACCACAACTTCGCTGAAAGAGGACTCACCCCTTGATCCGCATAAAAGATCTGCCGAAACAACCCTAGTGGTAACACTGAAGGCACTCCACCAGCCGGTCACTTTACAATAAAGGCATCCCACGCATGGGACGCTGAGGCTATACTCTAATTTATAGACCCCCCCTCTCTCCCAACTCGACCCCGCCGTTTACAAAAACAAAATAGAATGCAAACATCATTATAAAATATCAACAAAACACATACATACAAAATGCCTACATTGCCAAATAATAACATTATAGGAAGCCCCAGTGACCATTTGGCAGAAAGCTTCCAATATTCCCAAGCTGATCCAACAGACCTCACACACAAATGAGGAGTTTTGTACCGGAAGAGTTTTCAAGGAAAAAGGTAGGTGACTGGTCTAGCTAAAAAGATATGTAGTAGATTGATAGAACAGAATAGGAATGAGACAGAACAAAGGAGAAAGACAGCGACAGTGGGAATTTAAAGCATTAAATTTCCAGAAAGCAGAAAGTGGGGATACTATTTATACTGAAACCCCCGGCACCCCACGAGGGGTATGCGCAGCAGAAGGAGCAGCCATACATTTAGCAACGGTAATAACATGCATTTGCACCTTTCCTAAATTTCAATGTTTCTTTTGTTACCATGCATGACAACAAGCAAATCTGTGTTTCTGGCATGATTGCTGCATAGTTACCTGAATTGCGCATATCACTAAAAAGTGCCAAAGTTACTTCCGCCAAGTAGGTGAGTTGTTAACCGACCTTTATTTTTTCTTCCTTTTAAAAAAATGTGTTTAAAAGAAATTGAATGAGTCTGAAAATACATTGGGCATAATTATTTAGGTATGGTTGCATGAAGCTCTGTTGAATCGATTGAATAGCTTTCTTTTCGGTAGACGACTACGGGTACGCGAAAACAGGCTTGAAAGGGGCAACTCATCACTCACGGAAAGCTCGAAAAGTTTGACACCTTACATTACTAGTATAATAGAGGGACGCGCATTATCGAGAGAATCTTATTGCATCCAAATGCGGGCGCCTGTGTTCGCAAAGCTATATCCACAGGCCCTGCAATCTCTGGCAAACACCAAAAATGCCTGCCGCGAGAACACCAGGCACGAAATATTAGATGATATTTGTGAGTAAGGATGACAGCTGGCATATGACATGAACCTGCTTATGAGACGGGAAGGAAGCAGGGTACAGTGTGTGTGTGAGTATGTGTGTGTGTGTGTGTGTGTGTGGGTGTGTGTGTAGGTGTGTGTGTGTAGGTGCACTTGAATAAACGCACAAATGGGTATCAGACCTTGTCTTTCTTAGTAACAAATGGGTTTATTTGTTTGGAACCCACTTTTTTTCCAGGACCCCACTTTTTTCTAAGTGCGTGGGAGTGCTCTTTTAGTACATGGGAGTGCAGTTGTAGTGCATGAGAGTGTTTTAAGGAGAAATTTTGAAGAAAGTTCCACCTATTTCGTCGCCTATAGGAGACGAACTACGTCAACTTTTTAGACGGAAAGAGCCAATTTTGCATTAGATTCTTACATTTTTAGAAGAAGTTTGCGCTCTTTCCGTCAAAAAATCACTTTCCGATTCCTACATTATTCAATAAACCCAGTTCTGATGTAGTGCAAATGTGTGTGTGTGTGTGTGTGTTTGTGTGTGCGGGAAAACATGCACCCGGCAACAATTATTGCCATGATGTGTATGTGCGGTTGTGGACGTTTGTGTATGCGTGTGTGTGTGTGTGTGGGGGGGGGGGGGGACAGAGAAAGCGAGAGAGAGAGTATAGCTCCCTGGTGTACAATTTCTTTGTCCTTTCTTTCCTGTTTCGTAATTAATTCTTCTTATATTTTGCAAAGCGTTTTGTTATTTTTTTTTTAAAGCTTTGGTCATCGAATGTCGAGAGAAGTTTCTTTCTTGGTACTTTTGTTATTTTATATTCGTTTTGAATGAATATATAATGTGGGAGTTTACATGTTCGCGATGAATCCCCCACCTACAACCTCTCCATTGAAATAAACCTGTATGTGTGTTAAAAAATTCTCTCTCTCTCTCTCTCTCTCTCTCTCTCTCTCTCTCTCTCTCTCCTTTGCTTACCCACTTTTAATATCTCGCTCGCATCGTCCCATTGTAAACAAGTTTTACCACAGAGCTTGTCAATGTTTTAAAAAGGAAAACACTCGGCAGTTCCGGTTATTAAGACTAAACACAAGGAAAGCATTAACACTCCTTCTTTTATTCGCGACTTAAACAGAAAAAAGGGTATTTAAAATTCCCTTTTTTCCCCGGCAATGAACTCAGTCTCCAAAGAATGTCGAGAGAATGGGTGGGCGCCATTTTGAGACAGTTGACAACATTTCAGAGACAAGAGGCACTAGAACAATAATCAATGCTAAGCGAACAATAGGCTAATGAATATTTTTTTTAATCCTTTGAGACTAGAACCATGTTCAATGCGATGAGAACTCGTCGCTTTTCCAAGAGAGTGAGATTGTATGATGGGATAAACAACGAAACGTTGTTGATAGCGATTCCTTTGAATTTTTAGAGTGAAATAATCTCCTTTTAGTTTTGTGTTCGCTTTTACGTCCCGAAGAAACATTTTTGCGCAATACATGTATTGAGGACATTGTTTTTATGGCGTTGGGGAGCGGGGTGGTGGGGTGAATCTGCAGCGTTTTATCTTTCCTTTGTTGTTTTATTCCGTCTTTTACTTTGTTTTAAAGGGACCCACTTTGACCACGCCCCCTCTAACATTTATAGTGAGTATTGCCCCACTGAAAAAAATAAGCTTACAGAATTACAACAACAATAATACTTTGCAAAGTAAAGTTTTGTGTGTGTGTGGTTTTTTTTTTTTACATGAATATTCCGTAGTGTTTTTGGAGACTATTAATAGCAACAGCCGTTGGCTTAGCCAACCAACATTCTGGAACTAAAAATAGCAGCTATCAAAGCCAAAGAGACAGAACCCGTAAAAAAAATTGCTCGTAAATTGTTGTTGTTTTTGTTGTTGTTGTTTTTGTTGTTGTTGTTTTTGTTGTTTTTCGTTTTAGGTTGATAAAACCTGAAGACGCCAAAGACGCGAGGATCACTCAGAAATATGGTCAGAGGTCACAAGGCTGTACTTTTTAAAACAGGAGAAATAACTCCCTGTCAAAACCTAATTGGAAAATTCAAACTTAAGCGGTTGGTTTAAGCAAGGAAAGCCCACTTTATCGTCGTTTCATGTAAAACAATAATTTTTTGAATGTTAGGGTAAAGCGGTTTTTGCCAAAGTAAACAAAACCTTCGAATTGGAGCATTTTAATTTATGGACTATTTTTCCTTGTCCATGTACAAATCAAACACTCTACTGCAATAAAAGAAAAATCACATCGAGTTTCCACGGTTGGTCGGCGTTTTGATTGGCTGCAGGTAGCGGCATCACTTGCTTTCTTCTTTGTACGTTGACAGGTTGACAGTTACAGGTGGGAGCAACTGACAACGTTTTTAACGAAATCCCTTGTTCTTGTCAATTTCTTTTAATAACAAATAACAAATGTCACAACGTTTATTGATGTTCAAAAGACAACTGTCCGTTGTTTTAAATTTTTTGGGGTTTGGATTAGTGATTTAGTTACATGTACAGTAGAACATTAGCTCACTCACTCAGGTCACACGATTAACTACTGCTGCTGCTGCTACTACTACTACTACTACTACTACTACTACTACTCTGGTCCTGATTTGGCTTGGAAGAGTCCGCTGGACCTAAAGCAATAACCATGTAATGTAATGTAACTACTACTACTACAACTACTACTATTAGTACTACTACTAGTATTACTACTTCTACTACTAATACTACTACCACTGATGATGATGATGATGATGATGATGATGATGATGATGATGATGATGATGATGATGATGACACAGCTTCTCCTCCTCTTTCTCTATTACTACTATTACTTATACTACATCATCTGCTGCTGTTGCTGCTGGTGCTGGGGTCGGATCTAAATAATTGAGTTGGTATCTTTCCTCGTATAAAACGCAAACATTGTCAAGGTGAAAGATTCTTTTTTTTTTTCTCACAGGATGCGACTTTATATAATGACTCTTTATAGCATGTTTTATTTCCCAAAGTGTCGCCTCAGCAGCGGGTTAAAGAAACCCGGTCGTTTTTGTCGAAAAGAATTAGTTGACAGGGTCGAATAAATACGAACCACGCACATGCGGGTCAATCAAGTTGGAGCAATTGTCAATGTCGTAACAGCGCTTCAGGCTAGCTTCAAGTTGGCGTCTTGTTTGTCTTGAGTTAGACCCTCCATTTTGACGTCTCGCGACCTACTGAAGTGTGATGCGGTATCTGAAAGGAAACAGACTATTACTGCTATTTCGCCTTGAGCATCTGCTTTGAGCGGATGCTTGCGCTGTTTATATAAGAACAATTCATTTTCCTGGCGTTAGTGCGCAATTAGCTTCGCAGCAAGATAGCTTCTTTGACGGCGTAGGTGCAAATCATCTTCATCTTTTACTGCAAGATTTGTCTTTAATGGGAAAGAAATGCACTGTATATATACCCATACCATTATTATTATTATTATTATTATTATTATTATTATTATTATTATTATTATTATTATTATTATTATTATTATTATTATTGTCAATTAGAGCCTATGGAATGGAAATAAGTGCAGGGAAGACCAAAATGATCACCAACAACGCCAACGGCATGAACACGGACATCATAGTCCAAGGCCAATCCCTAAAAACAGTGCATAGCTTCAAATATTTAGGAGCCATTGTAACAGACAATGGGTCCCGACAGGAAGTCCTCTGCAGGATCGCACAAACAACTGCTGCCATGGCGAGGTTGAATCCAATTTGGAAAGACAGGACCATCAGTCTACAATCCAAGGTAAGACTGCTGCGCTCCCTTGTCATCTCCATCTTCCTATATGCTTGCGAAACATGGACCCTCACCGCAGATCTCCAACGAAGAATACAAAGCATGGAGATGAGGTGCTACAGAAGACTTCTGGGCATTTCCTAAACCCAGCACATCACCAACGACGAAGTCCGACAGACCATCACACAAGCCATTGGACAACACGATGACCTGCTCACAGTGGTGAAGAAACGGAAACTCCGATGGTCACCCTATCATGCAGGTCTTGGAAAGACCACCCTACAAGGTACAGTGCAAGGAGGTAGAAGAAGAGGGAGACCGAAAAAGATGTCGGAGGACAACATTCGAGAATGGACTGGTTTGACACTGAGCGAAACAATCTGGGTTGCTGAGGACAGGGAAAGATGGAGTACGCTGTTAAGCGATCATCTGTGGTGCCCCTACGACCTCCGCGTTACGGGATATGATAGGATAGGATATTATTATTATTATTATTATTATTATTATTATTATTATTATTATTATTATTATTATTATTATTATTATTAACAAGGTTTTTATCAGATCGCAGGTGGCCAGAGTAAGACGGAAGTTCTTTCTCACAAATACTATATAGTCTTGTACTTTATCCCAGATGATATTGTTAAACCACTGGAGACAATCGTATTAGTGAAGCCATGGTGTGTGACAGACGGAAAATAATGGGTATTTTGGTATTGTCATTTGTGTGCGTGTGTTACTGTTGTTGTATTGTTGTATTTTGTTCGCGGATTGTATTGTGGTGGTTAGTGCTCCCGGTAATGTCTTGGGGATTCAAACCCGTCGCCATCAGGACATCTGTTTCACCACCCACTGAGGTGCGATCGTGGGTTGGAGAAAAAAAACAAACCAGCATTGACTATTGCGGCTTGGAATATTTCGTTAAGTACTTTGGGACGAGTACTGTATTTTTGTGCAATGTTGTGTTGTTGTTTTTGTTTAAATAAAGAATTTGAATATAGAACTCCGACGGTATGGCCACGTCACCAGAGCATCAGGCCTTGCAAAGGCCCATCCTGCAAGGCGCGGTGCAAGGAGGCAGAAGAAGAGGAAGACAGAAAAAGAGGTGGGAGGACAACATTCGAGAATGGACTGGCATTGCACTGAGCGAAGCCGTGAGGATTGCTGAGGACAGAGAAAGATGGGGTACGCTGATTAAACGATCATCTGTGGTGCCTCAACGACCTTCGAGTTACGGGATAGCATAGGATATAATAAATAGGATAGAACTACGGGGTGTGGAATGGGATGTTTAGGCGAAAGAGGGGAAGAGGAGTTGAGTATTGGTTGGGAAAAAAAATTAGTATAACATCTCTGTTAGAAAATGACGTCAGAATCCAATTCCGTTCCGTAAATCTTTATTACCCCCAACACCAATAATCCAGAGCGATTTCTGTCTCATAAAAAAAAAAAAAAAAAAAAAAAACGAACACCAACACGTCGTCCGGAAATAATAAATTATTATTTTCGTAAAATCGCGTTATGCCAGTAGCTCATAAGTAGGCTTACGTAGTATTGTGTTACGCCGGTAACACAATGTTATGTACGTTTGCGTTACGCCAATAACTCACTATTAGGTAGAGTTGTGTTACACTAGTAACTCGTTATTACGTACGACGTAAGATCGTGTTTTCGTTACGCTAGTTGCTCACTATAACGTATGTAGCGGAAAGGGAGGCGACTCGTTGAGGCTTGGGGGAGAAGTTGTCTACCTTGAATTTCTTGGTTAGACTAGCCTTGGGTGGCTCCTGCTGTGCACTATCCTTTGGCGATGCAGGACAAGGCAACACGACATTTGTTTTCACCGGCTGACCTTGTGCTTTTGGTGGTGAGCGGGACTACATTGTCGGCAGGCATTTTATGCAAGTCGGTGGCAGCGACTTCGCAGCGAACTGTCGTGGCACTAGTAGCCGGCAACCCGGTTTACTACCAACCACGCATCACCGCCTTGCAGAGCAAATATTTTTATTTTGATGTAGAAAATGAAAATAACAGATCAGGTTGGGCCGCGTTCTCAAGGTCGTGTCCGAGAGACGGGAGTCAAAATACTTCCGCTCGGCTGCACGTAAGATTGAGTTATGCTGATAATTAATGATTACGTAGGTTGTGTTATGACACAGCCCTGTTTCCTGGAAGTAAACGGTAGAATTAAAAACAACTTGGGTATAGAAATGACAAATTTTAACATTGAACTCTTGCATTTAACTTCCCCCTGTTTTACAGCCTCGTGCATATTTTCTTATAGCGGACAGTGACGTTTTACATTAAACCATGCGAACACGTAATTAGCAGGCTTAAGTCTTCTTTGATTCCAAAACTTTCCGCCATATGAGCTTTAGCTAACACGTCATTCGCAATATTGAAGCGTTGAAACTCATGTAGAAGGATACGAACTGTCTTTTTTTTTTTTAAAAGCACATGTTAATGGCTACGTGTTCTTTAAGAAGTTCTTCCGTTCTGTGAGAAATTCTTATACTTCTAAGGAAAATGTCATTGCTTTCGTGTATATTTGTTCGGAACACACGTCTGGAGAGGATGAACTGAGTATAGGATTACTGAATGAAGTTGAGGTCAGTATGGACCTTAGTTTGGGTCTCGTTTTGCTGCAGTCGATCCAAAAGAAACGTAGATCCCAATGTGAGTGTCAGAGGCCTACACACAGCCTCGGCTTGATAGATCTCGCTGTTAAGTGGAAACCGTCCTATTGTATTAACAATTCTTTTCCACAGATTTCCCCCACCTTCTTGGCTATGTTTGTGTCAGCTGGCCTTTCCAGTCACGCTAGTTAATTCATTGCTTACAGGGTCCAGCGGACTGCAAAGAGTCAAATCAGGACCACAAAATCAAGACCACAACTTCGCTGAAAGAGGACTCACCCCTGCTGATCCGCCTAAATCCCGCCTGCTGACGACAATAAAGATCATCCGAAACAACCCTAGTGGTAACACTGAAGGTATTCCACCAACCGGTCACTTTACAATAAAGGCACCCCACGCAGGGGACGTTAAGGCTATTCTCTAATTTATCAAACCCCCGTTTACAAAAACAAAATGGAATACAAACATCATTATAAATTATCAACAAAGCACATACATATAAAATGCCTACATTGCCAATTAATAACATCATAGGAAGCCACAGTGACCATTTGGCAGAAAGCGTCCAATATTCCCAAGCGGATCCAACAGACCTCA
>CM072523.1:35012467-35029967 GCA_036898135.1 Oncomelania hupensis | reverse complement strand
CGTACCCCCGCCTCTCTCTCTCCCACTGCCGATCTCGACAATTTTTTTCTATCTCTTTCTGTCTCTGTTTCTCTCTGTCCATCTGTCTCCCTGAATCTCTGTCGCTGTCTGTCTCTCTCTCTGTCTCTCTCTGTCTCTCTCTCTCACCAACACTCGTCCTCCACAATTTTGTTGTCCATCTCTGTGTCGCTGTTTTTCTGTCTCGCTCTACGTCTGTTTCTCTATTTCTCTGTCTGCCTCTGTCTATGTTACTCTCTGTCTGTCTACGTCTGTCTTTGTCTATCTGTCTCCCTCTATCTCTGTCTGTCTCTGCATCTCTCTCTCTCTTAACTCCTTCCCACCTCACTTTCATTCACAAAACGAAAGTGGGATCGTTGTAGTATTGAATTGTTACACTGGAAATATCTCATTCTCTTGGGGTGGGGGGTGGGGGCAAAAACGTCTCTGCTGTTTTTATTCCATTAAGAAAGTCATGCAGAATACTAGTGAAAAGTGTAAAAGATATGCCGTGATGGGACTGACACCCCCTCCCCCCGTTCCCGACCTCATAACCCCTCCACTTCCCTTCACTCATAAGCACACTTCTTATACGCACGCGCGCACCCCTCCACACATAGTCAAGACGGACATACACTCTCTTCCACATTCTGTATATGTGTCATTTGCCTTTGGCATCATACGTTTCCATTGTATTAAATTCAGCGTTATCTGAAAATGTGGACCCATATTTAGTGGCAGTAAGTTATGACCGGGCATTCCTTTTAGTACTTTAGTCAGGAGCTAGACGAGAACGCCTATACGTTTCATTGAGTTGGTCATGCATATGAGGGCGAAATGCTAAACATTAATATAGAGGCACATACCCTCCCTACTTTTCATCCTTCTCCCTCACCCCAAACTTAACACAAGATCTCGGTTTGCCTTCTTTTAGAATAGGTACCACCACTGACTTTGTCCAGATTGAAGAAAAAGTTTCATTTCTCCAAACAATTTTTTTTATTATTTTATTTTATTTTATTTTAGTTACCTTATTGTTCCTTTTTCCATAGGGAAATTCAGGGCCGCCTCCCCTGGGGAAAGCGTAGTCGCAGCCTGTGGCGCGCCCAAACCCAACCTAACTAACCTGAGTTGTGATTTTGAAAATTTGGTAAAATGAAAGCAATATTCAAGTCAAAGGCAAATGAACCAGAATTTGATAGGATAGACCATCGACGCCAACAGAAATGTTATTATTAGAAGAAAAAAAAAAAAGATTGTAATGTACTCATTAATTAATATTTTTAGGAATGGGATCCTTGAATTTTTCTGTGGAATTGATAACTGTTGGATCTGGAGAGGATGACAGAACTGTTCATAGAAAATGCGTGGAAAAAAAAAAGCTTTCGCCTTTTCTTTTCAACCTGGAAATGGGTTATTCTCTAATTTAGATGGCTATTATAGCCAGTTTCATGTTGTTTAACTTTGTTCCAAACAGTTATTTCACCGTCACAAAAAGTGTTCCAATAATTTCTTTTAGCAAGAGCTATTATTTTATTACATTTTAGTTTGGTCCTTTTCATATTGTGAAATTTTCGTCATTTTTATTCTTCAAACATTGTGTTCTTTATTTATTTATTTATTTATTTTTACAAGAAACTGCTTCAGCACATTCATTTGTCCACCAACAAAGCTCGCCAAGTCGTGTGTAGCAGACAAACTATGCTACGTGTAACCATACAAGGGAGGAGTTTAGGTTGACCTCTAAATTCATGACGTCATACTCTCGCTTCTAATTGGTAAGCCCGGCTTACGTATTATTTTGTGCATTAGAAATCACACATTCGCTATCCTTGTGAAATTTTACGTTAGCCAGTACATAAGGGAATACAAAAGGAATTCATAAACGTAACACAGGTGTGGCCGGGTGCTACAGGTCAATGTGGTCGAGCCTTTAGCTTGTAATACCAGACCGTTGGTAACGTTATAGATAAGAATCGATCCTGAGGTTTATGTCAGCTGCTTGAAATTAGCTGATCTTTTCTGTATCAACCTGTTCCATCCTTCGTCAGTGAAGACCCTGTGGTAAGTGGGGCTGCTCGTCTCCTCTTTACTTTTAGAGCATTAAACGTACTCGTGCATCTTCAATTATGGTATTGGATGCAGTCTACCTTAACATTTCAAAACTAATCTTCGATTTCGATTTCCGTCTTCTAATAATAGCGACGTACCTTTACACTACATGTTTGAGGAGAACAAAACAAACAGCAACACCCAAGTTGAGGTCTGAGGCAATATTTCGATTTTTATTCAAATCTGTATCAAGCCATGTATTAAAAACATCACATCAAGTCTTTATATACCTATTCAATAAAACTACAGTTCACTGATGAGAGCAGTTCAAATAACAGGACCTAGTGTCTAAAAGGTTAAAAACCAAAAAATTAAAACTCAAGAACACTGCTCATGAATAATAATTCAAAGCTGAACAATAATATTATTATAAATATTATTAATTATTATTTACTATTATTAATTATTATTTACTATTATTAATTATTATTTACTATTATTATTACTGTCATTATTATTTTATACCTATACATACATGTATATATACACACACATACACACACATACACACACATATATACATATACACACACACATACACATATATATACACACATACATATACATATATATACACACATATACACACATATATATATACACATATATATATACATACATATATATATATATATATATATATACACACACATACACACACATATATATAAATACACACACACACACATATATATATATATACATACACACATATATATATATATATACATATATATATACACACATACATACATATGTATTATTATATATACACCCACATATATACATATACATACATACACATACATACATACATACATATACATACGTATCTAAAAAAATAATTAACCGAATATAATTAAAAAAGGAATGATGGAGCAAGCCCTCCCGTACATCTCTACACACGCCCGTACTGGGTTACATCTGTCCACACATTCTATTTGCAGGCAAGTAGGCTTACCGATTGGTTCAGTCCCAGACATTCAAGCCATCAGGATAGTTCGTCCGCAGTTTGTGTCGCCAAAACCGTTCTCTTTTCTTACGGATCACAGTGTTGTTTGTATGGATCTGTTCTATCACCGTGATCCGCATGTCCTTCACACTGTGGTCTTTCCCTTGAAAATGCTTGGCCACCAGGGTTTCTTCTTTCCAGCAAGTGTTTTGATTAGTGGGGCGTTCACGCACACGCTTAGTTCCACCCACCCCAATGTTGGATCTGTGGGTGTAAAATCGCTTACTGACCGTCTGCCCCGTCTCCCCCACGTACTGGACTTCTCCGCACCGGGTGCAGTCAATGAGGTAGATGACGTTGGAGCTCTTGCAGCCTACTGCGTCCCGAATGCGGAAAGTGCTGGCTGTGCGCACACTGGTAAAAGTGGTGGTGTCCTGAAGGTGAGTGGCGCACAGCACGCACCTCTTGGCGTTGCATCTTCAGCAACCCGGCGTCTGGTCCGTCTGAGGTTGGGGACGTGGCACCCGAGAGGGCATGAGGAGATTTCTCATATTCCTGCTGTTCCGTTCTCCAATGATGGGGGTCTGTGGCATCGCCCTCCGCATCCGTCTGCTGTTGTGGAGGATAGGCATCAACTGTTTAAGCCACTGCGCGAGCGGGGGGTGGGTGGGATTGTGAGTGATAACAAATGGAACCCGATTGGACTGTTGGGGTTTGCTGACGTAGTCGAGGTACTGAGTCTGGGCAGTGCAGTCACCTTCGTAATTGCCGCCTGGACCAGTGACGTCGGGTAACCGCGTCGCACGAGTCGTTCCTCCAGTTCTCTGCAGCGCCGCCTGAAGGTGTCCTCGTCCGAGCAGATCCTGCGAAAACGGAGGCACTGTCCATACGGGATACCACGTAAACAGTGACGTGGATGGCAGGAATGGAAAGGTAGGTACATGTGGGCATCGGTGGGTTTCGTATGGACGTCTGTGACGATGCTGCCGTCCATCACGCTGATGCTGACATCAAGGAAAGGGATATTAGTACGGCCGTAGTTGTAGGTGAATTTGATGGTATCGTGCTGGGTATTGAGCCACCGGAGAAAGTCGTGAAGTTGTTGCTCTCCGTGGGTCCACAACAGGAGGATGTCGTCAATGAAGCGACGCCAAAGCTACGGGTCGATGAGACACGGAGAGGTAGACAGGAGGCGGTGTTCCAACCAGCCCATGAAAATGTTTGCAATGGCTGGAGCCATGGGCGTGCCCATAGCGGTACCTCGGATCTGATGGTATATGTGCCCATCAAAGTCAAACACGTTGTTAGTGAGTACGTGGTCGACGGCCTGGAGTAGTGTGTGTAAAGGTGGGCCGCTGGTCCAGGGGTAGGCTGGGTCGGTGAGTATGGCTGTTAGCGAGGTGGCCACCTCCGCATGGGGGATGTTAGGGTAGAGTGCCACCACATCTATCGTAACTATGAGGGCGTCCTCCGGCAGTGGTTGCCTGTTGCTTTCCCACTCATGTAGGACCTTCAGGAGGTGTGTGGTGTCCTTAAGGTATGAAGGTAGCTTCTGAACCACAGGTTGCAACCAATGGTCAATTAACTTGGACAGTCTTTCGGTGGGTCCGTTGACGCCTGAGACAATAGGTCTCCCTGGAGGGTTGGAAGGATCTTAGTGGATTTTGGGTAGGTGGTAGAACGTGTGAGTTTTCACGTTCTTTTCTTATACCTGTCCCCACTCCAAGGTCTTTTTGTCAATGTGAACCTGTTCGTACATTTTCTGTAGAAGTTCATTTGAGGTTCTGGCAATGTACGCTGTCGTGTCGTGGATGAGACTCTCGTAGTGATCCGAGTTGCTCAGCTGTCTAAGGGCTTCCCCGTAGTATTGTTTGAAGTCTTGGACAACTACAGCCCCGCCCTTGTCTGCAGGTGATATACGGATAGTTCTATCTCTCACTAGTCTTTTCAAGTCCGTTAGGGCCTTGCGGCTGCTCTTGCTGATGTTCCGATGTTCAGGGGGTTGTGGTATGTAGGACGAAATTTTAGACAAGATAGAAGAGCTGTATGCTTCTAAGGCGTTGTCACGGTCTTTGGGTGGTTCCCAATGGGTCTTCTTATAGAACTTCATGGTGTGTGGTAGCTGGGCTGGGGCATCCTCGTCAAACCAGAACTCGCGTAGGCGAAGTCTTCTCAAACCCTCCCTAGTGTCTTCCAGCAGCTGGACTTCATCATACGATCCTGGCGTAGGACAGAATTTAGGTCCGTATGACAGCAGTTGGGTCTGTTCCTCCGTCAGTGAAGTGGATGACAGGTTAACCACCTGCCCAGGCTCTGGTAGCCAGCTGGGTCGCCTTCTTCTAAAGCGGCGGTTATTCTTTTTGTGATGCGCAGTAGTCTTACCATTGTTGCTGGACTGCTGTAGAGTGGATTCGCGTTCTTTGATAAGGAATAGTTTGTTCAGCTTTTTCTTCTTGATGGCAAAGCAACGTTTGTCCAACTTTCTTTCGTGACGCATTAATGTGGACAGGAAGTTGGTGTTTGAGTTATGAATGTGTGTATGTCGCGTATGTAGGAATGTGTCTGTAACATTGTGAACGTGTATGGTGGTTACAGGTCGCCGCACTTTGAATCTGATTTAAGGATAATGAGCGTATAGCATCCATGATTATTATTATTATTATTATTATTATTATTATTATTATTATTATTATTATTATTATTATTATTATTATTATTTTTAACGCATTTACATATGATAGTTTGATAATAAAACAACAACACCACCACCACCACCACCACCCTCCGCCACACCCGCCACACTTACCGCCACAGCCGCAACCCCAACACCAGCCGCAACACCAACCCAGCACCAACCCAAACACCAACCGCAACACCAACCCCAACATCAACCGCAACACCAACCCTAAAACCAACCCCAACACCAAACGCAACACAACGCAGTCTGTGTAATAGGCGTTCACACATTTCTGGCTATTTCACTAAAAGCCATCCTCAGTTTAAACCAAGGACTGAGCCAAGTTGTCTGTATGATAGCGGAAAGATCCATTTGTTTTGCAGGAGGACACGAGATGGCTTTTATACTTAACAATGGTTATTGTACAGTGCCAAACTGACGACATTTCCTTAGGTAGGGAAAAGAAGATTAAACATGGATGAATTGGGTGAACATTGAAGTGTAACATCTACACCCTCAATTGGCGATACGGCAGACCGGGACAATCATTCCAGGAAACACTGAACTACCAGAGCAATCATACTGTTTACATAAAAGGTAAAAGGTAAAGGTAGTCCCATAGCCTGTGGCCATAGGGGAGCGTGAAGTTGGTGATCACACTTATCTTGGGCCAGCGTAACGAGGGTGATGCCCATCTCTCTCCCTTGCTGCTTTACCTTCCCCACCCTTAAGAGAGTAGGTACTCAGTCACAGTTGAGTCAACTAGGGGCGTTGTTATTTGTCGCTTCACGTTTTGCGGTCACCCATCCAAGTGCTAACCGCACTGGACGATGCTTAACTTGCGACTACGCTATCCGACAACCCTGTATAGATAAAAAGTAAAAATGGACACTTTTATCTTGCCCACAACGAGATTCGAACCTGGGTTAGAGGTGTTGCCAGATTCGGTGGTGGGTCGATTAAACACGAACTAACGTAATCTTTTGTCCGATAAAATTTCAACTCTTCTCCCCATTCCCCCCTCCCTCCCCACCCCACCTCCCTTGTCCCTGTCACACAGAAGGGCAGATTTTAACTTCGTTGGAAATGTTTTGCTTTGTGCATGTAACAAGACGATAAAGAGGATTGAATGACAAAAGAGCTAAAACAACACCAGATTAAAAAAAAGTTGTCTATTACATGTGTTTTGCTAAAAGCTTCTTTAGGAGTTACAAGCCCAAATGTGTATGTGAGTTCAGGGAAAAATGGAGACGTTAAACACGAACAAGATCCGCTTGAACCTTTTTGTTGTCGGCTTCAAAGCCCCGTGAATAATTTTGTCCCAAGGACATCCACTAGGTGGAGACGTTAAAGCCGCACTATTTACACTTTGATTTATTATTATTATTATTATTATTATTATTATTATTATTATTATTATTATTATTATTATTATTATTATTATTATTATTATTATTATTATTATTATTAAGCCGTTTTTACCTCATCACAACATTCTTTGTTTAGGGTAAGCAACCTGTTTTATATTACTTTGAAATAGAAAGCGTCATCGCAACACCATTTGTAATATTAGTAGTAGTAATTTCATTAGGTATTACTTGACCAGCACTTAGCTTTATGGCGTCGTGTCCATTCAGAAATCAGACCAGAAAACCGTTCTGATGAGTGATGGCCCCTCTAGACTTTATACCCGTCCGCACTTTTTAACTGATCAATCACGTGACCTACATTTGGGAGATGATTTTGAAAGTCCAGTTCTCTCTGTTTCTTTTTCTGTCTGAATCATTAAGTAGCTAGGTTTAATATAAACCTTACGAAATTGGTGTTTTTAAAAAATAGCTACAGCGAAGAAAGAGATATATATATATATACACACACTTTTCTTTATTTTTCTTTGTTTGGAAGACGTCCCCTTGCCGTTGGCATCATTAGCTTTCCTGTATTTCTGTGGAATAAAGGTTTTGTTGACTTGACTTAACATTCACTGAGTTTTGACTATTGTATACTATAATACTTAAATGCTTAGCGCTACGTTTTCCCCCGTTGGGGTGCCGAGGGTTTCAGTATAAATAGTATCCCCACTTTCTGGAAATTTAGTGCTTTAAATTCCCACTGTCGCTGTCTTTCTCATTTGCTCTTTCTCATTCCTGCTCTTTTTCTATCAATCTGCTATACTATCGTCTTCTTCGCTAGACCAGTCTCCTACCTTTTTCTTGAAAACTCTTCCGGGACAAGACTCCTTGTTTGTGTATGAGGTCTGTTGGATCAGCTTGGGAATATTGGACGCTTTCTGCCAGGTGGTGATGTTATTATTTAGCAATGTAGGCATTTTATATGTACGTGTTTTGTTGATAATGTATAATGATGTTTGTATTCTATTTTGTTTTTGTAAACGGGCGTTCGATACGTTGGGGTGAAGCCTCAGCCGTCCCCTGCGTGGGATGTCTTTATTGTAAAGTGACTGGCTGGTGGAGAGCTTTCGGTTTTACCACTAGGGTTGTTTCAGCAGATCTTTTATGCGGATCGGAGGTTGTCCGGTCCTGATTTGGCTCGGAAGAGTCCGCTGGACCTAAAGCAATAATAATGTAATGTAGCGCTACGTTTTACAAGTTTAGACTTAGTTTTCTTACCCGTGCTAACCCGTCCCTACCCTTTTTTCTACCGTTCCATTAACAGCTTCAGCCGTGAAATGTTATGTCATGCTTACTGCTGTAAATAACTCAGCCAGGGATTTTTAACAAACTGAAATCATCTGTTAAACTAATATCACCACTACATGTGTGTACAGAAATTAAAAAGAATGAAAGTTGGATTAATCGTCGCCATTCTTTTTAATAAGCGCCTGACCTCTGCTAATATGATTCAGAATTTTACAGAAAGACTGCTGTTTCTTAGTGAATCTATAGTCACGTTACATTTCATGAGAGGGAGGAAATGAGATAGCGAGAATGAGAGAGAGAGACAGACAGACAGACAGAGAATTCGGTGGTCGCGCGATCGCTGGTTCGCACAAAGCACAGGCACGTGATGTATGGTGTCTCCTGCGCATTGACCGAAGCAGGCGGTCAGCTGGCCCAAAGGTCCGGGGTATTGAAGACATTATTGATGACCAGGGTCTAGGATTTGCCACTCGGAGTGCCCAAGCCTGGGAAATAGGGTAAAAAAAGGTCAGGAAAGAAAGACGGAAATACTTGCGAGGAAACGTCCCTTACCCCTCCCGATCGTCATCGTTTGGTCTTTCTGCCTATACAAAGAATTAATTTAGAGAAAGAGCGATAGGATGGGAAAATAGGAGAGAAAGCGAGAGAGAAAGAGAGAGAGAGAGAGAGAGAGAGAGAGAGAGAGAGAGAGAGATAGAATAGGCTACGAATAACGTGTATATGGGTGTGTGTGGGTGTTTGTGTGTGGGTGTTTGTGGGTGTTTGTGTGTGGGTGTGGGTGTGTGGGCATGTGAGGGTGTGCGCGCGTGTATGTGTGTATTCTTCAAAGTGTTATAGGCTAGACTTGCAGGTTTTAAAGCTTTTAAAATACGATTTATGCGCTTGAAAATCTTACACATTTCAGTGCCAGTCATTTGAATGAATTGATCTACAGTACTCCTCGTTTAAGGTGACCCCCCACGGGACCAAATTTTTGTTTGATCTTATCCGAGGGGCACCCTAAACAGTCCTCTGATAAGATCAACTACCAGTAAAAAACTTGATCTTATACGAGGTGCTAAATTTCTTTGACGTGTGACTGTGTGTGTGTGTGTGTGCGTGTACATGTGTGCACGTTGGTGCGCGCGTATGCATGTATGCATTACTGTATATGTATTTTTGGTGCGTGTGTATGATGCATAAGCACACACTCAAACGAACGGATGCAAGCATGCATACACATACACACACTCTCACTCACACACACACACACACACACAAACACATTGACGCGCACGCACGCAAATGAGAATAAAAAATAAAAAGTATGCACCAAGACAGTTACTGGGTGTATTTGCAGAAAACCTTACACAAGTTTAACGAATTGTTCATTTTGTCTACGCCACGGCACATGCTTTATGCTAGTGAATGAAGTCAATTCAGGGTAAGGTCCACTGTGGCAATACATCCCGCTAGGAGGGGACATGGCAGATCACTGTTACACCTGTCTACACAGCCCATGGGTCGCACTCTGTCAAAGTGGTGCCCGGGTGTATTGCAGAGTGTCGCATAACGCGGATGCTGGCTGGACGTGACAGGTGTTCTGTGATGGAATTCCATGTCAAAACAGGAAGTGACCTCATAAATGATGTCATCTGTGACATCAATTTCTCTTAAGCAGTAGTCTCCTCCATTTGGGAACCAAAACGGGGTTGACGTTATCCGAGGTTTTCCCTTATGCGAGGTGACGCTAAGCGAGGAATTCTAATTGGTACAAAGAAGGTGTTTGGCCGGGACCAACAACCTGATTGATCTTATCCGCCTTGTGACCTTAAACGGTAGTGACGTTAAAAGAGGAGTACTGTAGTTACATTCTTTTTTTTTGATGCCATCTTCTGATATTTGTTTGTGGGTAGTGCTGGTGCGGGTGGGGCAGTAATATAGTGGTTTTGGCACACGCGAACAATGTTTCATGTTAAAGCAACTTTGGGAAGAGTTAGTACTTGGATGGGTGACCACGCTTGGAATGCAACCACCAAATGACACAAAACGATTGCAGCAAGCTCACGAACACACTCCCAGTCCTCCCAGCTGCCAAAGGGTACCTGGATGTGTTTAGAACCGGGGAAGATATAGCAGTAAGGGAGAGAGGAGGTACCTACCTCATTAAACTGGCCTCGAGAAAAGGGAGGTTCCAAGCGCTTCCTTCCCCAACCTCCGAAAGGTAACGGGGACACCTCTACCTAACCTTTTAATGCTGCAACTGCATAATGGTGACGCCTACAGAAAAAAACATGAACAACTAGTGTATTTTACCTGCTCGTCTTAAAGGCAGAACAATGCTGTCGGACCTGTTCTTTTATTACAAGAAAATATTTCATCTTTTGTTTCCTGCCAGTGAAATTGTCGTCAATGTGGTACTGATGAATACACATGATTTAGTTATAGATTCAATCGTTCTAATATAGTTCTGTCTCCTCTTTTTATATAGCGCATCTCCTTCTCAAGGGCTGCTCAAGGCACTGGCCGATACAGGATCTTACACAAGCCGCCCAAAGCGCCCACTCATTGTGGGCTCACCAAAAATCTTCTGCCTTTCTGCAAGAGTTGCCAGCGGTCATGATTATGCTCGTGATTTCAAAAGGGGAATGATTATGTTTGGTGTCAACCAGCTAAAAGTAGAAGAAAGCTGCCCTAGGACACAGTACCTGGATAGTCCTGCAGGCAGGAGAAAGGAGCTTAATGACCTCGGTGTGACTGCCTGGATACTTTCGGGTGTTAACGCTCCCGATCCGTCACAACGCTTTCCCCGCATAAATATATTTTCCACATAAACAGCATGATCACGGCGCTAGGAAAACAAATTGTATACAGGCTTTCAATAAAATAAACAAAAGAGAACCTATTGAACAAGTAGGCCAGTCAGCCCAAACTGAAACGTTTAAATTGTCGATATGAGATGTAGTTCTATCAAAACCTCTGAATCTGAGGTTTGTTATTCAACCAACTCGTAATCGCAGACCACAAACGTCGTCCATTCAATCCACGCTTACTCGTTACATCATCATCATCATCATCATCATCATCATCATCATCATCATCATCATCATCATCATCATCATCATCATTTTCTCCCTCTCTCTCTTTCTCTTAACCTCCCTCCCTCCCTCTTCAGCATCATCTCCATCTGCCAGAGAGATCGACTTTTGGGCTCCCAATTTCCCTGTCCCTTTCTGCCAATCTCATGTTCCCCAATTCTATCCCCGATTCCCTTACTAGACCTATTTCCTTTTCGTCACAACAGGACACTCAGTGTGCGGACATATATTGAACGCTTCCTTTCAGCAGCATCAGGCATTGCAATACCCGCTAACTATCTAGAGAGGGTGCGGACGACGAAATGTATGCTTTATTGTCAATAGATGTTCTGGCGCGTAGGGCAGTGCCATGTTTTTGTGTCTCTGTATGTTCAAACTAGCTGCACTTTACTTTTCAATTTTCTTGGAATAATACAATCAGTCTCACAAATAAATTGTATAAGCTGTAATTCTACGCAGTTCATCGGTGTAATATGGGTAGGCCTATTTTGCAGATTCAAGTGTCAAGCCAGTTCCACCTATTTTTCTGCTTCCATCTTCTTCTGAGCTCCTTGCACCGTGTCTTGCAGGATGGTCTTTGCAAGGCCTGATGCTTTGGTGACGTGGCCACACCATCGGAGTTTCCGTTTCTTCACCACTGTGTTCATGTCATCGTGTGGTCCAATGGCTTGTGTGATGCCCGTCGGATTTCGTCGTTGGTAATGTGCTGGGTATAGGAAATGCCCAGAAGTCTTCTGTAGCACCTCATCTCCATACATTGTATTCTTCGTTGTAGATCTGCTGTGAGGGTCGATGTTTCGCAAGCGTATAGGAAGATGGAGATGACAAGGGAGCTCAGCAGCCTTACCTTGGAGTGTAGACTGATGGCCCTGTCTTTCCAAATGGGCTTCAACCTTGTCAGGGTAGCAGTTTTTTGTGCGATCCTGGAGAGGACTTCCTGTCGGGACCCATTGTCTGATACAATGGCTCTAAATATTTGAAGCTATGCACTCTTTTGAGGGATTGGCTTTGGACTATGATGTCCGTGTTCATGCCGTTGGCGTTGTTGGTCATCATTTTGGTCTTTGCACTTATTTCCATTCCAGAGGCTCTGGAGGTGGTGTCAAGCCTCTGTACAAGCTTTTTAGTTCTTGTTCCTCCCCAGCCAATCTATCAATGTCATCTGCAAAACGGAGGTTTGAGATTGCTCTAACCCTATGCTGACTGTGCCTTCGTGATCTGAAGGGCATCTGACATGAAGCGCTCTAGGAAGATCTTGAAGAGTGTTGGAGAGAGTAGGCATCCTTGACGCACACCGATTGTTGTTCTGAAACTAGTCACCGATGGCGCTGTTGTGGAGGACTGTACTGGTAGCCTTGTCATACAGGCTTTTGATGACTTTAATAGTGTTAGAGCTGGAGTTAATAAATAATAGGGCTGGAGTTAATAAATAGTTTTAAAAAAATTTATCTCATGATCTGGCAAAAAGGTCATTGGTTTGCCGATGGAATGCATTCAAGTCCCGCTGTCACAATATGTGTCGGCACTTATAATTTCAATTAGCCACAAAGGTCAGTAGATAAGTTTAAAATTGCCAATTCGATGAAACGATTTTAAAAAAGAGAGGAAACCAGAACAAAATAAGATACAATAACAAACAAATATAAATTAAAACTAGTTTCACGTAACGTAACCATCTAGAGGAAGTTCAGACATCAAAATCCATTCCATTAGAGAAAAAATGTATTAAGGTAGACATATAAAAATAAAGGCTGCTATCGCAATGATGATAAGTAAATTACTACTCTCTCATCTTGCTCCCTCTCTACTTCCTCCCCCCTCTCTCTCTCCCCCTATCTCTTTCTTCCTCTCTCTCTCTCTCTCTCTCTCCCTCCCTCTCTCTCTCTCTCTCTCTCTCTCTTTCTTTCTTTCTCAGTCGTCTTCTCCTCTGCAGACATAAGCGACAACCGGTTTTATTAGGAAGCTGACACTAAGTTGTCTTTCCTGTGTCGCTATTGTCGTCAGCAACAACTTATTGCCGGCAGGGTCGCCATTTTCTTTTTGTTCTGCAGAATCATTGAAACAAGGGCTTTCAAGGGCTACACACTTTATATGACTTGGTCTAAAACCGAATTATTTCTTGCCAGAGTGCAGAAGTTGAAACCAAAACAACGACATCGACGACAATAAGAACAATTCTTTCGCTTGGGAGATCCGGGATTTTGCAGTGACAATTGAATTGCGTTTTGTGATGAATGATGTAACGGGGAGTGTGCTCAGTGTGCCTGTGCGTGTGTTTGTGGGGTGTAGAGAGGTGTGTGTGAGAAATAAGTTAAAACTGTATTATGATACTGATTTTAGGCATAGCCTAATCTATCTTACAACCTGCCTTTTTACTTGAACAATAACAAGCACTATAATGCTAATAATTAAAACGTGTAAAACAATTATACATCAAGCCATTCCACTCACTCTCGGTCTCATACTCACACTCACACTTTTAACAAATCTAAGTGAGGGAGAGAGAGACAGAGACAGAGAGAATGAGACAGGGTGTGTATGTATGTGTATGACATGCTTGTAATTTCGTGTATGTGTGTGTGTGTGCGAGCGCGCTTTTGTGTATGCAGGCGTGTGTCTTGTTTGTCTATCTGTGTCGCCAGCGACTATTTCTAATGTATGTCATAGTGTACCGGTTGTTTAGATGTGCAGCAAGCAGAGAAAGCTTTAAGGAGTCACAATAATCAACAAGTCTATGGCGTCCAAGCCCTCAACATTTACTGAAAAGAAGAAGAAGAAGAAGAAGAAGAAGAAGAAGAAGAAGAAGAAGAAGAAGAAGAAGAAGAAGAAGAAAGTAGAACAAGAAGAGAAATAAAGACAGAAAGAAAGAAAGAAAGAAAGAAGATGTCTAGAACCCGTTTTTAGAAAGAGATAGAGACGGCTGTTGTTCTGGCGGTAATAGGAAAATTCCTACAGCTGGGATGACCAGTATGAGCAAACAAGGCGATGACCTCTGGTCAAGAGGAGATTACGGGCCTCGGGATCTTGTGTGCTCAGGGCTCAGATTGCCAACGATTCATATAATAGTCAAGCGGGGGGACTTGTGGAAAAGCAGAAGATGAGAGGAATATATTACAAGAGATTAAGGGGAAGAAAATAGGAGAGGAATGGGTGATGATGAAGATGATGTTGATGATGATAATGATCATGATTATGATGATGATGATAATCATGATGATTGACGACTACGACGACGAAGATAATAATGGTCATGATGATGATGAGGAGGAGGAATACTTGTACAGCGCAGATGTCCATAAACATGTATGCTCTTGACACAGAAGAAGAAGAAGAAGAAGAAGAAGAAGAAGAAGAAGAAGAAGAAGAAGAAGAAGAAAAGTTGACGACGAAGAAGAAAAAAAGAGATAGAGGGGTGGAATGGAGAAGGAAATGATTTGAGATAGAGGGAAGGAAGGAGTGACAGATAGAAAGAGAAAATGAAAGAAGGAAAGTAACAAATCCAAGACTATGAGGATGGAGAGGGGAAACAAAAGAAGAAAATGGGAAACAGAAACGACGAAATGAGATGAGGAAGGGAGAAGAGAAAAAACGACAATTTATTTACAATATTTTAACAAGCCCATCCGTAGTGGTGATTTAGGTCAGGGCAAGTAATGCAATTGTAATTACACTATGAGATCTATGCACAAAAGAGGACTTTAAAAAAAATCATCCACGTAGCAAGGCTTAAAATACGGAAAATCATATTCCGTGTATTGATAAACATAGTTGCTACTACTGCGTTCTCTTTCTCACCCTTGTATCTGCCTGGGTTAACTTCATTATTCCAGTTGTTTATAGTTTACTTCTGTTTTATGTTTCAGAGGGATCCATGGAGAAAATCTTAGGTTCTATGTATCGCCATTGGGAAAGAGTCAACAAGGAAGCGACTTCAAGAGAGATGATGATCTTATGCTGACTGTCTTTGTTTTGGGCTGACTACACTGTCTCAAGTCTCGGATGCGCCAAGCTCCTTAGACGGACTGAAGAGTGACTTGTGTCCTCAACACAAATATGATCGCCGTTAAGTAGTACTGGTATCTATGGCACGGCATTCTCTGTGACTGAATAGAAGATTGGGAATCGAACAGCTAGCTACACAAGGGGTACGATTGCAATGCCTGTTCAATGATAAACTAGAAGACTGTTTTGCTTGTATTCCTTCCATTATATTTTTCAATGAGATGATGAAATGAGAGGACATTTATTTAATAAGATAATCATAGGTTATGAGTTTGGACAGTTGACAGCTGTACTGATCAGATGTGGTTTGTGTGTTTTATTGGACCGCAAACGTGTAAATGACGCTACAACAGGAACTTTGTGACATTTGATTATTCCCCTTGACCGGAACGTTACTCTCTCTTCGGCCTTCATGGTTTGAATTACTACTGTCAGCACGTGTAGAAGACTCGCTACTCCGAAATCTGCTTAACGACTATTTGTGTTGAATGGTTGCAGAAGTGATCAACTGTAGATCCATATGTTCTATTTTCACAATGTTGGAGAACGATCAAATCTCTTGTTATAGCGACAGAGCCGACCGTCGTTTGGCAATTCATGAGGTGATCCTTCTTAGGAAGGATTGCAGCGTTGATGTTATACCTAAGCGTCAGAACTATAGTAACGTAAATCGAGCTGGAATGGCTGAATGCGAAATAGATTTCAACGACGGCAATGACTTGCAACTTCTTGCAAGGTGTAGATTTGAAGAGATGGATGATCAAAGTAGCTGTCGGGAGAAGAACTCTGGTACCAGTGTCCAGGTTAGGAATTCTGTTTGTCAAAAACAGAGTAAGCCTATGCAACATCAGGGGAAGCAAGAAAAAAGGGAGATAAGTAGAGAAGGTGTGGATGAGATTCTCGTTCAAAATGGTACCACCGCGCTACCAGAAGAATCTCCCACTCTTACACAAGAGCGTGCAGCTAGCAACGCGGAAAGTTCTCGTACTACTGAGTGCTTGAAAGACATGCCTCAACCTTCACGACGTCTGAGCTTTCCTAATGTTCTGTCTCGGAATTCTCGACGTTTCAAACCTTTGGAATGTCCAGGAGCGAGCGCTTGCATATGCTTGCAGGAATGTAGCAGTGATACGCCAATACATAAACTAAAGTTGCTGTGCAATTGTGAGCCTCAAACTTCAGCCTCTGAAACGTTTCTTTCTCTTGAGCCTTGTTCCAGTCTTGAGATTCAGTCTATGTTTCATTTCTCCTCGCCTCATAGTTCCAAAAATCCGCACCCTAAATCTGATAAATTGGCATCCGAACCCACAGCTATGGTGACGACTTCTGTCGCCGAAGCACCCTGTTTTTCTGCAGCCGCTCCTCGAAGCGATCAGATGCCTTCTTCAAAATCTCGAACTCGGCCAAATGCACATCGACGCAGGAAGGCGACGTCGTGGTGGTGGTATAATGGCGTGAGGTCGAGGGTGACGGCGAGGACCTCCTCTTTCACGGCCGTGCTAAGTCTGCTGACCATCCTTCAGCTGTTGCCGTGGGTGTCGGCGAACGTGCTCAGAAGGCAGATGA
Organism: Oncomelania hupensis; assembly: GCA_036898135.1. NCBI lineage: Eukaryota > Metazoa > Mollusca > Gastropoda > Littorinimorpha > Pomatiopsidae > Oncomelania > Oncomelania hupensis. The sequence continues at coordinate 35,012,924 of CM072523.1, read as the reverse complement.
GCACTAGGGTCATCACCACACGCTACGGCAAAGTCCGGGGAATCCTGACCGAGTTCCCCAACCGCCACCTCAAGCCCGTGGAAACGTTTTTCGGCCTCAAGTACGCTGATTTGGAGCAAGGCAATATGCGCTTTATGCCGCCCAAGAACCCGAAGGAACAGTGGACTAAAATCAGGGCCGCCATTGAGATGCAGCGTGCCTGTCCCCAGCCTAACCGACCGGACAAGGATTACCAGCAGCAAACGTCGGACAGCAGGGTCAACCATCTCCGCAACATCACCAGCTTCGTCACTGATACCATGGAAGATTGTCTCACCCTCAATCTTTATGTTCCCATAACACGTGAGTATTGAGAAAAGTGTTGCCTAAATTTACTGTGTACATGTTTTATAGTGCTTGTTTTGTGCTTGTACTAAACATCTAATGTGTAGCGTCCTTCTTCTTCTTCTTCTTCTTC
>CM072523.1:34969967-35009967 GCA_036898135.1 Oncomelania hupensis | reverse complement strand
CTGCCCAGATCAGCGTCCATACCGGACAAACTTTATAGTAGTGGCGAAGAAGGACTTCTGGCTAAGCAATTTATATATATAGATGTGCCATCTTAGTATGCAGTTCTGTCAGCTTTGAAACGCAAGTCGAGCGAAAATAAAAGGAATGGTGACTTGCTTATTTGTGTTTGTTTTGATATTAATACTAGTTAATGCGGTTTTATACTTTGTATGGTTGTGATCCGGTTATAATTTATTGTCCTGCGATTTCTCTCCTATTGTCTCTACTACAGAAGCTGACAACAGATGATTGTTGAAAGGAATGTTGAAAGCATATATCGTTTTGATGGTACACTTCATTCCAGTTGTTCATTTTATGGTCTGCTTTTTCCTGCATTTTCGTGTGATTCTCTCTGTATGTCACAATCACCAAAGGGCGCATACGCTCTTTGCTATCACGAAAGCACAAAATGAATCCTATCCTATCCTATCCCGAAACTCGGAAGTCGTAGGGGCACCACAGATGATCGTTTAACCAGCGTACTACATCTTTCTCTGTCCTCAGCAACCCTGATTGTTTCGCTCTCGTTGTAAACCAGTCCATTCTCGACTGTTGTCCTCCCACCTCTTTTTCGGTCTCCCTCTTCTTCTACCTCCTTGCACTATGCCTTGCAGGATGGTCTTTGCAAGACCTGATGATCTGGTGACGTGGCCATACCATCGGAGTCTCCGTGTTTTTTTCACCACTATCAGCAGGTCATCGTGTTGTCCAATGACCTATGTGATGGTCTGTCGGACTTCGTCGTTGGTGATATACTGGGTATAGGAAATGCTCAGAAGTCTTCTGTAGTATCTCATCTCCATGCTTTGTATTCTTCGTTGAAGATCTGCTGTGAGTGTCCATGTTTCGCAAGCATATAGGAAGATGGAGATGACAAGGGAGCGCAGCAATCTTACCTGTGAATGTAGACTGGTGGTCATGTCTTTCCAAATTGGCTTCAACCTCACCAGGGCAGCAGTAGTTTGTGGATCCTGGAGAGGACTTCCTGTCGAGACCCATTGTCTGATACAATGGCTCCTAAATATTTGAAACTATGCACTGTGTTGAGGGATTGGCCTTGGACTTTGATGTCCGTGTTGATGCCATTTGTGTTGTTTGGTCATCATTTTGGTCTCCTCTGCACTTATTTCCATTCCATAGGCTCTGGAGGTGGTGTCAAGCCTCTGTACCAGCCGTTCAAGTTCTTGTTCCTCTCCAGCCAATCCATCAATGTCATCCGCAAAACGAAGGTTGGAGATTGCTCTGCCCCCTGTGCTGACTGTGCCTTCGTGATCTGCAAGGGCATCTGACATGATGCGCTCAAGGAAGATGTTGAAGAGTGTTGGAGAGAGTAGGCATCATGATCCCTAACGCACACCGATTGTTGTTCTGAACCAGTTTCCGATGGCGCTGTTGTGGAGGACTGCACTGGAAGCCTTGTCATACAGGTTTTTGATGATTTCAATAATTTTAAAGCTGACGTTGTACATTCTCATGGTTGCCCACAGATCTGCATGCAAGACTCGGTCAAACGCCTTTTTGAAGTCTACGAACACATGATATAGATGTTGTTGGTGCTGTAGGTATCTCTCGCAGATTATTCTGAGGTTGAAAATGTGTTCAGTGGTACTTCGCCCTGCCCTGAATCCTCTTTGCTGTTCATCTATGATTTGTTCAGCTTGGGGTTTCAACCTGTTGAGTATTATTTTCGGGAGGGCCTTGCTGGGATGGCTGATGAGGCTGATGGTGCGGTAATTTTCACAGTTTTGAAGGTTACCTTTTTTGGGAAGAGTGATGACAAGCGACTGGGTCCATTGTGTAGGCCATTCCCAACTCTCCCAGATCTTGTTACAAATAATGGTGAGTGCGTCAATCATCGCTTCTCCTCCTGCTTGAAGCAGTTCCGCGGGTATGTTGTCCACTCCCGCTGACTTCCCCTTTTTCAGCGATGGCACTGCTGCCTCAACTTCTTCTCGGAGAATTGGTAGCATCTCTTCTTGAAGAAAATGAATGCTGATAGCATATTTTTCCTTGTTGATAATACGAGTCATTCTAGTTGTGTCTCTGTGGTTTGCATTCCTTTTACACGTTCTGAACATCTTGTGCTGATTTTTGCAGTTGTGACTGCTTTGTTTCAGTTTAATTTCGTTGTCGTGAAAACGTGTTTAATGTGGACGCTGTTATATTGCTAAGCCTGTGCTATGTTATCTGACATCGTAAACTACAGTTTGGAATGTAAACACATTCTTTTTCTTCTTCTTCTTCTTCTTCTTCTTCTTCTTCTTCTTCTTCTTCTTCTTCTTCTTCTTCTTCTTCTTCTTCTTCCCCCTTTTCTTCTTCGTTGTTATCGTCGTTGTCGTCTTTTACTTTCTCCTAACATCATATGAAACAGTATGGAATATTGGCGATACAGAACCTTCATCTTCTTCCTCTTCTCGTCCTCCGTCTCCTCCCCTCCATCGTCCTTCTTCCCCCTTTTCCTCCTCCTTCTTCTTCTTCTTCTTCTTCTTCTTCTTCTTCTTCTTCTTCTTCTTCTTCTTCTTCTTCTTCTTCTCACTTATGACGAGATCGACGAGAGCCCTTTTGTTTCAGCCATCCTATTTTGTATTTGATGGCTTTCATTTCAATAATTGTTTCAAGACACCGTTTTGATTCCCAATCACCCACAAAAACAAAATAATATAAAAGTTGTAGAAAGCGTTATAACCTGGTCGATTTTGACACATTTTCTCCGCGGTGAAACGAACAGGCACTCGATTACGTTTGCGCACTGGTAACAACAACACACAAAAATGTTAATCTCAGGTTCTTTCTCATACAGAATGTCTGTACCCCCAAAAAATCAGGTTGCAATTTCACTGATGCCTTTTCGGAGGCGTTCCGAGAAAAATTGCATGAAATTAAATCGCTCGCTTGAACGAGCATGTGCTCCCGTTTCTATAATATTGAATGCCCTCGTTGTAGCTGCACCATTGGAACCACAGGTTTCTCACAGGCCGCCGTGTTTTCCTATTCATTTTCGACCAGGGGTGAACAGAAAGACTAGCATGTTCAACTCAAGTGTGGATGCCGGACTTCAAACAGGCCCAACCAAAGCAAGTGGACAGGAGAGAGGGGGGGATTTGATTGGGAGAGGGGTGGGGGTGATAAGCCAATAGTATATATGTTCTGCGCTTTTTTGGGATCTGGGCAATTCTAGAATTGGCCTGCGCAATTCTAGAATTGGCCTGTGCAATTCTAGAATTGGCCTGCCCATTTTTGAAATTCCAACATTGGTTAGGGTTCGGGTTAGGGTTAAGGTTTGGGTTAGGGTTACCCTAACCCTAACCCTAGCGGGCCAATGTTGGAATTAAAAAAATGGGCAGCCCCTTCTATAATACTACTAATTCCAAAAAAGCGCAGATTCCCAAAAAGCGCAGAACATATATACGGAAAGTTCGACTCAATGTTAGAAAAAAAAGAAAGACGAAAAGACTCATTACTAATGAGAATCAAACCCCGCTTCTCTAGCACACTTCGAGTCTTTCACCACGGAATCACTGTGTATTCTACAAAGCAGAAAGCAGTCTTTGTATTGTTAATTTAATTTAATTTAATTTAATTTAATTTAATTTAATTTAATTTAATTTTATTTTAGTGTATTTATTTATTTATTTATTTATTTATTTATTTATTTATTTATTTACTTACTTACTTATATGCCTCAATGATCCATCCAGTGTAACCACACACTTCCGACTGTTTATTTTGATTGGCTTCGTCTATTCTTTGTTATTTTATGTTCCTAATGTCAAGGATGTGTGTGTGTGTGGGGTGGGGCGGGTGCCTGTGTGTGTGTGTTTGTGCGTGTTACGAAAGTGTGGGTATTCGCCTAGAGTAGACTATTTTTGTCTAGATTTGGCGGGATACAAATATTCTTCTTCTTTTTCTTCTTCTTCTTCTTCTTCTTCTTCTTCTTCTTCTTCTTCTTCTTCTTCTTCTTCTTCTTCTTCTTCTTCTTCTTCTTCTTCTTCTTCTTATTATTATTATTATTATTATTATTATTATTATTATTATTATTATTATGATTATTATTATTATGATTATTATTATTATTATTATTATTATTATTAAATTAATTAATTAATTATTTAGTTATTTCAATAATTAAGTTTTTATTTTATTTTATTTCACGTCTATTAACATTTGTGGTATGTTTTGTATGTCCTGTGTTTTTGAAACGTCCGTTCATGGGCAACGTTTATGAGGGAACTGCAGTCACATTTCTAACCTGCACTGTAATTTATCACACAGAATTGACAAGAATGACAAATAGCCAGTCGGAGAAGGACAGATCAAACGAGGAGGAAGAGAAAAAAAAGAATAACAAGAGATGAGAGGAGAGAGGAGAGAGAAGAGGAGAGGAGAAGAGATGAGAAAAAGAAGAAGAAGAGCAGATGAGATGGGAAAATAGAGAGAAGGGATAAAAAGAAGGTAAGGAAGCGCAGCGAAGAGAGAGAGAGAGAGAGAGAGAGAGAGAGAGAGAGAGAGAGAGAGAGAGAGAGACAGAGAGAGAGACAGAGACAGAGAGACAGACACAGACAGAGGCAGACAGAGAGACAGAGACAGAGAGGGAGAAGCTCAAAATTCAGATTCTTGTCATATTAACGAAGTGAACTGACAAAATTACAAATCCACATTGCAACTCTTGAGATTAATGAACAAAATAGTAATTAAGAACTGACTAAAGTGTGCACAAAGAACGTAGTTGAAAAATAAGCTCAGAATTCAGACATGGTTCATTACTTTCAGCGACGAACAGTTCATGTTCTGTGACGAGAAGGAAAAAAATGCAAAGCAATAAAGAAAGGAACTCAAGACCTCCTTATTAAGATAGATATAACTAAACTTAATTATGCTCTCTTTCCCTCTATTTCTCTCTCTCTCTCTCTCTCTCTCTTCTCTCTCTCTCTCTCTCTCTCTCTCTCTCTCTCTCTCTCTCTCTCTCTCTCTCTCTCTCTCTCTCTCTCTCTCTCTCTCTCTCTCTCTCTCTCTCTCTCTCTCTCTCTCTCTCTCTCTCTCTCTCCCTCTCGTCGTTATTTTAAACAGCTGAAGACTTTCTTTCGCCAACCCCTCATCTAACATCTCAACCGAATCTTTCACCCTTATGCCTTCAACCTCAAAATAATCCCCATTCCTCCCTAGCTGCTAAATACGTTATCTGAGGGAAGTTTTTGAGTTAAAAATTTAAAACCCCGAAAAATGGTTGCTGAGAAGGACACACTGGTTAGAGATTAGCACGATTGTTTCCCTTGAGGCTTTTCTTGTTTTGACGCTTTCCAGGCAGGCATTATTTTGAAATTAAGCGAAAGAAAATGTCCGCCATTTTCGTTTACATCGCAAAATTGCTGTTGTTGTTGTAGTGTTTATTTTTTTATTTTTTTTATTTTTTTAGGGGGGGGGGGGAGGGGAGAGGAGGGGAACCAGTCTTTGAATAAGGCAAAAATGTGTCGACCATCTTGACAGCACGAAATTACGCCGTGTTTTTGTTTTTTTGTTGCTGTTTTTGTTTTGCAACTCAACCAGTTTTTGGAATTAGTCGAAAATGTGTCCTATCCTATCCTATCCTGTCCCATAACCCGAAGGTCGTAGGGGCACCACAGATGATCGCTTAACCAGCATACTCCATCTTTCTCTGTCCTCAGCAGCCCTCATGGCTTCGCTCAGTGTCAAACCAGTCCATTCTCGAATGTTGTCCTCCCACCTCTTTTTCGGTCTCCCCCTTCTTCTACCTCCTTGCACTGTGCCTTGCAGAATGGTCTTTGCAAGGCCTGATGATCTGGTGACGTGGCCATACCATCGGAGTTTCCGTTTCTTCACCACTGTGAGCAGGTCATCGTGTTGTCCAATGGCTTGTGTGATGGTCTGTCGGACTTCAACGTTGGTGATGTGTTGGGTATAGGAAATGCACAGAAGTCTTCTGTAGCACCTCATCTCCATGCTTTGTATTCTTCGTTGGAGATCTGCTGTGAGGGTCCATGCTTCGCAAGCATATAGGAAGATGGAGATGACCAGAGAGCGCAGCAGTCTTACTTTGGAATGTAGACTGATGGTTCTGTCTTTCCAAATGGGCTTCAACCTTGTCAGGGCAGCAGTTGTTTGTGCGATCCTGGAGAGGACTTCCTGTCGAGACCCATTGTCTGACACAATGGCTCCTAAATATTTGAAGCTGTGCACTGTGTTGAGGGATTGGCCTTGTACTTTGATGTCCGTGTTGATGCCATTGGTGTTGTTGGTCATCATTTTGGTCTTCTCCGCACTTATTTCCATTCCATAAGCTCTGGAGGTGGTGTCAAGCCTCTGTACAAGCTGTTCAAGTTCTTGTTCCTCTCCAGCCAATCCATCAATATCATCCGCAAAACGAAGATTGGAGATTGCTCTGCCCCCTATGCTGACTGTGCCTTCATGATCTGCAAGAGCATCTGACATGATGCGCTCTAGAAAGATGTTGAAGAGTGTTGGAGAGAGTAGGCATTTTTGACGCACACCGATTGTTGTTCTGAACCAGTTCCCGATGACGCTGTTATGGAGGACTGCACTGGTAGCCTTGTCATACAGGCTTTTGATGACTTCTATAATTTTAGGGCTGATGTTGTACACTTTCATGGTTGCCCATAGAGCTGCATGCCAGACTCGGTCAAATGCCTTCTTGAAGTCTATGAACACATGATATAGATGTTGTTGGTGCTGTAGGTATTTCTCACAGATTATTCTGAGGTTGAAAATCTGTTCAGTGGTACTTCGCCCTGCCATGAATCCTGCTTGTTCTTCAGCTATGATTTGTTCAGCTTGTGGTTTCAACCTGTTGAGTATTATTTTCAGGAGGACCTTGCTGGGATGGCTGATGAGGCTGATGGTGCGGTAATTTTCACACTCCTGAAGGTTACCTTTTTTGGGAAGAGTGATGACAAGCGACTGGGTCCATGGTGTAGGCCATTCCCCACTCTGCCAGATCTTGTTGCAGATAATGGTGAGAGCATCAGTCATCGCTTCTCCTCCTGCTTGTAGCAGTTCCGCTGGTATGTTGTCCACTCCCGCTGACTTCCCTTCTTCAGCGATTGCACTGTTGCCTCAACTTCTTCCCGGAGAATTGGGAGGATTTCTTCTTCTTCTCTGCTCTCGGGACATGCTAGAACTGATGGGTCTCCATTTGGTGTATGGTTGTAAAGGTCAGAGCAGTACTCTGTCCATCTGTCCAAGACTTCTTGTTCTTCTGTAAGGCAAATGCCAGACTTGCTTTGGATAGTGGAGACTTTGGGCTGTTTAACACTTGTCAGCCGCTTCACAGTCTGGTAGGCCTTCTTGCTGTTGTTCTTGTTCAGATTGTTCTCTATTTCCTGGCATTGATCTTCTATCCAGTTCTCCTTTGCTGTGCGCATGCCTTTTCGGATGTCATTGTTGATTTTTCGGTAGACATCAGCTCCCTGTGAGGTGTTCTTTTTCTTTTTTAACTCTCTTCGTTTATCACACAGATCCAAAAGTTCAGGTGTGATCCACGGCTTCTTCTTTGGTCGGTGCTTGCCAAGAATCTCAGTGGCGGCATCTGTTACAGCTGAGTTGAAGGTATTGGTCATGGTGTTGACATCTACTTCGCCTGCCCCCAAAATAAGCAGTGGTGCAAATTTCCCTCCAATTGTGGCCTGAAATATTTTTGCCACCTCCGGGTCTTGCAGTTTGTCCAGGTCGAACTTCAGCCTAGTGCACTTTGCTGTATTTACTCTCTTCAAATGGAGCCGGAAAGACATCATGCCATTATAATCATGTTTAGGCCGTGATATGTATAGTTTAAGACAACACTTAACTTGTGTTGTCATTGGGTTATTTTGTGTGTGGATGTGTGCGTGTGGGTGTGTGTGTGTGCTTTTTTTTTGCATGAATGTAAAATTATTAGTTATTAGTGATGTGGAATTTAGGTTGTGAATGTCTGTATTTGATTGGAATTTAAGGTTGCTGTTGTGTCATTCGAAATGAATGTGTCTCTGCTAGTTGTGTATATACAATGGATATATTGCATGCTTCTTGCGGACGACGAGCCAAAGACAAATTTCTGTATGTGATGAACATCAGACAATAAAGTTATATTGTATTGTATTGTATTGTATTGTATTGTATTGTCCGCCATCTTAAAAGGACAAAATTGCATTTCGTGTTTTGTGTAATGGTTTTGCTGTGTTGTGTATTATTTTGTTTTGTCTTGTTTCGTTTTTTTTTAATTTTGGGAACCAGTTTTAAAATGAGTCAGCAAATGTGTCCACCGTCCTAACAGGTCGGAATGGACCTTTTTTTCTTTTTCTTCTGTAAAGTATTGTTCTGTGTTGTGTATCGGTTTGGTTCATTTGGGGTCGTTTTTAATTCTTTGTTGTTTTGTTTTGTTTTGCAACCAGCATTGGAATTAGTCGAAAACGTTTCCGCGATCTTAGTAAGACGGAATTGCGCTTGGTTTCTTCTGTAATGTGTTGCTTTGTTGTATATAGCGGTTTTGGTTTATTTGGGTTTTTTGGGTTTGCAACCATTTAGATTTGTTGGCGTTGCCTCTCGTTTCTGTGCATCCCAAGATAATCGTTTGGGAAATGAAGGATAAATGATGGTGTTGTAAGTACGTAACCTCTCTTTTGTTGTTGCTATTTTCTCTTTTCAATTTCCAATTTTTCTCCTGTCTGTCTGTCGGCTGCTGCATTTTCCTTTTCCAGGAGCCAAAGAGGGTCAGGTATACCCATACCCAATTACAGCTAGGTAAACCCTTCTCTCACTGTCTGTCTGTCTTTGTCTCTCTCTTTCTCTCTCTCTCTCTCTCTCTCTCTCTCTCTCTCTCTCTCTCTCTCTCCTCTCTATGTCTGTCCGTGTGTCTTTCTATGTGTCTGTCTTCTCTCTCTCTCTTTCTCTTTCTCTCTCTTTCTCTCTCTCTCTCTCTCTCTCTCTCTTTCTCTCTCTCTCTCACTCTCTTATATTCTCATTGTTATTGTTACAAGCCCAAAGGTTAAGATGTAAAAAAGCAAACCCAGTGCGCATTCTTTTACCCTTGTTAAATACAATTCTTATCTTATCTTATCTTATCTTATCTTATCTTATCTTATCTTATCTTATCTTATCTTCTGCACGGTCGGCAAGCATTTAACGAAGTTGAAAAGAGACTTGTCGCCTTTTAACTTTCTGACACAGAAACACACACCACCAAATTTATCATTGTCTTATAATAATAATGATGATGATGATGATGATGATGATGATGATGATGATGATGATGATCATGATGATGATGATGATGATGATGATGATGATGATGAGGGGCCGGGTATCTCAGTTGGTAAGAGCGTCTTGCTAGTAACCGAAAGGTCGCTGGTTCGAATCCCGGATTGGTCAACGTGTGATCATATTATTTTCCCCTTTACCAACAACTGGCCCGCTGGTGTCAGTATAAATCGGTCCAGTAGTCACCTATATGCGAAAGTGTCGTGTGACTATAATCTACAAACAACAACAACAACAACAATGATGATGATGGTGATGGTGATGATGATAATGATTGATGATGAGGAGGATGAGGATGATGATGAGGAACAAACGAATAAATAAATTAAAGTTGAATGCTAGCAGTTTCATGTTTTAAAACCATGTTTTAACCCTTATAATGTAAGGTAAAATATAAATTGCTAGCTATATATATAAAATTATCATCATCATCATCATCATCATCATCATCATCATCATCATCATCATCATCATCATCATCATAATACAACTGAATGATATACACGCCTTATTCCTAAATCCGATTCAAAGCGCAGTGATCTGTAACCAAGGCATGCACGCTCGCATATTACAGAAACTCACATACACAATTAACACACATCCTTGCAGCACTCACACTCAAAATAAAAAAGGCGAGTCGCTATTGAGACGACGCAAGGAAACATACATGTAATTTAATCCTTGAAATGTTAGATTCCATAGACTGCATCCAATCCTATTATAGAATGGAAGGAGGAAACCGGAGTACCCGGAGAAAACCCTCGATGACTTGAAAAGTCCCTAAGTCACACACAAGCTCGTCCCTTGCGGGAATTAAACCGGCGACCTTCGAAATTAAAAACCGGCGTATAACCAACTCCCCCTCTCCCCCCACCCCACCCCCTATCCTCCGCAGGCCACCGCTGTATTGTGTCTAACTGCAGTAGTAATGCTTAAACCAAGGACTCTCGTGAATGCCACTCTTTGGAATGGTTTTAAAAGGCCTAAGCCCTTTGGGTCTGTTTATCTTTAAATCGACGGGGGGAAAAGGTTTTTTTAGGGCCACTATCGTGGTACTGCATGATTTGAGGAAGTGGAGAGTCTGGTTCTTGCCAGTAGTAGATCGTCTCCTGCGACCGATTCGTGGAAGTCTCCTGCCCGTCGTTGCCACTCGTGTTGCCTTTAATGCTATTGCTGGTGTTGCCATTGGTTGGCATTGTCGTACTAGCCTAGCCTGCCCCTTGTTCCCAGACCACCCACCAATTCCGCCGATACTTTACCCATTAAATTTCAATCTAGTATTGACGAGCACCGCGAAAATGGCCCTTTAATGGGCCGGCTTAAAGCGATGCGATTTAGTCAGAGCGAGAGAAGGTGGATTTGTGGGGAATACGAGATAAAGAAACGAGAGAGTGAGAAAGGAGAGAGTGACGAGGAGTGAGTGACGAAGGAGGGGGAGAGGGGGGGAGGGGAAGAAGGCTGAAATTAGCCAGTTAAGGAGAGGGAGAAAGATAGAGAGAAGGAGAAGAAAAAGAAGGAGAGAGACAGACAGACAGACAGAGAGACAGACAGAGAGGACACACAAGCATAGACACGTTACACGAAGCACTTTCCACTACTTTCAGTGTTAATAATGGTATTGGATGCCGTCATTCAAAATTTCTGAAAAATAAAAATTGATTTCTTTCCCGCCATCTGTAATAGCGATCTTTTGAGATCGCCGCGCTTTGCGTTCGGTTGAAGAAAAAGTGTGACAGCATTCTGTTTTATTATCCATTATTATTATTATTGTTAATAGTAGTAGTAGTAGTAGTAGTAGTAGTAGTACATTACATTACATTACATGATTATTGCTTTAGGTCCAGCGGACTCTTCCGAGCCAAATCAGGACCGGACAACCCCCGTCCGCATAAAAGATCTGCCGAAACAACCCTAGTGGTAAAACTGAACGCTCTACACCAGCCAGTCACTTTTAATAAAGACATCCCACGCAGGGGACGCTGAGGCTATACTCTAATTTATCGAACCCCGTTTACAAAAACAAAATAGAATACAAACATCATTATAAATTATCAACAAAACACATACATATAAAATGCCTACATTGCTAAATAATAACATCATAGGAAGCCCTAGTGACCACCTGACAGAAAGCGTCCAATATTCCCAAGCTGATCCAACAGACCTCACACACAAATAAGGAGTCTTGTCCCGGAAGAGTTTCCAAGAAAAACGGTAGGTGACTGGTCTAGCGAAGAAGAAGATAGTATAGCAGATTGATAGAACAGAGCAGGAATAAGAAAGAATAATGAGAAAGACAGCGACAGTGGGAATTTAAAGCACTAAATTTCAGAAGTGGGGATACTATTTATACTGAAACCCCCGGCACCCCAACGGGGGCAGTAGTAGTAGTAGTAGTAGTAGTAGTAGTAGTAGTAGTAGTAGTAGTAGTAGTACAGACTCCATCCATACTGTATTCTTAGGGCACACCTTTACGCTGTTACACAATCCTAACCCCTTGGGGTCATGAGCAATCTTGCCACTGTAGATTGTTCTAACCTATAAAGGGTACAGTGAAAGCCCCAGTTGAAAACCTGTCTTGCCTTTGTAGGCATGACAAATTAACTGCGGCAACAGTTCCCCCCGTTGGAGTGCCGGGGGTTTCAGTATAAATAGTATCCCCACTTTCTGGAAATTTAGTGCTTTAAATTCCCACTGTCGCTGTCTTCCTCATTTGCTCTTTCCCATTCCCGATCTGTCCTACCACTCTGCTATACTATATTCTTCTTCGCTAGATCAATGACCTACCTTTTTTCTTGAAAACTCTTCCTGGACAAGACTCCTTGTTTGTGTATGAGGTCTGTTGGATCAGCTTGGGAATGTTGGACGCTTTCTGCCGGGTGGTCACTAGGGCTTCCTATGAATGTACTATTTAGCACTATAGGCATTTTATATGTATGTTTTTTTTGTTGATGATTTATAATGATGTTTGTATTCTATTTTGTTTTTGTAATCGGGAGTTCGCGTAGTTGAGGTCAACCCTCAGCCGTCCCTCGCGTGGGATGTCTTTATTGTAAAGTGACTGGCCGGTGGAGGGCATTCAATTTTCCCACTGGGGTTGTTTCAACAGATCTTTTATGCGGATCAGGGGTTGTCCGGTCCTGATTTGGCTCGGAAGAGTCCGCTGGACCTAAAGCAATAATAAATCAATCAATCAATCAATCAATCAAAGTTACACAATCCTATGCACATAGATGCACATAGCATACCACCTCGCTTGTGAGACCAAGTCTCACACCATACAGCTAAGCGGTGACTATAGAAAGCTTTCTCCCATACTCCCAAGATAGGGAGCAGGCTGGGCGAGTCTCAGCTACGATTGTGTAGTCGAGTCTCTGAAAACAACACCCATCTCGTTGTCGCCTGCTAACAAATACCCTGTGGACCGATCATCAGGCGCCACAACTCTTCCCCTGATGCGCCTTGATCAAAAGAATGACTTGCTTCTTAAAACAAGGGACTTAAGCGAGCACAAGCTTAACCAGAGCAAATGAGTGCAGCCTGACACCATGTCAACTGCCAACCTGGTTACTTGCGGACCAATGCGCCCAACAACAACAAAAATTAAGCAGTTTTGCAGTGTAAAATAGATACAAATCACTGACAGATATTATTATTATTATTATTATTATTATTATTATTATTATTATTATTATTATTATTAAGATCTTTTCTCCTCCTTCAACAACAACAAAAATAGCAATTAAGGCAATCAACCAATAATACATACACACACAAACAACAACAAAGAATGCTCATTGTGTTTTTTGTATGTAATAAACTATGCTTTGCTTGCTGTATAATTAACACCTTGGCAGTATGTTATGAAGAAAGGCGCTGGTTTTCAGCTTGTTTTTTTAAAAAGTTTTTACAATTGAAAAGTTGTTAACAAAATACTTTCAAAATTGAGAGGTTCTTAATAAATTACCTCTAAAATTGAAAAGTTCTTAACAAAATACTTCTGAACTTTATTTGTTTTGCATCTCGGAAGCAGAGCGCCCAGAGCACCTTTGAGCTTTGAACTTGATCGTGCGCTATGTAAGAAATGTCAACGGATATGAAAAGCGTAAATATTTTCAGTGTGTGTGGTTCTTTATTTTTATAAATATATCTGAAAACTGAACGACTTTAACATTTTAAGCTATGGATTGTGTTTGTTGTCTGACCTGGCATTGGAGAATGTGACTAGCTGGCACACAGCATGGGTTGTAGTGATCCTTGATTTTAAAATAGCGCACATAAGCGCTGTTCATGCAAACGGGCGTAAATTGCATGCACTGCAGATGGATTAATACAATGAAGTACAATATAGTACAACACACAATACAACTTTATTACCTAAAAGGATTTACAGCAGGCGCAGAATCAGATTTTACATTCATATATTATAAGAATACACACTAATGTAATACACAGTAATAAGTAAGACAACAATGCAGCAAGCCTGAGTATGCAAGATTTAAAATTTCACACGTTAGAAACATATTCCTTCCATTCTATTTGGTTCTCTCAACCACGGAGAAAAATCTCCATTCGGACAGTGTTGTTAGTTCAATTCCGCTTTTTCAAAAGTTTGCGCCCACGCAAAAGGCAATTTTCCTTTTGTTTGAGTGTGTGTAGTGTGGAAGTCGGACAATATTTTTGTATTGTATTGTATGGTATAATTGCATTGTATTGTATCGTGTCGTGTCGTGTCCTATCGTATCGTATCGTACCGTTTCGTGTCGTGTTTTATTGTATTGTAGTCTATTCAACTTATTTGGTCCTGATTTGGCTCGGAAGAGTCCGCCGGACCTAAAGCAATAACCATGTAATGTAATGTAATGTAATTCAACTTATTGATTACCTAAACTTGTGACGTGCCTTCGTCGTGCTTGGTCCGCAGCTACCAGGTTCTCCTTGGCGTCGCCACTCCGGCACTGAAATCTGGCTTGGATTATACGTTTCGCATCACGACATCATGATTACAGGCACGCAGCACATTAACACCATCGTCCTGTCAAGATCGCTTCTTTATGCTGTGTTTCAAACCCAAACCCACTAGTAAGTAACATGCTGCAGACCCTATCATTATACGGAAGCTTGTATAATGATGATATGACTAAAAGTACTATGGCAAACCCATAGTAGCCACATTAAATCTGTATCATGCTTTAGCCATATAGAACAGGTTTACTATTATACAGAAGTTTGTACCACGATACTATGCACTCCAGTTTACTGTTTTATTTATCTCCAACCCCCAGTGCAAATGCATGGATTGTGCTCAGTCGTAATGGCGTCAGACTATGCGCCCGAAGGCTGCAAATGGGCGTCTTGGGCGGCTGGGGTTAGATCCTGTATCGGCCATCGAGTTGAAAAAGCGCTATACATGAATTATATATTTTAAACTTATAGTAATTTCTGATAATAACCACAGTTGTCTGCTGTCAATAGAGATCTTTTATGCTAGTAAAACTAGTCATACAATAATGCTTTCAGCCTATATTTGTAGACATTAGCGCCCTAATAGTAGTAAGAATTACGCGAAACTGTTGTTGTAGTTAGAGCATTTGCAAGCGTTTCTGGGTGGCCATGCGCTGCGGCTGTCGTGCTTTCTTTCAAAAAGCCAGCTAAATTGTGCGTCGCATGTGTGGTAAAGCATCCCAAAATTCACAAATAGTTAGTTAGAAAATTCTAAATTAACTATAACATTCCAAATTAACCAGCGAGTATGCACATTAATAAGGAAATACTTCATTTAAGGTGCAAACGCGGCCACGACAATTTATACACAGCAAGAGCAAGCACTTAATATTGGAGCCTTAGAGGATGGATAATGGAAGGTAATTGGCTTTACATTCATTACCATCAGACAGCTGCCTTGTTAGTTTCTGACGAAGATCTACGTCTTTTTATGACTCATACATGGGTTTTTATTAGAGAATACTCCACCTTTATGGAAGCTGCAGGTAGGGTAGCCGCTTTCCGCCATGTTAAAGTCAGTTCATCATTTTTACTCTTCGCGCTTTCAACCTGATTGGTGATTTTGGAAAAAGCGCGTATATTATTATTATTATTATTATTATTATTATTATTATTATTATTATTATTATTATTATTATTATTATTATTATTGTCACTGCCACGACTCCCCCTGGGTAGACACCACAAACAAACACCTTACACACGCAGACAACCCAGACAGAATGACAGTTTCCCGCAGACGTGAAGCGATGATAACACAACAATTATATATACAACTTTCAAGCTATTTATTCATTCATACCACACACTCATACACATACAACATTTACACATGAAACGAGAAAAATGGTGATGGAACAATCAATGGATCAATGAGCAATGAAATGGAAATGTCAGATGAACGGGGGTTGCTGATCAACCACGTCTAACTAACGACTGTGCAACGCCAATGTCCGGGCACAGAGGGGGCAAGTGTCAAGAGGGGGACAAATAAAGAACGAGCCGACCTGATAGTAGGGTGTCCCCGTTGATGCCTCCGAAAGGTAGCTGCCTCCTCGTTGTGGTTGACGCTGGACTGTCGCTGTTTAATCCAGGCGCTGTGGTGTCGCCACTCCCTCCGCCGCTGACGATGACGATGATGGTGATGATGACGCTGTAGTTGCGGCGGCCCTGCCGCCGTCGACGCCTCTCAGCCTGACTCCTCCTGTCGGCTACCTCGTAACGCCGAGGCTAGGTCCCGCAACAGACGTCACGATCACGCGGGAAAGATGGGGTTGTGGAACGATGAGGGTGTTCACAAACGTGGACGTGGACAAACGGGTGGCGATGATGATGTGGGTCCAACGACCGGATGTCGTCGTCGTCGTCGCGCTGAAGAATTCGACGAACTTCCGAGCGACGAACAAAGACTTTCGAACCTGCAACATGCTTGCCGTATTGTTAATGTCAAGTCCACCCGATTCTGTCCCCCTCCCTCCTCACACTCTCCCCCCTTACTAACTAACTAATTCCGATACCTTGAGGAAGCGCCACTGCTGTTCATTTCACTTCCCTTGACTACTTTTACTGTCTCTTGTAATCAACACATAATTCAAAAACTAAATGACATTATGAATGCATGAAATGAACAATGCTGCAAATGAATACATGAAATCATCAACACATTATCCATCTTGAGCAACCGCAACCTCAACAACAGCAACCACTTCCATCCTACCTTCATCACACTTCACCCCCATTCTCCTCCCTCATTCTCCCTCCTTCAGTCGCACCCTTCCTCTCCTCAGTGCAACCATACTTCCCCCAGCCTCACGCACAGCTATCGTTCAACACCCCAAACAGCCGGCCGTCGGTCAATAGCACAGTAAGGGAAAGACACCATCACACTTACCCAACGGCTCGATTGTAAAAGTACCTGTAGCTAGCTTTCACTGCTTGCCTAATAGAGGGTGGAACCGGTACGATTTCTCAAACCGGTTTTAACCGGTTTTTCCAATAGAAAACCGCGGTTTAAAACCGGTTAACCGGCTAGAAGTTACAACTGGTTACCCCAGGTAAAGACGCATAGTAAGCAAGGGAAATAATCTCTGAATGGAATTTTTTTTGGAACAGCTGAAGTTCTTTCACCATGAATTTTGTCACCTTTTCGTTGATTTCGGATGCTTTCTTGGAGTTAGCTGGATATACCTGCTTCTTTTTGAGTGCTTCACTGATTGTCATTTGTTTTGTGTCGCCTTTACTTGTACTGGCACCTCCTTCAGTCACAATGCTCACGTCAGCGTCAGCGCTGCTGGTAGACGGACTAGATCTAGCATGTAGGACTTGTGGGTTAGATCTATTGGGTGCAGGGCCCGCAGGCTTGGCTGGTTTCAGCAGCAGCAAAGGGTGGTGTCGGCGAATGTGTGCATTCAGATTTGAAGTGCCACCACCAAGTTTAGTACTTGCCTTACAGTGACTAACTTACACTCTTTACAGTAACCGGTATTATGGTCAACCTTTCCTGCTTCTGTCTCTCGCAGGAGAAAGAATCTCCAAATGTCAGCTTTCCCACGCGTGTTCGCTACTAATTTCTCTGTTTCTGCCATTTTGCTAGTGCTTTACGGGACGAGTGATGTCCCTTAGAAAAATCGCGGTTTTCCGGTTTTTTAAGGCCAAACCGGTTTACCGAACCGTGAGAACGTCGAACCGATTTTAACCGGAAAACCGGTAAAACCGAACACCCCTATTGCCTAACACAGTACTCCAAGTAGGGTAAATCCAGTGCATAGTTTCCATTAGTGGACAATGCCTCACACTAAACTACCACACTGCACAAACTTTGCTATATTATAGCTGCACTCCAATCTGAGAGTTAAACTTGTCACGTGGGGTTTATGGGCTCTGCACAATGGAATTATGGACCCTCACGTTTATTCGGTGGGAACTGCTAGTAGGTCACCCTATGAATTACTTTAATAAATTTATTTGTTTAGCTCGTTCTGTGTTAAGGTTGGGGTACAGAGATAGATAGAAAAATGGTAAAAGATTACTGTCACACTAGCTTTCACACGGCTATGAATCATACGTAGTCCAGCCACTTGATAACAGTTAAAATCACACATTTATTTCTTCTACTCTATACAAGGTTCTCTAAGTACTAATCTAACTTAAAAAGTCTCAGTCACTGCTAATAGTTCGATCGCTGATAGTCTAGTATAGGCAGCTGTTTTATCTTCCTCGGGCACTTTGCTAGTATATTTCATGTAGATTTGGACTACTGTGGTCCGTTTTACAGTTTCTGAAGAGTTGGACTACTGTGGTCCTGTTATGATCAGTTTAAGTGCACTTTGGCGTGTTCACTTAACTGCTAGATGGAGCGTGCGAAGTCCTTCTGTGAGGTAGCTTCTGGTCCACCTGGGTAGTTGTGTAGTTGGGTTCCCTTGCCACGCTGTGGGGTCTTGTAGGGGGTTTTTCAAGGTAGCTCTTTCCGGCTTGTGCGGCAGAGTCTCCTCAACCAACTAGTCGTTTCTGTGGAGTGGGGTGCACAGGATAGCTCGGGATAGCTCGGGATAGCTCGGGATAGCTCGCCTGCTCGTCTGTAATATAAGAGACGAAATTCTGCACAACCCTGAATAATCGGTTTGTGCAGAGCGTCTCACTGAAAGCCAAGTAGCCCTCAGTGATAGCTCCACATCTCTATACATAAGCGACGAACATTCTGCTACTTCCGGGTTCCACTGGAATCTCAACTCTAAATTCCTATACATACATAAATATCAATCGTGTCTAACTATACACATACAGAATTAATAATAATATAAACATTCAGTGGTACAGCCACTGGTCTGCAAACATACATATAAGTTAAACAACAGTGGTTCCGTACGGGATACAACATGGCGGCGCAACCGGTCGTGTTTCGCCTCGTGGTCGGCTCTTCCACGTGGTACGGCAAATTCGGATTAATAATTCACATTTATGCATAGCAAATTCCACAAACATAATTTCAACAATAATATAAATATATCACGATGAAACAGAAGGGTGTTCATTTACCTGTTTGACAAGTTCAGGCCCGTGATGACTTGAGAGAATTCTAAGATTCCTAAGTCCTGCTTCCTGGTCTATGAGTGTAGAGATTTCTCTAGCTGTGGAGATGTTGACTCTACCTCGTCTCACACACGACTGATTCAAACTGTGTTAGGTTTTGACACATTCAGAACTGCTCTACCCACTGAGCCTGCTCTGATTGGTTAAAACGGTCCGATTCAAAGCTCAAGTGCTGACTCACTGCGCTAGCGTGGGTCGGGCTCGCGGTGTGTGGTCTGCTGTGTAATTTAATTGCTGCTGTGTTATAGTCTAACTTCTAAAGTTACAAGTACTACACATGGCTAAATAGTCACTGGGCAGAGTTAAAACTAGCCAATTCATGACAGGCTCCCTCAACTGAAAAAAGGCGATGACTACTGGATTCGACCTTTTTCTACTGCAGAGCCTAGTTTAACGCTGCCCTATCCTAGGGTCCTATTTACAAACTAATTAAGTTGCTCTACCTGAGCTGCAATGCTGTGCCAGGTAGCTATGGACACTAGTGACCGGGTTTTACTGGGTGGGGACGAATTCTGGTGCTGTGGCCCTTAGTTGTGTTGGGTGGGCGACAGCTGCTGTGTCCTCCACGAGATGGCGACTGAGGTAGTCGGCTCCGTGGTTTTCCTTGCCGGGGATGTACTCGATTTGGAATGAGTACGCCTGAAGGGTGAGTGCCCATCGCATCAGGCGAGAGTTCAAAGACTTGGAGGCTGCCAGGAACGATAGTGGTTGGTGGTCCACCTGAACTGTGAAGTGGGTCCCATACAGGTAGAGTTGAAACTTCTGTATGGCCCAGACTAGTCCAAGACATTCTTTCTCCGACGTGGCGTAGTGGGTCTCGGCGGGTCTCAATTTTCTGCTGGCGTAGGCGACAGGGAATAGCGTCTCTGCATTCTTGGGGTCGCGCTGTAGCAGTACTGCTCCGAGGCCTAAGTCGCTTGCGTCGGTGCGAAGAACGAATGGCTGAGTCAAATCGGGTAGGTGGAGTACTGGCGCCGATGTCATTCTGTCCTTGAGTGTTTGGAATGCTGTCTCGCATTCCGCTGTCCATACGACTTTGTCCGGGGCGATTTTCCGGGTTCCATTTGTCAGTGGTACGGCGATACTGTTGTAGTTGGGGATGAACTTCTGGTAGAAGCCGCAGAGTCCTAGAAACGACTGTACTTCCTTTTTTGTCTTGGGCCTAGGAGCGTCGAGTAGGCGTTTCACTGTCTTCTCTACCGGTCGCAGGCTTCCCTGACTGATAGTGTGTCCCAGAAATTCTAGTTCTGTGAATCCAATCTGACATTTGGTGGGTCTTGCCGTCAATCCCGTGTCTCTGAGGCGGGCGAGTAGTTGTTGTAGGAGCGTGACATGTTCCTCCCACGTCGGTGTTGCGATGAGGATGTCGTCCATAAACGAATGTAGGTGCTCGCTGCTCAGGGGTGCCAGGAGTTTTCGCATCATGGCGCTGAAGATGCTGGGTGCGTTGTGGAGTCCGAATGGAAGTACGTTGAACTCGAAGTGTCCTTCCATAGTGCTAAACGCTAGGTACTTTCGGACTTGTGGTTGTACTGGTATCTGGTAGTATCCTTTGCTGAGGTCGATGCGTGAGAAGTACTTCGCTCGCTGTAGCTTGGCAAATAGGTCGGTCTGGTCCGGGAGTGGCTCTGGCTGGAACTGCGTTACCGCATTCAGGAGTCTGAAGTCGATGCACAGTCGATGCTCTCCGTTGGGTTTTCGCAACAATACCGTGCCTGCGCTGTAGGGTGAAGTAGACTCTGAGATGATTCCGGCTGCCAGTAAGGTGTCTATCTCTTCCTTGATGGCTCGCTGCTGCGACAGTGGCATCGGGTAGAGCTTCTGGCGGACGGGTGTTGGGTCGGTCACCGTTAAGGTTACTTCGACGAGGTCTGTCCTCCCTGGTCGGTCTGTGAGCACAGTCTGATGTTGTCGAATGACCTGTCGTACTAGCTGTTGCTGTTTAGCGGCTAGGTCTCCGTTGAGTATCACGTCTTTGTAGGTTTCTTTGGAGTGCAGGGGATACTCTACTGCATTGGTCTCCATGCTTTCTCCTTCTTCCGCGATGGCGATGGCTAACAAGTTGTGAGTGCTGGGAGTCGCTGGTCGGTCCGTGTATTTCTTGAGGAGATTGATGTGGTGGTATCGGGCTCTCCCGTTCATCTCTACTTGGTAGACTGTCTTGGATTTTTTGGCAGTCACCCGGTACGGTCCTCTCCAAGCGATGTCCAGCTTGTTGGTTCCACTTGGAAGTAAGAGTAGCACTTGATCGCCGACTTGCAGTTCTCTGTCCTTCGCGTGGCGGTTGTAGTACTTCGCCTGACGGGCTCTTGCCTTCTTCAGTGCTTCACCAGCTTTCTTCCACGTTGCTTTGAGGGTTTCCTGCAGGTCTGCGACGTACTTGGTGGCACCTCTTGGTGTGTCGTCTATCTTGGCTTCCGTCCAACTTCTGCGTAGGGCTTCTAGCGGTCCTGCTAGAGGTCTGCCGAATAGCAATGTTGACGGGGTGTAGCCTGTGGCTGCATGGGGTGTTTCTCGGTATGCGAACAGTGCCGCATTCACGTAGGTGTCCCACGCTTCTGGATTGTCGTCGGCGACTTTCCTGAGTATGGTGAGGAGGGTTCCATTCAGTCTTTCTACTTGTCCGTTGCTGGCTGGGTGGTATGGTGGTGTGCGAATGTGATGAACTTGTATCAACTCGAACACGTCTTGCATCAGGCGGCCGGTGAACTGAGATCCGTTGTCCGTTCTAATGCTGTCCGGGAATCCGACTCTGGTAAAGATGGCGATGAGTGCATCTGCAATCTTCTTGGTGTCGATCGCTGGCAACGGGACTGCTTCGCACCACATCGTACATGCGTCGACGAGTGTGAGTAGAAATCTGTTCCTCTTCTTGGTCATGGGCAGTGGTCCTACTATGTCTACTGAGACTTGCTGGAATGGCACGCCGACTACTACCGATGGTCCTAAGGTAACTGGTACGGTGTGATGTCGCGGGGAATATCGTTGACATTGGTGACAAGATTTCACGTAGCGCTTGACATCCTCCGTGATTCCTGGCCAATAGTAGTGTGCGCTGATTCTCTGCACTGTGGCTCCAATTCCCATGTGTCCGCTGAGTGGCATGCTGTGGCCTAGTTCTAGTACTTGGGCTCGAAGGGTGGCTGGCAGTACTAGTTGGGTGTGATCTCCATCTCCTTGTCGATGTAGAACTCCCTGTTCCATGTAGAATTCTCCCTTGTGCGGGGGTGTGTGCGCCTTGGGTAGCTTCTGGAAGCACTTCGCTATCGAGTGTCTTCTTTCTGTGCTGTTTTGATCTCTTCGAGTCCTGGATTCGGAGCGAACTCGGGCTGGGGTGGTTGGGTTTTAGCTTGGGCCCTGGTTTGCACTGCAGCTATCTCTACAGTTTTAGGGGGCGTGCCTAAGAACACATACCTACAACCTAGCACTAGATCATACAGGGGTTTCTGTAAAACAGCTGCTTGGATTCGTCCTGTGACGTACCTACTCTCTACTTCGATCCATGCTATTGGGCAAGTAGTCGTCGGTTTCGTCAAGTCTGCTCCTTGTAAGTCGACTGTCTTGTCTGTCAAGTCCGCGCGCGATACAAGAGATTCGCTAACTATCGCGTCGTATGATAGACCTGTGTCATACAGACAGTTCGCTTCTTTTCCGTTGACCTTGACCGTGTCTGTCACCGATGGGTGATCTCCGATTGTGTGTGGCTTGTTACCGCTGCTTTGAGTTAGAACTCTGTGCGCTGGCCGGCTTTCGCGCTCTTCCCTACGCTGTGCGGCCAACTTGAAACATTCTGCGGTGGAGTGATTGTTTCGGTTGCAGAACGAACAATACCGTCTCTGTTCTGCAGGACCTCTTTTCCCGAATTCCGTGGTGGGTCCTTTATTTTGCCCAGGTCTGGGGTTATTCGGCTTATTCGCGGTGCGCTCTTCCCGGTTAGGGCTTCGTTTCTGTGCCTCTTTCCCGTTAGGCTTTAGGTCTCGCCTGAAGCTCTTGGCTTCTCCGTGTGCGGCCACGTACCTATCTGCGACCTTGACCAGATCTTCCAGTCTTTCCGCGCCCTGTTCTACTGAGAATGTTCTCAGCTCGGGGGTCATGGTTCCCCGTAGCTGTTCCCATACTAACAGTTCTGTCAGTCCATCATACGTCTTAGCCGTGGCTGACTGGCTAATCCACTTATCCAGCATTGTGGACAACCGATCCGCGAACTGCGCATAGCTCTCTCCTTTCACTCTCCGGTTGGTGCGGAACTTTTGCCGGTAGCATTCTCCTGTCAGTTCGAATCCCGTTAGGAGTGCCTCTTTTACTTTGTGATAGTCAGTCACTCTGTCAGTCGGTAGCTTACTGTAGATGTCATAAGCCTTTCCTCTAAGCCCTTGACTAAGCTTAAAAGACCAATGAGTGGGATCTAGTTTGTACTCTGTTGCTAGACGCTCAAACCTAGTCAGATAGAGATCTAGACCTTCCTCTCTCTCATTGAATGTTCCCAGTGGAAATGACATTCCTTGTACAGGGTTGGATGCTACCTCTAGCTGATCTGAGTGGGGAGGGGTTGAGGAAGAACTTGAAGCTCCTGATTCCAATCTTTTCAATTCTAACTCATGCTGTCTGTCTTTTTCCTTTACAGCCCTCTCATACTCCCATTTCCTAACTTCTGCATCTCTCTCTGCTGCTAATGCTGCCTTCTTCTGTTCTCCTTCTAATTCTAATTTCTTCTGTTCTCTTGCTGCTTCTAACTCTGCTTTTTTCTGTTCTCTTGCTGCTTTTAACTCTGCTTTCTTTTGCTCTGCTTCTAATGCTAGTTTCTTCTGCTCTGCTTCTAATGCTAGTTTCTTTTGCTCTGCTTCTAATTCTGCTTTTCTCTGTTCTGCTTCGAGTTTCTTCTGTTCTCTCTCGGCTGCTCTCTCTGCCTTAGCCTCCTGTTTCTCTACCTCTGCATTGATATACGCAATTAGGTCTCCCCCTGCTAAGTGTAAAGCTTCTCCTAGTTCCTTGAAACGCAATCTCAAGGCCACTGGGTCCGACATTGCCAAACGTGTCTATGAACAACCTCTGAATCACGTGGAATACCAAAACACTAGCAATATTGCAAGTCAATAACAACAATGCAAAGACAATCAAATTCGTAATCAATAATAGAATAAAACAAGAGTCAAATGGCATACAACAGTTACTTAAGCAAAACCTGCAAAAGAACAATGCAACATACAGGCACAAAAATATTTGAAGCAAAAAAGTTTTTAACTAAAGAATAGTGCACCACAACTGATCAGTGTTATATACCCTTACAACTATTCTAAGTTATTCTACCTCTACTACTGTTATCTAATTTTATTGTACTTAGGTCCGGTTATACCCAATTCCTATTATACACAGATCCTGGCAGGCTCGCCAATTAAAGTGTCACGTGGGGTTTATGGGCTCTGCACAATGGAATTATGGACCCTCACGTTTATTCGGTGGGAACTGCTAGTAGGTCACCCTATGAATTACTTTAATAAATTTATTTGTTTAGCTCGTTCTGTGTTAAGGTTGGGGTACAGAGATAGATAGAAAAATGGTAAAAGATTACTGTCACACTAGCTTTCACACGGCTATGAATCATACGTAGTCCAGCCACTTGATAACAGTTAAAATCACACATTTATTTCTTCTACTCTATACAAGGTTCTCTAAGTACTAATCTAACTTAAAAAGTCTCAGTCACTGCTAATAGTTCGATCGCTGATAGTCTAGTATAGGCAGCTGTTTTATCTTCCTCGGGCACTTTGCTAGTATATTTCATGTAGATTTGGACTACTGTGGTCCGTTTTACAGTTTCTGAAGAGTTGGACTACTGTGGTCCTGTTATGATCAGTTTAAGTGCACTTTGGCGTGTTCACTTAACTGCTAGATGGAGCGTGCGAAGTCCTTCTGTGAGGTAGCTTCTGGTCCACCTGGGTAGTTGTGTAGTTGGGTTCCCTTGCCACGCTGTGGGGTCTTGTAGGGGGTTTTTCAAGGTAGCTCTTTCCGGCTTGTGCGGCAGAGTCTCCTCAACCAACTAGTCGTTTCTGTGGAGTGGGGTGCACAGGATAGCTCGGGATAGCTCGGGATAGCTCGCCTGCTCGTCTGTAATATAAGAGACGAAATTCTGCATAACCCTGAATAATCGGTTTGTGCAGAGCGTCTCACTGAAAGCCAAGTAGCCCTCAGTGATAGCTCCACATCTCTATACATAAGCGACGAACATTCTGCTACTTCCGGGTTCCACTGGAATCTCAACTCTAAATTCCTATACATACATAAATATCAATCGTGTCTAACTATACACTAACAGAATTAATAATAATATAAACATTCAGTGGTACAGCCACTGGTCTGCAAACATACATATAAGTTAAACAACAGTGGTTCCGTACGGGATACAACATGGCGGCGCAACCGGTCGTGTTTCGCCTCGTGGTCGGCTCTTCCACGTGGTACGGCAAATTCGGATTAATAATTCACATTTATGCATAGCAAATTCCACAAACATAATTTCAACAATAATATAAATATATCACGATGAAACAGAAGGGTGTTCATTTACCTGTTTGACAAGTTCAGGCCCGTGATGACTTGAGAGAATTCTAAGATTCCTAAGTCCTGCTTCCTGGTCTATGAGTGTAGAGATTTCTCTAGCTGTGGAGATGTTGACTCTACCTCGTCTCACACACGACTGATTCAAACTGTGTTAGGTTTTGACACATTCAGAACTGCTCTACCCACTGAGCCTGCTCTGATTGGTTAAAACGGTCCGATTCAAAGCTCAAGTGCTGACTCACTGCGCTAGCGTGGGTCGGGCTCGCGGTGTGTGGTCTGCTGTGTAATTTAATTGCTGCTGTGTTATAGTCTAACTTCTAAAGTTACAAGTACTACACATGGCTAAATAGTCACTGGGCAGAGTTAAAACTAGCCAATTCATGACAAAACTACAAAACACAGCACCTTTTCCAACTAGTATACTCTTTTTGGAACCAGTTACTATTATTCGTTAATAACTGTCCCCCCTACTTTTCCAGAACAACCAAAACACCCAGAGCAACAAAACAACCCGGTCTACACCGTAGCTCTGCCAAAACCTGTTCTGACTAACAGTGAACACATTCCCCAAAACTGGCTGGCCAAACTATGCTGTTCAAAAATCACACTTTCCACGCACATAACCATACATACGACACCGCGCAGTTACTACCCCAACTCATTAACTCCCCACCCGCACTTACTACTCGGTTTCAACACAGGCTGCCCTGTGACACACCCCCCTCCCAAGACGAAACTACGGAGAGTTCAAAACTTAATCTTCCACAGGGTCAGATCTGCTGAGGAAATCCGCCTCTATGTTGTCTCTTCCTGGAATCGGTCGAACCGTGAAGACATAGGCCTGCCACTTCATAGCCCACCGGGTGAGTCTGGCACTGTTGAGGTGCGTCCATCCTCCAGATGAACTCCTCCTCCAATACTGGTAGCCTTACCACTGGCTCACTCGCCTCCCTCCTGTTGACCTCTGCCTTCTTCCTTACTCGCACGATCGGTGCTCTGTACGGCGATGTACACGACTCGATAACCCCCAACTCCGGCATCGATTCCACTTCACCCTTGACGACTTCCATCTGTGAAAATGGTAGCGGATGCTGTCGGTTACGTTCAGGGCCGTCGTCGGTCGACATCACCTCGCACTCGTCCAGCGGCGGTGCTCTCTCATGTAGCGCAGATAGCTCCGTGTCTATCCGTATGTCCACCGGCCCTTCGCTCGCTTGAAGCGGTATCAGTGGTACAGCGCCCTGGTAGCTGATGTCTGCGGTTCCTGCTGTCTCGGCTTGGTCCAACACGACGGCCACCGTCGGTTCTGGTTCTGCTCGGCGTTCCTCATAGCGCTTCCGCACGATCGTGTGGAACGGCTTCCTGTTCCTGCCGACTCTCTGCACACGCGCTTTCAGGATGCGCCCCTTGGGTGTCGTTCGTTGACATGCGTCGCATGAAGTACAGTACTTCCGAACATCGCGGCACATCCCTGGCCAGTAGTACTTGGTCCACACCTGATCTAGGGTCCCCTTGGCTCCTCGGTGTTCAGCCATAGGCGTGTCGTGTCCCGTGCGTAGCACCTCCGACTGAAGCTTGGCTGGTACCACCAACTGACTGCGATCGACTTTGTCCTGTCCTGTGTATTCGCGGTACAACAGGCCTTGCTTCCAGACAAATGCCACTTGCCCTTTGCCTCGTTGCTCCTTTCCTGCCTTCCGGTCCGCTAGCTGTCGCACCTTCGCAAGCTCGCCGTCTTCCAACTGTAGTTGACGAATCTCCTTTGGCGTCGCGACGATGCTCTTGCTTGGTCCGACTGCCACTGGTTCCGTAGCGACTTGCTCCTTGGCTGGCTGCGCTCGCGTCTGCACAGCGCAACACTCAGCACCCCCCTCGGCAAACACCGGCAGTGCTGTATCACGTTGCTGTTCTGTCCTCGCCCAGTTGCCGATCACCACTGGGTAGATCAAGTCCGGCACCACCACCACCTCCACTCTCCCGGTGTAGAATGGCGACTCAAACTGCACCCACGCTGTCGGCAGTGATCTGGATAACTGGCGAACGGCGAATCCGACACGCCGCGTGCGTCCCGTGTACACAAGGTTGGCAACCTCTCCCTTCCGCAGGCAAATCAAGTCGGCCCCCGTGTCCCTCACAGCCGTCAGCGGAACACCTTCCACTACCACTTGGCTCTGGAACCGAGGATCTCCCTCCTTGCCTGCCTCCTTCAAGATGCGCAACGCTGCTCCACTCCGCTCGCTGCGTTTCGGACAATCTCGCTTCAAGTGCCCTTTCTGTCCGCAAGTGTAGCACTCTCGCTTGTCCGGCGAGTTGGGTCGTGGTCCCGCTGGCTGGCGACCCTCGCTCTTGTCCCTGGGTGTAAAGGGTTGCCGTGGTGGGAACCGTAGGTTGGTCCCGGCTCTGGCGTCGACGTACTGCTGTGCTAACGTCGCGGCCTCCTCCACCGTTGCTGGGTTGCGCTCGCGCACGAACGTGACCAGTTCTGGCGTCAAACCGTTGACCATCTGCTCCATCAGCACTAAGTCAAGTAAGTCCGCATACGTGGCCTTCTTGTTCGCTAGTCCCATCCAGCGTTCCAGGAACAACTCTGACTTCCGCAGATACTGTTTGAAAGTCTCTGGTGGCTCCCTTCGTAGCTGGCGAAACTTTTTCCGATACGTCTCGGCCGTCAGGTTGAATCGTACCAACAACGCTGCCTTCAGGATCTCATAGTCGGCAGAGTCGTCCTCGTTCAAGCCAACGTAAACTTCCCTCGCCTTCCCCTTCAGCAAGGTCCCCAAGCGAATAGCCCACGTGTCCTTCTTCCAGTCTTGAGCCTTGGCGAACCGCTCGAACTGGCACAAGTAGGTCTCTAGGTCGTCCTTATCCTCGAAGAAAGGTAACCTGAGCTTGACCGTCTCGAACTCGGGTTGACGATTCCTGCGGTTCCTGGCGCCTTGCAACGTCAGCTGCGCCATCGCTAGTTCGTGTTCTCTTTCCCTCTCTCTCTCTCTCCGATCTGCGTCTTTCTCCCTCTCTGCTTGGTCCATCGCGTAGTCTAACGCAGCCTGACCTTTCAATCCTTCGCGCTTAGCGAGCCTCAAGATCCTCTCGACCGGTGTCTCGTCCGCGAACGGTCCTGTCCTCGGCGTCGGTGCCGCCTCGACCTTGTAGATCGAACGGTAGGGGTTGGTCTCGAACCTCTTCAGCCTCGTTGCATCACCCAGGCGATCTTGGTCTCCGTAGAAGTCGGTGCCTGCTGACATCCCGCCAGTCGCGCCAAATCCCGTCACAAAAGGATCACTCACTGTGTCTCTGGCTTCGAACGTCGTCAACTCCTCGTCTGCTGACCCACGACGCGATGACCTGACCGGCGATCTCCGTCGCTCGTCCGCAGAAGGTAGATCGGTGACTCCCGTATCAGCTGCTGCCGCCGTGCGCTCGTCCATCGTGACACCCACGCGAGAACGCGTACGAGCCGCGATCGGTGACACTCCTTCAGTCTCCTCGATCGATGCCATCCTGCTTAAGGAAAGCAACAACAACCAACAACAACAAGTCAACAGTCCTACAACCCTACCTAACCTAGCCTAGCCTTAGATACTAACCTACCTATCTAAGCTATCTTCCTTACCTATCACCCACCTCCTCCCACTCAAACAGTGGAAACTGGCCTGCAAGGTAGCGAACCGGTTGGAGAGTGCGATGGCCCCCTTCCCTCACGTGTGGTCGAACCCAGGCCGGCTGTGAGCCTCCGCTGAACAGCGACCTGACTCCCTCCAACCACCCGCTGGGGTGCACACTCTCACCGAGTCACGCCTCACACACTCGGACACCACAAGACAATTACGAGACAACTTCACGTCTGGGCACACTCACACCATACCCTGCATCTCCACCAAATGTCACTGCCACGACTCCCCCTGGGTAGACACCACAAACAAACACCTTACACACGCAGACAACCCAGACAGAATGACAGTTTCCCGCAGACGTGAAGCGATGATAACACAACAATTATATATACAACTTTCAAGCTATTTATTCATTCATACCACACACTCATACACATACAACATTTACACATGAAACGAGAAAAATGGTGATGGAACAATCAATGGATCAATGAGCAATGAAATGGAAATGTCAGATGAACGGGGGTTGCTGATCAACCACGTCTAACTAACGACTGTGCAACGCCAATGTCCGGGCACAGAGGGGGCAAGTGTCAAGAGGGGGACAAATAAAGAACGAGCCGACCTGATAGTAGGGTGTCCCCGTTGATGCCTCCGAAAGGTAGCTGCCTCCTCGTTGTGGTTGACGCTGGACTGTCGCTGTTTAATCCAGGCGCTGTGGTGTCGCCACTCCCTCCGCCGCTGACGATGACGATGATGGTGATGATGACGCTGTAGTTGCGGCGGCCCTGCCGCCGTCGACGCCTCTCAGCCTGACTCCTCCTGTCGGCTACCTCGTAACGCCGAGGCTAGGTCCCGCAACAGACGTCACGATCACGCGGGAAAGATGGGGTTGTGGAACGATGAGGGTGTTCACAAACGTGGACGTGGACAAACGGGTGGCGATGATGATGTGGGTCCAACGACCGGATGTCGTCGTCGTCGTCGCGCTGAAGAATTCGACGAACTTCCGAGCGACGAACAAAGACTTTCGAACCTGCAACATGCTTGCCGTATTGTTAATGTCAAGTCCACCCGATTCTGTCCCCCTCCCTCCTCACACTCTCCCCCCTTACTAACTAACTAATTCCGATACCTTGAGGAAGCGCCACTGCTGTTCATTTCACTTCCCTTGACTACTTTTACTGTCTCTTGTAATCAACACATAATTCAAAAACTAAATGACATTATGAATGCATGAAATGAACAATGCTGCAAATGAATACATGAAATCATCAACACATTATCCATCTTGAGCAACCGCAACCTCAACAACAGCAACCACTTCCATCCTACCTTCATCACACTTCACCCCCATTCTCCTCCCTCATTCTCCCTCCTTCAGTCGCACCCTTCCTCTCCTCAGTGCAACCATACTTCCCCCAGCCTCACGCACAGCTATCGTTCAACACCCCAAACAGCCGGCCGTCGGTCAATAGCACAGTAAGGGAAAGACACCATCACACTTACCCAACGGCTCGATTGTAAAAGTACCTGTAGCTAGCTTTCACTGCTTGCCTAACACAGTACTCCAAGTAGGGTAAATCCAGTGCATAGTTTCCATTAGTGGACAATGCCTCACACTAAACTACCACACTGCACAAACTTTGCTATATTATAGCTGCACTCCAATCTGAGAGTTAAACTACAAAACACAGCACCTTTTCCAACTAGTATACTCTTTTTGGAACCAGTTACTATTATTCGTTAATAACTGTCCCCCCCTACTTTTCCAGAACAACCAAAACACCCAGAGCAACAAAACAACCCGGTCTACACCGTAGCTCTGCCAAAACCTGTTCTGACTAACAGTGAACACATTCCCCAAAACTGGCTGGCCAAACTATGCTGTTCAAAAATCACGCTTTCCACGCACATAACCATACATACGACACCGCGCAGTTACTACCCCAACTCATTAACTCCCCACCCGCACTTACTACTCGGTTTCAACACAGGCTGCCCTGTGACAATTATTATTATTATTATTATTATTATTATTATTATTATTATTATTATTATTATTATTATTATTATTACCATCATCATCATCATCTTCATCATCATCATCATCATCATCATCATCATTATTATTATTATTATCATCATCATCATCATCATCATCATCATCATCATCATCATCATCATCATCATCATCATTTTTGTCTTCTTCTCCATCATCATCATCATCATCATCATCATCATTATCATCATCATCATCATCATCATCATCATCATCATCATCATCATCATCATCATCATCATCATCATCGTCATCATCATCGTCATCATCATCTTGTTCTTCTTCTTCTTCTTCTTCTTCTTCTTCCTCTTCCTGTTCAATTTCTTCTGGTTTGAGCTGACTTGGGTATATTTTGCTAGCACATATTTCAGATCGTGGCCTATCATTCAATGTTTTCATTTAGTTTCGTTAGGATAAAGCCAAGAGAAAGCACCGCCATGAATATTACCACTTAAACAATGGGTGTGTTTCGATTATGTGTGTCTGAAATTGCTTTTGAAAGGCTTGCAATCTTGTTTGTTTGTTTGATATTTTGCACACAAGAAAAGGAAGAAAAGAAAAACTCCGATGGTATGGCGACATGACCAGAGCATCAGGCATTGCAAAAAAAATCCTCAAGGCACTGTGCAAGGAGGCAGAAGAAGAGGGAGACCGAAAAAGATGTGGGAGGACAACATGCGAGAATGGACTGGCTTGACACTGAACGAAGCCATCGGGGTTGCTGAGGACAGAGGAAGATGGAGTACGCTGGTTAAACGATCATCTGTGGTGCCCCTACGACCTCCGAGTTACGGGATAGGATAGGATAGAATAGTATTTCCAGAAATGAGGTATGTGACTGGTCTAGCAAAGTAAACAGAAACCATGGTAATTTATATTTAAAGTACTTTATTTCCATAAAAGTGGGGATACTATTAATGTAGAACCCCCAGGCACCCCCACGGGAATGCGCATTGCATGACGCCCAGACAACTAGGCTCCATAATATAAGTAGTTGTTTTGTTTTTTTATCTGCTAAAGTAATAAACTATTTAGGTAATAAAATCGTGTAACACCATATTATAACTACAATCAGAAGACACTAGCATAGCGCTAGGAGGTATTGAAAACAGTGGAAGAAAATAGTAATCATCGTCCTGTTCCTGTTGTCGGTCATATACATAACCCAATGCTGGATCCTTGGCTAGTGTGGAGTCAGACAACTACGGCTACCCTGCCATGGTCAAACAGAGCCGTGTTTACACCCCGCCTTTTGCTACCCGTTTAACAGCCTTTGTATGACCGAGATCTTGTCACCGTCGGTTGAAGACAAATAATACAGAAAGAGAGAGAGAGAGAGAGAGAGAGAGAGAGAGAGAGAGAGAGAGAGAGAGAGAGAGAGAGAGAGAGAGAGCATTCTGAGCGTACGGAGAAGCAACGAGTTGCTGACTATACAGTGTATCTTGAGCGGTTTGCGTTAGACCTTGATTTCGCCCAAGCCTTTGATTGAGCAGTTCGTGAAGGTGGTTATAAACGCTATAAAACCTAAAACACGGTGATCCCTCTTTCAGCACTAGCCTCACCCACACCCCAGTACAACAGTACAGACTCGGATTGAAAAAAGCGCACGACACACCCCAGTCCACACCCAGCTGTAAATGGGTACCTGGATCTGTTTACAACTGTTAAGGGGAAGGTAAAGCAGCGAGGGAGAGGACATAGGCACATCCCTCATTAAGCTGGCCTACAGAAAAGGGAAGCTTCCATCCCCAAATGACCGAAAGATTTCACCTTTGCCTTCGTACAGACTCAGAACAGTGCTGCATTAACTGTTCACTTCCGATACAATAAAACTTACGCACACTACCGACACATTAACACTGTCCTTCCTTTGTGTGCGCTGTGACAATTGCAAGTCAATACTGCTAGTTTGTAACTAAACTGCCCTGCAAGCAGTCGTTTTTCCTTTAACGAACCACACCATGCCATGCTTGGCCTAATGTTTGCCTTTAGCGGATTGTGACAAGATCACGGCCATACTATAAAACGTGCAGAGAAAGGTAGTTCTCATCTCATCATGGTTGGAGACCATGCGCATTTCAAATGGACAATCATCATCATCATCATCATCATCATCATCATCATCATCATCATCATCATCATCATCATCATCATCGTCGTCGTCGTCGCCGTCGACGTGATGTTGGTTTATTTTATCGCATATAGGCTATATTATCTTGTTTGTATACTTGGCAAGTCCTTAATACTAAGTCTTGGTTACATTAAATGTAATTTTCATCAGTAATGCTAGTCTTATGTCCATCTTTTATCAGTTTTTAATTACCCCCGTTGGGGTGCCGGGGGTTTCAGTATAAATAGTATCCCCACTTTCTGGAAATTTAGTGCTTTAAATTCCCACTGTCGCTGTCTTCCTCATTTACTCTTTCCCATTTCTGCTCTGTCCTATCACTCTGCTATACTATCTTCTTCTTCGCTAGATCAATGGCCTACCTTTTTCTTGAAAACTCTTCCTGGACAAGACTCCTTGTTTGTGTATGAGGTCTGTTGGATCAGCTTGGGAGTGTTGGACGCTTTCTGCCGGGTGGTCACTAGGGCTTCCTATGATGTTAGCATTTAGCAGTATAGGCATTTTATATGTATATGTTTTGTTGATAATTTATAATGATGTTTGTATTCTATTTTGTTTTTGTAACCGGGGGTTCGAGTAGTTGGGGTAAAGCCTCAGCCGTCCCCTGCGTGGGATGTCTTTATTGTAAAGGGACTGCCCGGTGGAGGGCATTCAATTTTTCCACTAGGGTTGTTTCAGCAGATCTTTTATGCGGATCGGGGGTTGTCCGGTCCTGATTTGGCTCGGAAGAGTCCGCTGGACCTAAAGCAACAATCAATCAATCAATCAATCAGTTTTTAATGCTAGTATTCTCGTCTGATTTTGAATAGTTTTGTGTGATCTTGATTCGGTCCTTAGCAGTCCGCTGGACCCAATACACATTGAATATCTAATCCAATCTAATCATCATCAAAATGCTATCAAGCGCTTTCTCTTCCATCGAACTCACAGCGCGGCGATCGGAAGAGGTCGCTAAAGGCGGAATATAAATTAATGCTTCTTTTTTACCTTTAGATTGACTGCATCTAATACCATTATTGAAATGAAGAAGGAAACCGGAGTACCCAGAGAAAATCCGCGATGTCTGAAACATTTCGCACCTAAGTCACGTAAGTTGGTCCCATGCCGTGTTCGAACCAGCGACCTTCGGCTCAGGAAACCAGCATCCTATCCACTGTAATATCATAAATGTTGGCGACAAAGATGTTGTGACTTAGCTTAGAGATGAACAGTTAGTATTGAACAAAACCTGATGTTAATTTACCAGCGCTCTAAGGGAAGATTTGCAGTTATTAAATTAACATCCTTGAGACGTTCGCTCCCGACAGAATCATGTAGAACTCGCTATAAGGAATGTAACTTAACACACTTAGACATCTGACCGGTGCCACTGGACCACTAAGTAGCCACGCGAATCATATCACTCTTAAATCTACCCTGCACCTCTCCCTTGACACTCGAAGTTGAGACGTAACAGATAGTGTCCCAGAGGCAGGACAGGAGAACAAAGACGTCCGTGAACAGATTCACGTATTCGCAAAAACGAGATGATTGGTCGGAGATGACGTAGATCCCGATATTTCCTCCATACACCCCGGAATAAACGCGTAGTTACACACGAAGCGTAGGACCACGAGGGTCAAAGAGCAGGCTGAAGTGAAAAAACCCTCAGCCATCACCAATAGACTAGAGACGGTTTCACGGTTCCCAGAGACTAGAACCAGAGAGAAAGGGAAGAAGAGAGAGATCACTTCGCGATATCGCCTCTATGAGAAGTGATGTACGGTGGAGGAGTTACGTCCCTTCAACCTCACATGGGCTTGCTTTCGGTTCTTAGTCTCTTGTCTATATATGGGGGGTTTTAATTATATTTTTAAAAAATGTTTTAGACCGCGATTTTCACCTTTTGCTGTTGAAAATGTTTGAAATAAGGCTTTTCAAATTTGAGAATTTTTTTTTTATGCACATCTGTTTATTTTTTCATGACTTGCTGCCTCTTGACCGTAAGGGTGTTATGAGCGCTTCCTAAACTGTAACCCGTGATATAGGTGGCTTTTGCATTGTTTTGTTGCTTGAAATAAACAGTATGTATAAGATAAATTGAGTTAAAATAAAAATAATAATAATATTTAAAAAAACAAACACACACTAGTCTAGAATATGTGTCATACATGCGTAATTTATTTTTTGTTCCGTATGGGGTTATACAGCATACGGATTGATTGGCAGTTTTAGTGTGTATAATTTGTGCGTGTGTGTGTGTGTGTGTGTGTGTGTGTGTGTGTGTGTGTGTGTGTGTGTGTGTGTGATATAGAAAGAGATGGAGATCGAAATATAAATAAAGATATTGACTAATTCGAAACGTAAATCTAGTTGTGCACACGGAAATTCATTTATTTACAAAAATATGCTTCGATTGATTTCAACATAATAATTAGGGTACGTAATTATTATACTCTCTCTCTCTCTCTCTCTCTCTCTCTCTCTCTCTCTCTCTCTCTCTCTCTCTCTCTTTCTCTCTCGTATTTAAAAAAAGGTCAACAAGGCAACTTTTTGTGATCACAAATGAAACCATCCTGCAATCAACCCTATCTATTTCATTCAAATTGACAATACATTCAGTGAGTCCTGTCATCTGTGTTTTATATTAGAATATTCTGCCACAACCTAATTTAATTATAACAGGATACGAAGTTGAGGAATTACAGACACAGTTTGGTGGACAGCAAATAACAAGCTAACAAGCCGCTGAAATTTTACTTTTCTCATACTGTCTTACAATCTTTTTTTTTTTTTTTTTTTTTTTTTTTTTTTTTTTTTTTTTTTTTTTTTAGGGCTAATCCAAACCGTTTCTTACACGAAACATCACCTTAGTTCCAATCCGTCTTGTATCATTGACAACCATTCATTGACCGGTCTTGGTCATCATAATTCTTTTATATCACGATTCTTGTCTGTCAGAATAGATCTACAATTTCTTCAAGAACTTACCGTTCTTCTTCCTTTGGGAAACCAAAAAAACTCTTCCCCTTGCATGCTGCCTTTAATCTTGCGTTTGTGCAGTTCAAAGCTGCACAGTGGTCACCGTAACTCTTCCTGCGATTTATTTTCCCCCTCTCCATCAGATCTTCGCTCTGTGACGCAGCCATTTTCACACATGTTACAATCAAGTCGCATAACTCGTGACGCGTCATCACACCAAAGGCGTCACTGCGCGGTCTAAGTATTCCTGGTCTATGCTAGAACTCAGCTGTGGGACAGTTTGTGGAATCAACGCCTGAACGCGTGCTCCCGTGGAAAGAAGATCAACTAGAATCTACCTCACCGCATCCGGCCCCGTAGCGCCCAGACTCGCCCGATCATCATGAGAGTGACCAGACTCCCTCAGAGTGAGCAACAGACTCAAGCACTCACAGAAACCGAGAGCTAAGTCTCCTTCCAACTGCAACGTATGTCAAAACTACTGGGAACAATAATTATTAGACCAAAAGTACAAACTACTTAGCACATGATGAAGAAGTCTTGCTAAAGAACTCCCCCCCCCCCCCCTCACATTGAAAAGTTTATAATTATTAATTACATTAAGTAAAGTCGTGTTAGAATTTGTGTTGAAGATATAAAAGTTAAATTTTGTGTGTGTGCCTGAACAAGTCTACTAAAGGCGATAAAAGCCATGTGTGTTGTATTAAAGTGTTTCTAACAAACGATCTTTAGAACGGTTCAAACGCAAAGTTTAGATTTCTTTTTTAAATTTGTGTTTGATGTTTGTGTATATGTGTGTGTGTGGGTCCTATCCTCCTATCCTATCTCGTAACGCGAAAGTCTTTGGGGCACCACATATGATTGTTTAACAAGCGTACTCCATCTTTCTCCGTCCTCAGCAACCCTCATGGCTTCTTCGCTCAGTGTCAAGCCACTCCATTCTCGAATGTTGTCCTCCCACATCTTTTTCTGTCTCCCTCTTCTTCTGCCTCCTTGCACCGTGCCTTGCAGGATGGTTTATGCAAGACCTGATGCTCTGGTGACTTGGCCATACCACCGGAGTTTTTATTTTTTCCGTTTCTTGTGTGCCAAATATGAAACAAGCAAACAAGATTGCAAAGCCTTTCAAAAGCAGTTCCAGACACACATAATCGAAACACACCCATTGTTTAAGTGGTACTATTCATGGCGGTGCTTTGTCTCGGCTTTATCCTAACGAAACTAAATGGAAACTTGGAATGATAAGCCACGATCTGAAATGTTTGTTAGCAAAATGTATCCAAATCAGCTCAACCAATTTTGAATGCAACGCAAAACGTTTTTAGAGAATGGTGAAGCACAATGACCTTGACCTTTGAGAAATTACAAATAAGAATGATTAGCCGTATTTGAAATATCCGAAAAGTAAAAAATATAAATTTTGGCTCAGTCATTCTTCAGACAAGGTAAAAATTGTGCTTTGAACAACAAAAAAGTGGAAAGATCGGATCGACGGAGCGACAAATGGCCTGCTACTAAACGATGGCCTATGAATTGAAGGAAATGTACTTCAAAATTTAATGAAATCGCTTTATTCCCGTTTTGAGATATTGAGCAAAACGTGTTTAGCAACAAAGTCCATTGATCTTGACCTTTGCGGTAGATCAAATATGATGGCACGAGAGGCAGGCCAATATCCAATCAGTGGTTCTTGCAATATAGCTTGCAACGGACGGACCGACCGACAGACCGATATTTGTCTCGTTCTGAATGTACCCACACACCCTACCCTCGACTCTTTCAAGGTATTTTCAGGTTATGTACGACAATACTTAAAGTATGAATATATTATAAGCAAAGAGTTATCTCTCAGCTTGAATTAAAACTTGTGTGATCTCAACCTCAGACGTTCGCATTTTCACTTTCTCTACAGCGAGTTTAACTCTGTAGGCCCCTTGGTGCTCTGTGGTTCAAAGTTGTTTTATGGTTTTGATCGGGATGCTTCTCACAGCTGGTGGGTTTATCGACATTCTGGGAATTAGAGAGAGAGAGGGAGAGAGAGAGAGGGAGAGAGAGAAAGAGAGAGAGAGAGAGAAAGAGAGAGAGAGGAAATAAAAAGCTATGCCATTAATGAAGTGGAGCAAAACGCCGTTTCTGCGCCGCTCACTGTAACCTTTAAGCGTGAAATGCCTGAAAATTAGCTCTCCTCCCCACCACCTCCCCCTAAAAAAATTAAAACCCCATAACGCAGTGTTTCCATTGTTAGATTAAGACAAGAGAGATGGGAGTGGGGAAGGAGAGGAGGGGAGGGAGGGTGTTTTGTGGAGGAGAAGGCGCGGGGAGAAGAATAGGTTTTATGTGGGAGGGTAGTGTGAAAGGAGAGGGGTTTGAGGGCGTGAGATCGAGGGGAGCAAGTTAATGTAAGGGGTTGGGGGAGGGAGATGTTGATAGTGGTGCTGATGGAGGCAATTAAGTTTGGAGCTGATGGGATAGAATGTAAATGTTAGATCTTGTATACTGTAGCGTGAAAGGCTTACCTATATTTCAGATTTTGTTTAAAGCTATTTTTAACGGCTTATGGTGAGACACTATAACCCTCTCTGTCTGTCTCCTTTTTTATCAGTCTGTCTGAATATGTCTTCTGTCTCTGTCTGTCTATCTCTCTCCATCTCTTTCTCTCTCTCTCTTTCTCTCTCTCTCTCTCTCTCTCTCAATATCTCTCTCTTCCACTGTCTCTCTCTCTCTTTCCCACTGTCTCTTTTTCTCGCCCTCTCTCTTTCCCTCTGTCTCTCTCCCCCCCTCTCTCCTTCTCTATTTCTCTCTCTTTCTTTCTCTCTCTCCCTCATTCTCTCTTCCTCTCTCTCTCCCTCCCCCATCTCTCCCCTCCCTCTCTCTCTCCTCCCACAAGCCACTCTCTCTCCACTTCTTACTTTCTCCTTCCTCTCTCTCCCTCTGTACTGTTGATTCGATTTTCTTCCCACCCCCTCACACCCCCCTCCCCCCTTCTTTGAAGCGCTTGCCTGGCTTGAACTATACGTATGTGAGAGATGTGTACTCGGTCAACTGGGCCCTCCACTTAGCACAACGTATAGTAGAGACTCGCTGAGTACCTCCCACACGTTAAAAGACGAACCTTACACCTCGGCAAGTCTCAGTTAAGGAGTGTGCTTGGGCCCCTCTCTTTCTATGTTTTGTTCTCCCCTTTTTTTTATCGACCTCCTGCCGATGATATTTATTCATAGATATGCGTTTGGTCTGCTATATCAATATCTCTCTTTTTTGAGGGGTGGGGTGCGTGGGTGCATATGTGTTGAACGGGTTCAGTACAACTGAGGCCATAATGCTTGCTTGCTTTAAGTAGAAGTAAAGAAATATCAGCAGCTGGGATGATGTAGATTGATGATGATGATGATGATGATGATGGTTGATGATGATTGATGATGATGATGATGATGATGATGATAATGATGATAATGATGATGACACTGTTGCTGCTGCTGCTGCTGATGATGATGATGATGATGGTGGTGGTAATGATGATGGAGCCTTGTACAAGTCTGTTTTTTCTATACTATTATAGTTTGTTTATTTACAGAGAAAACTACTGTACAACAAACTGAGGAGCAGAGATGAGCAAAAGAGGGAGGTTTGCTTTAGTCTTGATCGAGTAGAACTCTGGGGACTCTTTTTTCCCATTTAGTGTCAACAGCGTCTCGCCATGTTTAAAAGATTGGTTTACATCAGTAGAGGGGGTGGGGGGGGGGTCTTCTGATAAATTGAATGCGACGGGATCTTCT
>CM072523.1:34964967-34967467 GCA_036898135.1 Oncomelania hupensis | reverse complement strand
CTTATCTCCAATGTAGATTAAGGCAAAATGTTGAGAGGAAAGTGTAATCAATTGACGGTGAATGTCGACTTGTTAGGTGCACATATCTTTCGAGGCAGCAATCTTGAGGGGCACAGAAGAAGAAGAAGAAGAAGAAGACAAAGGGCACGCTTCCATAGATGAATAACAGAAATCACGGTAGTAGTTACTAGACATCATAATAACAAACAATGCAGCAACACCTGAAGAA
Organism: Oncomelania hupensis; assembly: GCA_036898135.1. Classification (NCBI taxonomy): domain Eukaryota; kingdom Metazoa; phylum Mollusca; class Gastropoda; order Littorinimorpha; family Pomatiopsidae; genus Oncomelania; species Oncomelania hupensis. The sequence goes on along the minus strand of CM072523.1, from coordinate 34,967,238 downwards.
GAAGTAGAAGAATGAGAAGAAGAAGGAGAAGAAGAAGGAGGAGGAGGAGGTGGAGGGGACCTGGTGCGTGCCTATCTTACTCATTTTACCAATTTAGATAAGGGTAGAATATTGAGAGGCGCGTCCTTATTACATTATGCTCTATATCTCGCTGCACAGAGGTGGAAAGCAACACTAGGGGGCTTTGTTGTACCGAGAAGAAGAACCCATCTCAGTGGAACCAGTGCGTCGTAAAAAGAACAAAACACTGTTGCGCATAAAGCTAGAGGTAGCAAGAATTGCTGCCACGGAACCCACGGATACAGATCTAGGATCTTCCCCGTCCATTGCCCTGGCCTGGCGGGCCCAAAAGTATAGAACGAGAAGGTAATTTGAAAACCACCGGAATACCGTTCTTCTCTCGCTTCGAGTCTGTGCAGATGCTGATTGCGCGCGTACTGTACCAGGAGACGCCTATCGTTGCTTACCTGAGCAAAAGACGTGCTCAATTGGGCTTTGCCTCCTCCTGCATCCCTACCCTCTCCTATTTTCCTCACGTTATTAGCCTCTTCTTTTCCCACTCTTCATTACCCCCTCCATTTTCCATTTTTCTCCAACTCTTTGTACCGTGTCATTTAACGGTGTTTATAGAAGAATTTACTTAAGGCGTTATGGGGTAAGCTAATATTCAGTGGAAGGCTGTCAACAACGTAATTTGTAAAAATGGTTAGACTCTTACGTTTATCTCTCGCTTATCCTAAACAAGACCTCTTTTTTTCTCCCCCAAAGAAATTCAGAATTATATTTATATATAGGATATTAACGGTGTGCGTAAGAACTAACATCATTTGTTATGGGGTAAGTTAATGTTTGATTATATTGGAATGCTTTTATTTACGTTAACTTGTAAAAATGTTTAGACCCTTACACATTTATCTCTCGCTTATACTAAAGAAGAACTTTTATTCTCGCTAAAGAAATTCACAATCAAAGATAATATATCGACTTGTAAACTCTGTATGTCTGTCTGTCTGTCTGTCTTCTCTTTGCCTCTCTCTCTCTCTCTCTCTCTCTCTCTCTCTCTCTCTCTCTCTCTCTCTCCCTCTCTCTTTCTCCCTCTCTCTCTCTCCCCCTCTCTCTCTCTCTTTCTCCCTCTCTCTCTCTCTTGTTTGCCTGCCTGTCTGTCTGTCTCTTTCTTGCTTTCTTTCCCTCTCTTCCTCTCTCTCCCTCCCTCTCTCTCTCTCCCCCATCCCAACTCCCACTCCCCCCACCCCGCCGTGTTTTCTGATAGACACAGGATGTACCAGGCTGAGAAAGAGACAGAAACAAACAAAGTAAATAATCAATTCAATTCATTTTCAATTCAATTCAATACAACTTTATTTATCCACATAGGACAATTACAAGATTTAGAAGCAGCTCATATTATTAAAATAAATAAATACATAAAGAAGTTTAAAAAACTGTGAAATTTAAAAGTTTATCACCAATCACCAATTTGTTCAACTTTGCATTCACTACCCCCTCCTCTCCCTTCTTTGTCCTCACTCTTTTCGCTCCCTCCCCATCCCACTCTCAATCCTATCTCCACGCCTTTTACTCAACCTGGCCTTCAGCTCCACTCCAACCTGCCCTTTACGAAAGTCACAAAGCAGCGAAATCCATCTATATTACTGCGAACGTTTCGCTCTGATCCGTTTCTAAACTCGACCGACAAGAACGAGGCAGCGACAGATATGATTATACAGAGACCAAGAAAGCCAATAATATTCACCAATTGTGATGTGTATTAGGCACACAGTCTCACAGAGAAAGGACGTGTATAATTAGCCATATCTGCCTTTGCACCCAGCACTCACATTCATACATCCACACTCTTTTACCCCCACCCCCATCTCCTCTCGCATCGCCGCCCCCTCACACCCAACCTCCTACCTATATATCCTACCTGAACCTACCTCAGCCAAACCTTATTTCTGAAAATCACAAACTGAGCAGCTGTAACCATCTATCTATATATTACGCACGTTTTCTGCCCTCCCTACCCTGTGTTTTCGTGAAGTCTAGAGTCGACGTGCTTACCTGTACTGTGTGTTTCGCGTGCGCCCGACTTGGCAAGGTGCTGTTTATTTTCCCTGGTTCGATTCCGCGTCAGGGCTGTTAGGTTCCCGTTACATCGCGTTCCGAGCTGCCAGAACGCATTATTATGACAGGACAAGTTCTGGCGCATTTGAGGAGGCAAGGTATGGAATATAGCCCTGTGAAAGACTTCTGAGGTTTGTTTATTTCAGC
>CM072523.1:34952467-34959967 GCA_036898135.1 Oncomelania hupensis | reverse complement strand
TTTTTTAAAGCTTGATATATTGACAACCTTAATCTGTTATGTTTTATACATCAAAGACATCTTCAAGACTTTGACGAATTAAGTTTTTGTGTTTCTCTTGCCGTGTAGTGCATAGATCGTAATTTTTTAACTACAAATGTTACAGTTAAAATGATAAATATCTTTCTTTTTTAATCTGAGCATCAAAGAGCACGGTGATTTAAGTTTGTGTGTGTGTGTGTTCCCTGCTGTTCATTGCATAGATCGTGACTAATTGGACCCACTTTGACCTTCGACAGATCCTTTTAATATTCACAGTAAGTGTTGCCCCACTGAAAGTATTAAGCTTACAACAAAAGATAACTCTTTCAAAAGTATATATACTTATATATATGAATATACTTATATATATATATATATATATATATATATATATATATATATATATATATATATATATATATATATATATATATATATATATATATATATATATATATATATATATATATATATTATATATATATATGAATAAGTTCCGTAGTTTTTGTGCCTGTCAATAGCAACAGCCGTTAGCTAGCCAGCCAACATTTTGGAACTACAAATAGCAGCTATCAAAACCGGTAAGAGACAGAACCCGTAAAAACAATTGCTCGTAAGGTTTTTCGTTTCACGTTGATAAAATAGACCTACCCCAGACACCAAAGACGCATTCCTCAAATCTCGTGGTTCACTCAGAAATAGGCTGTAGTCTACGTTAAAAACAGGGGAAATAACTTCTTGTCAGAACCAACATTGAAAATTCAAACTTAAGCGGACAGTTTGAGAAAGGAAAGCCCCCTTTGTCATCGTTTAATGTAAGGATAGTGCGAAGTTTAAGGTAAACCCGTTTTTTGCCCAAAGCAAACAAAGACGTCGAACAGGGGCCTTTTAATCACAACAACGTTAACATGTTAACGTAATCGCTAAGCTTCAAACAAGGTAGAAGAGTACTTTGATATTTGGTCTGACGTGTGCACCTTCGTTTTTTTTTTAAAATTACTATTTCCTTTTACATGTAAGAGAGCATGAAGATCCTATTTTTCTTCACTTATATATATATATATATATATATATATATATATATATATATATATATATATATATATATATATATATATATATATATATATATATATATATATATATATATATATATATATATATATATATATATATGTGCTACTGGCAGTGTATAGATCGTGAAATAATAACAATATTGAAATGCTTAAAATGGTCAAGGTATCAACACCCGGTTGTTGGTTTTTGGTTGTTGTTGTTGTTGTTGTTGTTGTTTTATTATTATTATTATTATTATTATTATTATTATTTTAAAGTTTTGCGTGACTATGAGTTTTCTTGTGTGTGAAACTGCATTGTGGTCAGAATAAAAGATGATATTATCTACACATCGCTCCAAACCGACCGGCCACTATACTTTTGTGAACTTTAAGCATCTCTTCCGAGTTATGTAAGTAAACAACTGTGTCTACTATACACACACTTTCACTGCGGTGCTATTTTTAAAATCAACATTTGTTGCTAATTATTTATCATAGGTGCTAGGCACATACACAATGAATTTATGGAATAATATCAAAACCGTACTTTTGAGAGAAGTTATTTGGGGGAGGGGGGGGGGGATGGAAGGGAGGGGAGGGAATTTCCTTTTTTTCCCTTTGGGACAACACTGTCTATAAATGTGAAAAAAGGGTCTGACGCTGATCTTGGGACCCTTTAACTAGATTTAGTCTATCCCTAGCGCCTACAGCGTGAATTAAAACATTTTAAGTTAATGTTATTATAGATACCGAGCGAAGCAGGGAAACTGTTGTCTTTGGCATTGTCTGTCCGGTGTCCGTATTATGTCCGCCCGGAGGTGACATTTCCGCACTTTTCTTTGTGTTACGTTTGCGACGCGCACGATAGTACATGTGAGACACGCACGATAGATCCTATGGTTTTGTTTTGCAAAGCATTCAGTAACAGAGTGTATTTACCTTTGATTAGAGTTTGCATTGTTGTTAGAAGAAGCTTGGTATAATGTTGATAATTTTCGTTGGTCGATATTATTGGAAAAGTCTCTAGAGTTGCTTGTTTACTATCGATCGAAGCAGTAAATGTAGATAGCTGAGAAAATTCTTGGACTGTAAAGAAAGTTGCAAGACGTAAGACAGTGATGACGAAGTCTATTTTGATTGGTTGTAATGTGTCACGCTGGAACATTCTGACGTTATCTGGAGTCTAGAAAAAAAAACTATATAATTGATGCACTGTGTAGAGAAGAGAAAAAAAGGAGAAAAAAGTTAAAAGCGATTGAGCGATTGTATGCAGTTGTTGATGTACGCTGAATAAAGTTGGAAAACTTCATACGACGACTTCTGCCTTGTTGCTGAGTGAACAGGTTGCGTGGAAAACCGAATCCGAGTTACGCTTATCAGGATTTCAGCATTGGGGCTGAATCAACTACTGATAAAAACAAAACCAACAAAGAGTGTAACACTCTGAAACTAATGAACGGCTTTCTTATTTTATTTTATTTTATTTTATTTTATTTTATTTTATATTAAATGAGCAATTTTTTTTCATCTTTGATATCTTCATGGATTTTGAATGTAAAAGTATAAGATGTCTAAAGATTAAAAAGAATAAAAAGAATCTGATTTTTTAACATCTGCATATGAAGACGGAATTATGCAGTTTCGAACACGTCACATTCTGCTGGCGCCGTGCTCTGACGAACGGACAACGACAATAATAAATCAAATTTAAACGGCGTGAAGCAAGAGGAGTTGCAGGTTATAAGGTTGGAATTATTTTTTTGTTAATTAGAAAAACGTGGAAGACAAATTTATTGAACAAATCTCAAATTTGAAGCACAAGAGACGGGTTTGACAGATAACAAAAGGGGACCATATTTATGTTTGTCGGAAATTTAGATGAAAAGACAAGTCGAGAAATGGGAAAAACAATTCAAACTCGTTGTTTGAGAGAAATTTAGCTGGAAAGACACGACAAACAAGTAATAGTGAAACACGCAGTTCGGACAGATATTGTTTGGAAAGGAACGACAACTAAACTCGAAAAGCACAGTTTGGAAAGATCCCGACAAACAAATTTGAAACACAATTTGAGAGATTTTAGTGAAGATGAGAGAGAGAGAGGGGGGGAGGGTGTATGGTTAGGGGTGAGGAGGGGGGTGGGTGGGCGACAGGCAGGCAGACAGAGAGACAGACAGACAGACAGTATGCTAAATCATGAAACTATTATTTAAAACAGAGTGTACGATTCCACTGGCATCTGACCCTCAGACACTGAGACAGAGAGGCAGACAGAGGGAAACAGAAGGAGAGAGAGAAAGCAATACAACATATGGTTGTCCGTTAAGAACTGACATTTTGAAAAGCCTTTCTTGGTGTTTATTTACTTTTTGTTTGTTTGGGTTTTTTTGTGAGTGTTTTGTTTGCTTTATTTTATTTTTTTTTTCATTTTTTTTTAAAAATGTATTGTCCTTTATCGGGAAATTCTGTGCCGCCTCCCCTGGGAAAGGCGTAGTCGCAGCCTGTGGCGCGCCCAAACCCAACCTACCTAATATTAGTTGTTTTTTTTAGAAATTTTGCTGGTGGAGCAAACCGGAGTACCCGGAGAAAACCCCCGAGAGGTTGGCCGAGTCGAAAGTAAATAGTATTCGGAGAAACATAACGCCCAGAGGCTGGATCGATCCCACACCTGTCAGACGCCATTGGTTTCTGGCCTGCGGACACGGCAAGTTAGTCCCGCCTTAGACCACGCGACCACAACGCTCGCTCGTTTTTATTTTTGTTCTTGTTTTGCAAGTTATTCTATTGGATTGTATTGCCATTGTCGTCGTTAAAAACGCTAAGAGAAGCCCCAAAAATATAGTAGCATGTCAAATGCATTGTTCACTTATTAAAGACAAGAAGTTTGTCATCCGTAAATGTCCCAGGCCTTTCTGTGAAGCTCAATAACTGTGTACTACCTCCATCTCCACCACGTGTTTTGGCACATTAAATACATTGTTGACCTGTGACAGGCTGGAAGTTTGCCGTTTGTAAAATGTCACACTTGTTTCTGTGCATGTAGTATTTAATACTGTCAAAAAAATAAATACCCTAAATAAAAAAAAAGAATAAAAACTTTTAGGTTGTCATTCTATTATCGTTACGTGCATTAGACATGCCATAACGTTAGAAGGAAATTGTTGCCTTGTTTCGATTCCAGACGTCGTCGGGAAAAACCATTTACGATTATATGACAGGGACAGGGCATCAGGAATGTTTGTCTTGTGTGTGTGTGTGAGAGAGAGAGAGGGAGAGAGAAAGAGAGTGTGTGTGTGTGTCTGTGTTTGTCCGTGTATGTATGTGTGTGTGTCTGTGTAGGTGTGTAAGTGTGTGTACGTGTGTGTGTGTGTTGTGCTGTGTTGTTTTGTGTGTATCTTTGTATGTGTGTGAGTCTGTGTATGTGTGTGTCTGTGTATGTCTATGTAAGTATGCATGGCTATGTATGTGTGTGAGTCTGTATATGTATGTATGTGTGTTTGTATATGTATGTGTATTTTATGTATGTGCGTGTGTGTGTGTGTGTGTGTGTATGTATGTGTGTGTTTGTGTACATTCCCCCACACTCGTCCTTCTTTTTTGTCGCTCAGTGTTTTTGTTGTCATTTTGGTTTTCCTTCAATCTCTTCTTCCGTCTTGACTTGTCGTTCAGGTTCCCCCTTCCCCCAGGCCCTAGGTCCTCATCCTCCCCCTCCCCCCCTTCAACGTTTCAAACCTGTCTCTCTTTATTTTGCTGCTAATGTCGTTCTTCATTTTTTTGATTGCTTTACTCTACCTTTAATTCTAACTTCTATTTATTTTCTCTTCGTCTTTGCTTCGCACCTTAATCCAGCACTACCCCTCCTCTCCTCCCCCCACCCATTTTCCCTTCGGATCCCACGATCCTTTTCATGTTCTCTATTCAATCGCCTTTTGTATGTCTATAACATCGTCTCTCATTCCGTTATTCTTATGTAACCCATCCCACCTCTTTCTCCACCAATGTAATGTATTTATTGTTGTTGTTGTTGCTGTTTTTTTTGTCTTACTTTCTCTATTGTTTGCTATAATTATGAGGGCTTTCTTGTTTGTTTTTTTATCATAACATCCTTTCCTATCCTATCCTTTCCTATCCCGTAATTCGGAGGTCGTTGGGGCACCACAGATGATCGCTTAACCAGCATACTCCATCGTTCTCTGTCCTCAGCAACCCTCATGGCTTCACTCAGTGTCAAACCAGTCCATTCTCGAATGTTGTCCTCCAACCTCTTTTTCGGTCTCCCTCTTCTTCTACCTCTTTGCACTGTGCCTTGCATGATGGTCTTTGCAAGACCTGATGATCTGGTGACGTGGCCATACGATCGGAGTTTCCGTTTCTTCACAACTGTGAGTAGGTCATCGTGTTGTCCGATGGTTTGTGTGTTGGTCTCTAGGACTTCGTCGTTGGCGATTTGTTGGATATAGGAAATGCCCAGAAGTCTTCTATAGCACCTCATCTCCATGTTTTGTATTCTTCGTTGTAGATCTGCTGTGAGGGTCCATGTTACGCAAGCGTATAGGAAGATGGAGATGACAAGGGAGCGCAGCAGTCTTACCTTGGAATATAGACTTTTTTCTATTATAACATTTAATTGTATTCTTAGAAATCACGTCTACCGATTCTCTTTAGAATCTTCCTTCCGATCTTTATTTCCTTCCGCCCGTCTTTTGTCATCTTGTTTCCTTCTTTCCTTTTGTCTTCTCTTGTTTTCTACTTCCTTCAGTCTTGTGTTGTTTTCTTCGCTTGTTTTGTCTTCGCTTGTTTATTTCTTCCTTTCAGTCTTCTCTTGCTTTTTTCTTCCCTTCTGTCTTCTCTAGTTTGATTCTTTCCTTTTCCGTCTTCTCTTGTTTGATTCTTTCCTTTTCCGTCTCCTCATGTTTGATTCTTTCCTTGTGCCTTCTCTTGTTTGATTCTTTCCTTTTCCGTCTTCTCTTGTTTGATTCTTTCCTTGTGCCTTCTCTTGTTTGATTCTTTCCTTGTTTTCTCTTGATTGATTCTTTCCTTCTGCCTTCTATTGTTTGATTCTTTCCTTCTGCCTTCTCTTGTTTGATTCTTTCCTTCTGCCTTCTCTTGTTTGATTCTTTCCTTCTGACTTCTCTTGTTTGATTCTTTCCTTCTGTCTTCTCTTGTTTGATTCTTTCCTTCTGCCTTCTCTTGTTTGATTCTTTCCTTCCATCTTCTCTTGTTTGATTCTTTCCTTCCATCTTCTCTTGTTTGATTCTTTCCTTCTTCCTTCTCTTGTTTGATTCTTTCCTTGTCTTCTCTTGTTTGATTCTTTCCTTCCATCTTCTCTTGTTTGATTCTTTCCTTCTTCCTTCTCTTGTTTGATTCTTTCCTTGTCTTCTCTTGTTTGATTCTTTCCTTCTGCCTTCTCTTGTTTGATTCTTTCCTTCCATCTTCTCTTTTTTGATTCTTTCCTTCTGCCTTCTCTTGTTTGATTCTTTCCTTCTGCCTTCTCTTGTTTGATTCTTTCCTTCTGTCTTCTCTTGTTTGATTCTTTCCTTCTGCCTTCTCTTGTTTGATTCTTTCCTTCTGCATTCTCTTGTTTGATTCTTTCCTTCTGTCTTCTCTTGTTTGATTCTTTCCTTGTCTTCTCTTGTTTGATTCTTTCCTTGTCTTCTCTTGTTTGATTCTTTCCTTCTGTCTTCTCTTGTTTGATTCTTTCCTTCTGTCTTCTCTTGTTTGATTCTTTCCTTGTCTTCTCTTGTTTGATTCTTTCCTTCTGCCTTCTCTTGTTTGATTCTTTCCTTCTGCTTTCTCTTGTTTGATTCTTTCCTTCCATCTTCTCTTGTTTGATTCTTTCCTTCCATCTCCTCTTGTTTGATTCTTTCCTTTTTCCTTCTCTTGTTTGATTCTTTCCTTGTCTTCTCTTGTTTTATTCTTTCCTTCTGCCTTCTCTTGTTTGATTCTGTCCTTCTTCCTTCTCTTGTTTGATTCTTTCCTTCTGTCTTCTCTTGTTTGATTGTTTCCTTCCGTCTTTTCTTGTTTGATTCTTTCCTTTTTCCTTCTCTTGTTTGATTCTTTCCTTGTCTTCTCTTGTTTGATTGTTTCCTTCTGTCTTCTCTTGTTTGATTCTTTCCTTATGTCATCTCTTATTCCCTTTTTTCTTTCTGTCTTCTCTTGTTTCCTTCTACGTGTTTGTCTCCTCTTGTTTGATTCTTTTTTTCCCCGTCTTCTCTTGTTTATTTCTTTCTTTCTGTCTTCTCTTGCTTTCTTTTCTTCTTTTTACCTTCCCTTGTTTCCTTCTTTCCGGCCTTCCTTCTTTAATTCTATTGGTTCCTTCTTTCTTTACTTCACTTCTCGCTTCCTTCCGTCTGTCCTTACTTCACTCCTTGCTTATTTCTTTTCTTCCCTTCTTCTTTCATTTCTTCTCTTTCTCTCGTTT
>CM072523.1:34944967-34947467 GCA_036898135.1 Oncomelania hupensis | reverse complement strand
CACAGAAATTATAGTTAAACTTTACCAAAAAGGTGTTTTTTTTTATCAATCACAATAACAGTACCACAAAGTACCACACCACGCTAGCCCATTTTTTTCTTAAAGGCATGTTTGGACATGATATGGAAACGGCTGACGCAAGCATAAGATATGGGAAGTAACTCTCTCTCTCTCGCTCTCTCTCTCTCTCTCTCTTTTTCTCTCTTTCTCTCTCTCGCTCTCTCTCTTTCTCTCTCTCTCTCTCGCTCTCTCTTTCTCTGCATGTTTGGACATGATATGGAAACGGCTGACGCAAGCATAAGATATGGGAAGTAACTCTCTCTCTCTCTCTCGCTCTCTCTCTCTCTCTATCTCTCTCTCTCTCTCTCTCTCTCTCTCTCATTTTTTATCGATCTCTGCACACACAATATCGAAAAATGTCACTTTTGGAGGGGATATTGAATATCTAACTACAATCTGTTGTGTGGCGTGGTTGAACATATAGACAAATCTTTACAAACATAGATAACTGAATACTAATCAAACGCTGTCAGCACGCCTGAAAAAAAAAAAGTCTAAACATATATGCCACCCCTGATGACGCCCGCCAACATGTTTAACAAGTCACACACATGATCACACTTGTTTATTAGTCGGCTTATAGATTTAGCTATCACTTTTTAAAGAGTAAATACTGTGTGGATAGTGCTCAATTGTCTGGGCGTCAGATCATATACCCAAAGGCTACAAGTGCGCTTCTTGGTGGTGGTTAACAAAAGGCTGCAAGTGTACGTCTCGATGGTTTTTGAGTTAGATAATATATTAGCCAACGCCTGATAAAGTATTACATGGTTAGTGCTCAGTTGTCTAGGGCGTCAGACCATGCACCCAAAAGGCTGCAAGTATGCGTCTTGGTGGTTTTGAGCTAGATCATCTTTCTCCTCTTTTTCTTATTTATCTCTCTCTCTCTCTCTCTCTCTCTCGCTCTCTCTCTCTCTCTCTCTCTCTCTCTCTCTCTCGCTCTCTCTCGCTCTCTCTCTCTCTCTCTCTCTCTCTCTTTGCTCTATTTTTTTAGTTGATGATCACACTTATTTTTATTAGTCAGCTTATAGATTTAACCATCTTTTTTTTTTGATTTAGCCCTCACTTTTTTAAATCCTTTTTTATTTACCTACACACCCACCCACCCTCAGCCCCTCTCCTCGCACACCCAGCACACTCCACCATCCTATCATTGAAATACTCAAAACTATGTTGAAAAAATGCGCACCCCATGCAGCGATGATGACATGGATGATAACGTGCATGGGCATGTATGCAGTATCTACACACGTACACGTACGCACACTTGCCCACACAAATTTTTAAAACTACATGTGAAAATACAAGGAAATACTTTGAACACACTGACCCCATACAGTGATGATGGCGTGGACGCACACCCCATGCAGCGATGATGACATGGATGATGACGTGCATGTACATGTATGCAGTGTCTACACACGCACACGTACGCACACTTGTATACACAAATTTTTAAAACTGCACGCCAAAATATAGTAAAATGCATTGAAAAAAAAACAAAAAAAACACGTACCCCGTGCAACGATGATACCATGTTCATGCATTGTAAACAGTGTCTGAACACGTGCGCGTGCATGTATGCAGTATCTGCACACACATTTTGTAACCCCGCACACGGATTTTGTAACACTGCATGCCCAAAGTTTTAAAAGTGCACGCCAAAATACAATAAAATACGCTGAAAACAAAACACGCAACCCGTGCATCGATGTTATCATGTGCGTGCACGTGTGCGTGCATGTATGCAGTGTCTGCACACACATTTTTAATACTCTGTACGATCAAATTTGAAACACTGCACGCCCAAATTTAAAACAATGCACGCCCAAAGTTTTAAAAGTGCTCGCCAAAATACAATGAAATACGCTGAAAACAAAACACGCAACCCCGTGCATCGATGATACCATGGGCGTGCACGTGTGCGTGCATGTATGCAGTGTCTGCACACACATTTTTAGTACTCTGTACGATCAAATTTGACACACTGCACGCCCAAATTTAAAACAATGCACGCCAAAATACAATGAAATACGCTGAAAACAAAACACCCACCCCGTGCAACGAAGATATCATGTCCGTGCATGTATACAGTGTCTGCACACTTATTTTTTTGGTCGATGTTTGCCAAGGATCTCAGTGACGGCATCTATCACATCCGAGTTGAAGGTGATGGTGGTGGTGATTAAGTATTACATTGATCCTAATTTGGTATAGTTATAGAATATGACAACCAAGTCTGTCACACAAAGACTAAATAAGGAAAAAATGCCAAGGGATGTCTGATAGCACAGTGGTTGGAACACTCGCTACTGTGTCGCACGTTAACCACCGTCCAGGATGATTAGCACTTGGATGGGTGACCACAAAACGTGAAGGACTCAACTATGACTGACTACCTAAAGCAGTGAGGGAGAGAGATGGGCATCACCCTCATTAT
>CM072523.1:34907467-34942467 GCA_036898135.1 Oncomelania hupensis | reverse complement strand
AACATGGTGGTTACGCGTGAGAGAGAGATAGAGAGAGTGAGAGAGAGAGAGAGAGGGGGGGGGGGGGGGTAAGAGAGAGAGAAAGAAATAGTAAACAACTGTGTCTACTGTACACAAACTTTTGCTGCTGTGCGATGGCAAGCACATTATATTTATTATATTTGACAGACATTTAATGATACCCAAACTCTCTGTTTCATGAACTTTTATATTTAAGTTACAACATAACCAATAAAACCTGACTCTACATGACGGTCAGCTTTAAAAAAAAAATATTGTGTCTGATAGATTTTAAGACTTGAGATAATCATATCACATCTCTGATTGACTTTACCATTTGACATAATTATAGATAGCCTTTGTATAACAAATTCTTGTATTCAGTTGCAATCAAAACAAGGAGGAACAAGTTAAGTAGATGATGATCCGTTTCAGTACACGTAGTCTAATTATTTTTATCAGAGAGACTCTGTATAAAAGATCAATTTTAGAGTTTGTTTAATTTATTCAGTTGAAAGAAAAATAAAGAGGCTTTATTAGATTATGATCAGCTTCGATACACATCGTTACCAAAATAAAAGTAAAAATAGCTGACTCTTTAAAATGTCAATTTTATATATAAATTTAAACAAGGAAGCTTTGTTAGATGATGATTATTTTCAGAAAAAACGTAATAACAGTAAGCTTAGTAGTAGCAAAGAGCTTATGATAGAAAGAGGGCGAACTTGGTACAGAACCGCGAGACGAAATGTACGAGTTATGCGCCCTTGTCGACATGCTGTAAATGGCTCGTGGCAGAAAGTCAAAAGGCGACCGAGTGAAACAGGGCGGTGACTTTTGCACAGCTATCAATTGCCATAATGCCAGATACAAGAAAAGTTGTGTTGGCAAGTCCTTTTTCAAATTTCTAAGAGACAAAGAAAGGTAAATTGCAATTGAAAAACTTCATTTTTTGTGTTTATGTAGGCCTAAACTAAGACCGCTGCAGTGTTGTTAGTGTTAAAACAATCGGAGAGCGGCTTGAATGATTCATGTTATACCTATGTGCTAAATCCAAAACAGTTTGCTTGCTGACAGTTTACGTTCAACAGGTCGCTCACTGTTTACGTTATTGCTAGGTTGTTTGACTATATTTGTGCTTATATTTCAAAAGTAGATGTCAGATTGGCAGTTTGGCTTCGTCAAACTGCTTATGTTAACAAGTTAAATTAGACTAAGTCTGTTTTCTCCTCGTGATCAAATACTGTGCAAAATAACCCCTTACCTAGGCACAAAAGTGGTCCTTGATCTGTTGTAATCACTTTTCGTTTGAGAGTAAACGGGAAAAAAAATGTAATGTAGAAAATCAGTCCTTGTTATGATCTGTGAATTTCTGCGCATTAGATCTATTCACACCTTTCTGCTATCCTATGCACCAACGGGAATCCCCTCTATGAAAAATACTTCCGGTTTTTTTTCTCCGCGTGTTTTAGTGAGTTATTTCCAAATATTCAAGAATAATAACATATGTCACTGGCCACCTGTATCGTACCCTCACATATTTTTTTTTTGCTGCAGTTTATTATCCCTTTCTATCGCCAGTGGCGCGCCTAAACCCTACCTACCTAACATTATTTGTGAATTTTTGAAAAATATTCGGAAAAACATAACGCCCAGATGCTGGCTCGAACCCACACCTGTCAGGCGCCATTGGTTTCTGGCTTGTGGACAAGGAAAGTTAGTCCCGCCTTAGCCCACTTGGCCACAACGCTAGCCTAACATAGTCAGTTACTTCGTGTTTTGTGAAGGTTGCGACGGCGAAGCTATGGAAAACTACAAGAGTTTTCAGGTCCTGTTTCACTTTCTGTCGATGATCGACGCACCTCCGAAGTCGCCACAAATACAGGCCTCTACGATTGTTTTTTGCATTCTTTCACTGAGCATGTACTTCCTCCACCGTTTTTATACTTATCCCACTCGTTTTCTGGTTCTAACAATCGTCGTTTTCAGCAATTTGCCATATTTAAAAGTCACGCATCAAGCTTTGATAAAAGCAAAACAAGCCAAACCATAACTTGGTTTCATTCTATAATAATATATTTTAACAAATTTTATAATTATTAATAATTAATATAATAATAAAATATTTTTAAAATATTTATAATATATATATTATATATATTAATATTAATATATATTTTATAATTATATTTTAAATAAATTAAAATATTTTTTAAAATAGATTTTATAATATTTCCAAATATGTCAAAGCCCCCCCTTACGGTCCTTCGTTTCTCTTACCATAAAGGGGAACTCTGAGCAGTGTATGCAACCATACGTGAACAACGGATGAATAGATAGAGACAAGTATTACGTTGGCAAAATAAAACAACAATTTATTCACATGAACATAACATGGAGTCGTAATTGAATAACTAAAATTTATAAAGGTGATAAAATCAAACGACAGAATGAAATGTTCTTTGTTTTAAATAAATTAAATGGTTCTACACAGTATTCTCGTTCAGTCTCTTTGTTTTCCTTTTCTACTGTTCACTCATTGTTCGCACACAACCTATGCACTGTTTACAAATTTGTTGCTACTACTGTTATAACGATTTCAGTTCACAAGTCCCGTTTTACAAATACATATCACACAGTTTTGTACCCAAATCAATACAAATTCTTAATAAGTGTTGACTGAATGAGTTGGGTGCGAGTGGTCTGTGGGAGTACTAGAGATGAATTTTATAATATGCAGCAATTTTTTCAACTATTCAGTATGTAAGTTAACTAATGCATAAGTTTTAAAATCTGTGATTGTCAGTGTTATAATGATACGCAGAGTTTGATGATTGTATTTTTTTTTTTTTTAAAGATGCTTTATAACGTTTATAATTTTGGTGTAATATAATCTAATGTCTAACCCATGTGTGTGTGGATGTGGGTGTGTGTGTTTGTGGGTAGGTGTTTTATTTATTTATGTTGAAGTGCAATAAGGACATGTAGTGTGATATGTTTTTTAAGTTTTACAATGTGTCGGAAATGTTCTTGTTAATATGTACATGCGTGAGTACACGTACATGCTTACATGTTTATAGTACTGTTACATTTTATTACCTTTTGCTGACAGCAAATCCATGTTAGAATTTCTCCTTGGAGATAATAAAGTTTTCTGAATCTGAATCTGAATCTGAATATAACCTCGTTTTAATTTATAATGGCGATACCCACGAGTTTTTATGAGAGGTGCCGGAAAGTTGTGAATATTGCGTGGAATGTTGTAGTCTAGCCAGTAGGTTCTGATTGTTCTGTCTGATTAATTAATTATTTTCCATGAAGTGAATGATGTTATTAAGCCAGTGATGTGGGAGGTGAGAGGGTTGGGGGTAGGGGGACACCTGATATAAATTAAATTCACACTATTAGTGAAACATTTTGTTATTGTGCTTTATTGTGATTAATTGATTGAATGACAGAGCTCTCTCTCTCTCTCTCACTCTCTCTCACTCTCTCACTCACTCTCTCTCTCTCTCTCTCTCTCTCTCTCTCTCTCTCTCTCACGATTACGGATTTACAGTTTCGGATAAATGAAACAGTCTGTCATGCATATTTTAGTTTTAAAATATCTGTCGTTGATTAAAAAATAATAAATTCCAGGGCAGAAAACGAACCTATGACATACACACATAAGCAGCATAAAAGCACCTAATAAATGTCAATAAGTAAACAAAAACAAAAAAAAGACAGCAGTAGCGGAATGTTAATAATAATGATGGTTAAAAGTTTGGTTTTTGCAAACGTTGCCATAAAAATGTTCTTTTGCAATGGCATAGGCTCAATAAGTTACCACGCACAGATCATTCATATAGCAGATGGTGAAATATAGCCAGCCCGAGCAAAGGGAAATAATCCGTGAGAGCGTCTCGCATTTTTGTTTAGGACATAATGGAAGTTCCCTGTCTTTCCGTAATAAGGTCTTTGGTAGTAGTAGTAGTAGTAGTTGTTGTTGTTGTTGTTCTTATTGTTCTTGTTTTGGATAGACTGTTAAATGTCAATTCATGTACATGTGCACTAATCATTTTATTCGTATGCAAGATTTCTCTCCAGAGCGAGCGAGAGAGAGAGAGAGAGAGAGAGAGAGAGAGAGAGAGAGAGAGAGAGAGGAAGGCAGGGAGGGAGAGCATTCCTACAGGTTAACGTTTACTGCTGCACCCACCATTGGCGTTATGGCAGACGGGGATAACCCTCCTAGTGAAGAAAGACTAGATACCTAAATAACTAAATAATGGACATTTAGCCAAAAAGAGCAATCATACTTCTAAGATGGACAGTAAAACAAACAAAAAAAAACAACAACAAAAAAACAAAACAACAACAACAACAACACGCAAACAGGATGGGAGGGAGGGCGGGGTGAACCTATAGTTTGCCCAGCACGGGGATTCGAACCTAGGTCATCGGTGTCCCTGACAAACTACTAAGCTACGGCGGTACAAGGTAAATACAGAACGTTATGTAAGGTAATACGGTTCGTCGCCGAACACTAGCTAGATGATTTACGTAGAACAAAAGACCATGTTTTGTCTGGAAGACTAATAAGCAGGGTCTCTTGTTTTAGATTCAGTTTAGATCCGGGTCTTTGTTTGAATGTGTTTACATCAGTACTATCATGATGATGATGATGATGATGATGATGATGATGATGATGATGATGATACCAGGTGGTGTTGTTGATGATGGTGGCGTAGTGTTTAGCATGGTGATTTAGAATTTAAACATGCGTCAACATATCTTACACAGGATGTAGACAGAATCAGGTGTCCATTATGATAGCAAACGTTACGCCTCCTGGGCGATGCTGGTTCAGTCTATATGGTGTGCATGCTGATTCCTAGTGGTCAGCGTCTTGAGCAGTTCCTTGGTCTAGGAAGCGCACTATTTACGTACCAGCCATCTTCTTCAGGACCCTGTCCCAGAACATGCGAATAGAAACCAATCAGTGTTCCACAGTTTTACACTGCCTGATCGAACGCAGGGGAGAGTAGCAGCCAAGTACCCAATATCATTACCAAAGACTTAGCTCCCTTGATTGCCACCACTTCAGACGCCGTACCGCCCTTTTGTGGCCTGCCCTCTTCAGTCACTGAACGCCCCCCCCCCCCCTCCCTGCCCCACTCTCTCTCCCCTGTCCCTAGAAGCTTTAATCACGGCGGGCATATTACCGTTTGAACGGGGGAGTGGGTGGCTGGGCCGAATTGAGTCAAGAGGAGTCGATGAAGAGGTGTCATCAAGGCTTCATTGCCGCTGACTATATCAGTGACTGATACTGTTGTGTTAGTCGTAGGCCTAAGCTGGTTTTCGAAAAGTCGGTGTTGGAGTCTGCATTGTCAATGTGGACACGTTGCTGTTATCATACAGAGTGTCTTGAGGCTGCCGAGGTAGGCCTATAATTATATAGGCACCAACATCGAAGCATGTCCCTAATCCTCCGTATCCTCTGCTAATACTATTGGACTTCCGAACAAGATGACCTTATTGTGTGTTCTGAATACCATTAAATCCTGTACTGAATTGTATAGATTCCTTGAAACGGACAAGCGTTTGAGTTTACTAAAGGGCTCCAATTCGAAGGCTTTGTTTACTTTTGGCAAAAACCGGTTAACCCTAAAATTCGCATTGTTATGACATTAAACAACGATAAAGTGGGCTTTCGTTGCTCAAATCAACTTCTAAAGTTTGAATGTTCCCTTTCGGTCCCGACAGGGAATGGCTTCCCCTGTTTTAAAGGTACTTCGATACTATAGCCGTGTGACCTTTGATCCTATTTCTGAGTGAATCACGCGGCTTGAAGAGTGAGTCTTTGGGTTCTAACAAAGGGTAGGGTAGGGTCAATTTTATCAACCTTAAACAAAAAACCTTACGAGCAATTTTTTTCACGGGTTCTGTCTCTTACCGGCTTTAATTGCTGCTGTTTTTAGCTCAAGAATGTTGGCTGGCTGGCCAAAGGCTGTTGTTATTATAAGGCACAAAAACTATTACGGAATTTAACAAATAACTACACTTTCAAAAGAGTTATTGCTTGTTAAAAGCTTTTATTTTAGTGTGGCAACACTCACTGTGAATGGTAAAAGGATCTATCGAGGGGTGTGGTCAAAGTGAGTCCCTATGAAATGCGAAACCTAATGATAAGTTTTTTGACAATTGTACCCTATAACAGGTAACAACTTTGTCGGAATGCTTGGTTGATCACTGGACGACATAGGTGCTCGTTACGACAGGGTCGATAGAAGGATTACCTCTGGTCCAAATATATTGTTCCCTTTTTCTGGATTTAGCTGCAATTATATTTCTTTTGGTACTCTTCTACGATGATAATATGAAGTGTAAAAAATGTAGTAAACACATTACCTCACGCTCACTGTTATTGTATTACCTGATCTCTTCTTTGTTTGTTTGTGTGTGTGTGTGTGCGTAAATATTACAGCGTCTCAGAAGCAGAACACGAGGCCTCATAATAACCTACTCCGAATATCCTACTTGCACAACAATACTAGTACACCTTATATCCATGTTGTCTTCAGCAGACAGCAGACTAGCATTTATTTGTGTCCAACAAAGAACATCCACCGATGCTCTTAAAACTGCTTTCTCTTTCCTTCTCATGTTCCTGGCCTCTCAAACATGTAAGACAGGCCAGATTATATCTCAAATGTATAGAACAATACTATGGTTCGTACACCTTACATATTATTTATTATTATTATTATTGTTATTATTTGTCTTCAGCTGACAGATTGGCATTTATTTGTTTTGAACAAAGAACCTCCAGCTCCATCAATGCCCTAATAACGGCTTCTCTTTCCTTCTCATATTCCTGGACCCACAACCTTGTAAAACAGACTCGACCTAATTGTATCTTACATATTTACGCAACAATACTACTATTCGTACATCTGACATATTATTTATGTGCAGCAGACAGACAGTATTTCTTTGTTTTTTTTAGCGAAGACCGCTCTTAACCGCTTCCGACTCCTTCTGTTTTTCTTGTGCCAGTAACCTTGAAAAATATGCCTATTTATTATCTACGTGTACAACAATACTACTTACTCGCAAGCCTCACATATCATTTGTCTTTAGCAGACAGCATGTATTTGTGTCTAGGAAGAACCCCCAATCATTGATCTTAACTAACTCCTTTTCCATCTCATTGTCCTTGGACCACAGACTGGTACTAAACGCCTAATCATTACTTACATACAGCAATACTAGTTTACTAGCATAACTCACATAATTGTATTTGCGTTCAGCAGACTGGATTTATTTCTGACTAGCAAGGACCTCCATCAATGCTCTTAACTGCTTTCCAACTCTTTCTCTCTTCTTTTTTTTTCTTGCGCTAGTAACCTCGGCGAGGCAAAATGGCTGCACGGGGCAAGACCTGACACGATCCATCATCCTACCCTGTCTTGTTTGCTTTTCTCTTTTCGTCTGCAAGATGCCCAACACTGATATGACTGTGTGTCTCTGTCCCTGGACCAGGAGCTGAGGCTGAGGGAAACACGAAGAAGAGACCCCGATAGCAAAATTATGAAAGAATCTGTATAGCCTCATCGGTGTGTTTGGTTTGTACGTACACGATTTCCACTTAAGTGTGAGAAGAGACCCATGATACTATTATGAAATAATCTTTACAGCTTCAGTGTGTTTATAGTTTGTACGTATGTGCTCGACTTCCAGCTCAAGACTATGCCATGAGTTGTGAATGAATACCGGATACCTGGTCCGTTTAGAACCTAGAACAAGTAATTATTTGAGGCAGTGAGAGAAAGAGAGGATAAGGGCACCGCCCTTAAGCAGCTGGCCCAGAAAAAAGCGGAGGTACCAAACACATCCTTCCTCAACGACCGAAAGTTTACAGGAAAAATAACTCTATCAATCTGCTTCTGTCCGAAGACTGACAGTTCGAGTATATGTAGTAGGCCTGCTTAGAAGTTCTGCGAGTGAGAATGGGCTGTACACATAGATCTATTAGAGAAATGAATCGTTCCTGCACACATCAAACAAATACTACTTGACTGAACGTGGTTCGTTATATTTAGGGGATTTTGCGGGACATTTAATGACCTCCAGCGCACGTGTTACCCTATAAATAGCTCAGGATGTAAACACTAGATATAAAAAAAAGGAAAAAAGGTCTCAGACTCATTTTAATAAAAGACCTAATTATAGAATATTACAAGACCGTTTACCTTAACCACCACTTTAAGCTGTCAGAAGTGGTTTATGTACAACCATGACAGGAAGACCAAGACATGGCACTTTCTTGGAGCTGGCGACGTTCCTACAAAAAAGCGGGTCAGACTGAATTAGCCTAAAAGCATGTCTGCGTCCGTCCGCCATTTGAAAAGAACGTTGACCAACTGCAACCTTTCGCGGAGAAATAAAAATGATCACTACGAAAGGCTTAGAAATAAAGGCCTCTGCTCTCAATCTCTCTCTCTCTCTCTCTCTCTCTCTCTCTCTCTCTCTCTCTCTCTCTCTCTCTCTCTCTCTCTCTCTAACATTGAAAGAGTGCACACTCTGGTTTGTAAGAGATTTTTGAATGTGCCATTGGGAGTTCCAACCAAGTTTATTTATGGAGAAACAGGAAGATACCCCTTGTATATTAATAGTACTGTAAGATGTATTCGTTACTGGCTGAAATTGCTTAAGTTAGACTACTCTAGGCTGCCCAGACAGGCTTACCAAATGTTGATGATCTTAAACGACAGTGGAAAGAAATGTTGGGTGACAAGGCTAGAAAACACTTTGAACACGTTAGGTTTTGGATATGTTTGGCTACAACAAGGTGTATGTAGGTAATGAAAATGCCTTTATTTCTGTGCTTAAACAAAGAATGAAAGATATTTATATTCAAGAATGGGACAGTTCTGTCTTAGTAAAAGACAAATATCAAAGATACAGAATGTTCAAAAACGTGTTTGAGACGGAAGCGTATTTTGAGAGTATGCATGTAAAATGTTTTAGAGACTGTCTTACAAAGCTACGGCTTGGTGTTTTGCCGGTAAGAGCATCCCACTTTAGATTGATGTTTGATGCCACTGGAGATATTCTGTGCAAATGTTGTAATGTACCAGAAGATGAGGACCATTTTCTAACTAAATGTACATTATACAATGAATTGAGAGTTAAATATATAACTTTTCCTTTTCAATCCTGTGTAAATTTGCTACAATATGGATCTCAATTTCACATATGGAGAATATGTTTGTTTACTTTTCACGCTTTAAAAATAAGAACAGAATATTATGAGCATGCTGCTTTTACGTAATCCCAGGAATAATTTTGCTGTTATCTGTAAATTGTCAGACTGTAATAAGTAAATCACGTGACCAACTATACCTATATCTATGGGCTGGTGGCCCGAAGATTGTGCTAATTTATTGTATGTTATGCTTTTGAGAATTAAACGGACGATGTCCAAATGTCAAATGTCTCTCTCTCTCTAGGTTAGAGTCTTTTAGCTAAGTTGCTGAGTGCATACTTTGTGACTGACAAGTTTCCACTTAAATCATCAGGGTACGAGGGAGGAGGGTGGGGGGATTGAGAAAGGGAAGGCGGCTAAGAGGAAGGACGGGGGAGGGGAAGGGGGTAGAAGACGTTTCAGGTCTCTCAACTTAAGCCTAGGTCTGACGAAAAACGTTTTGATTGCAATCAAGGGGAAGATCATGACTTGAGTCACTGATTTCGTGAGACTATCACCGAGCCATCTCAGTTAAATCAGTTCGCAGCGTGATTTGTGATGGTTTTCCACGTTTAGAACATGCCCTAATTTCGACGAACTGAATGCGAGTCATTTAGCATGGGAACGAATGAAAGGCGCTACTTTGATCACGTGATTTTGCGAAAAAGCTAATAATTCTAAGACCGGCCCGCTAGGAACGCTGAGTGTGAAAAATACCTGTGAAGTAGTAGAGATGAGACAGTCACATCAATGTTTACGGGATATCGTCTTTTTCTCTGAACTTAGCAAATGAAATGCTACCGTTAATGTAAAAATTCTTCCTCGCTGCTTTTCACACATTTTGACTTTCGGCACAGCAAGGGTAACAACTCTTGTGCTTTTGTTTATGCGCAGTGACTGTGCGCATTTTTACCAAAATCAGTCGTTTTAGTGTGACTACTAACTACTCGCAGCATCAATCCTCCCATTCAAATCATGACTCGCAAACATTCATTGTCATTATGATTCCAATAAAAACGTTCGTCGTCAGACCTAGGCTTTAGAAAAGGCAGCTAGGTACGTCTATAACGTCCCACAATTGAAAATAAAACAGAAAGAGTTTGTTATTAAGAAAAGAGACTTATTGAAATAGTAGGCGCTTAATAGAGTATGGATATGCTGATAAGCGATGTTAAGAGGAAGAGGCTTAGTATATTGGCATTGTCTTTCCTTGCTTTACCTTGATCCCTTAAAGCCCCGGTCACACAGCCCATTACGGCTGAATCACGGCCAAAGCGCGTCCAAAATTTGTTACCCGTGAAGTGGACGTTGTTCTTCGCGTTGATATCGAGGTTAAGACGAGCTACGGTCGAGGTATAGACGAGGCAGGACGCGGGGAGAAATCTGAACGGCATCGGACGCGGCAAAAAGTTTTGAACTGCTCAAAATTTTATCCCGCGCACAACCACGGGTAACACACGCGGTAAAGACGTGCAACACACGTGAAACACGCGTGGTAATCCGTGTTCCGGCAGTGATTAAAACTTGGGGAGACGCGGTAAGACGTGAAAGTTTAGCGTTCAGTCCCGGCCAGAGCACGGTCATTGGACGCATGTACCGCGTTGGAATCACGGGAAATAGCGTGTGTTTAGCGGCTTATCACTGACAAATGGATTTTTCCACGTACATAGCACTACCTAACGACGTCTCGAACAAGTTCGAAATACGTCCCGATCACTGCCTAATCACTTCTGTATCACTTCTGATTTGCGGCATATAAATACCGTAATTTTCTGAGACCTCGGCACTTGCAGTGTAGATGTCAAGGAGTGAACATGAACCCTCAACACCGTGATGTCCTCATCTTCATGCTCCTCATTTTCTCCAGGAGCAACCGGACCAGCATCAGCCTGAGGGTCAGGGTCTGGACCAGCAGCACCAGCAGGGGGAGCATGGACCTGGACTGTGACTTGGGCCTGGGAGTCTTGGGGAGCCTTCGTCGACCTCTTCTTGGCAGAGGAACCCTTCTTTCCAGGCATACTGCAAATGACTGGAGGTGTGTTTTACAAGATCTGGATCGGTATAACTTGCCGCCTTTTTCCCCCTCGTTTTATGTGCAAATTGTTTTTAGGCTTACACGTGGCTGGACGTGGTTAGCCGTGCTTAGGAAGTGCTTCAGCAGTGGAACAGCTGCCGACGGCCATACCCCGTCCAAAGCACGGCCAAACCAAAATTGACCGAAAATTACCACGTACGACCACGTCCACCAGATTTTCCGAACTTTTTGTACGTGATTAAGACGTGGAGTGCTGTGTGACCGAGGCATAACTCCGAGTGGAGTCGTTAAAGCGCCACTGTGAGGAGTCTGCTCCACTTTCCACCACCATGACCCAGAGCTTGGGTTTGTCCAAATGGTTCCCTTGTCCACCCATCGATGTCTTTGCTCCATATTGACATTTTAGTCAAGATATTAACTTACTATAAAAGAGAGCTCTTGTGTTTACAAGTCGATCTTTTCTGTTGCGGAGGTTCAAGTTCATGTAAAGAAGGCACAGATGAGGACATGGACCGAATAGTTCATGGTTAAATTCCTTTTGGCTGGAAGTGCATTGTGATGGTGTAGTTCGGACACAGACTGGTTTAAAATACCCCAATTCGAGGACTGTTTACTTTTGGCGAGAACGGGTTTTTCTCTAGAATTGGCATTGTTATCACATTACACAATGATAAAAGGGGCTTTCGTTGCTCAAACTAATTGCTAAAGTTGTAATTTCCCATTTCGGTTCTGACAGGGAGACATTTCCCCTGTTTTTATTTAACGATGCATCAATATCATAGCCGCGTGACCTTTGACCCCATTGCTAAGTGAACCGCGCGGCTTGAGGAGTGCTTTCTTGGTATCTTGGGTAGTGTTACACGACTATTTATGAATGGCCGATACAGCCCCGATGCTTGAATCTTCTTGATAAGTGTAACTCGAGTTCGTTTATCCACGCAGCCTGTTCAATCAGCAACAAGGCAGGAGTCGTCGTATAATGCTTTCCAACTTTATTCAGCAAACATTAAAAAAAAGCATATAAAAATCCTCAATATTAATAATAACAATTATAAACATCAACCACTGCATACAAGATCGCTTTCGGAAAATCACTTCAAAGATCATCATAAAAAAATCATCATAAATCACTCTTACAAGCAAGGGAGGAAGGAGGGAATAACGAAGTTTAACGTCCTATTGCGTTAGCGTTAAGGACGAATAACCACGTCGCCACCTTGACAACAATGATCAACATTGCATTCCATAGCCTCTCTGCAATCGAGAAAAAATTCGAACATTCCAGCATGACGCAATAACACCCAATCCAAATAAAACTCGTCACCGGAACTATGTTATTGCGTGCTTTGCAAAACAAAATGATCGTATCTTTTGTGCGCGCCTCAATGGTAACAGGGTCTATTTTATCAGCCTTAAACGAAAAAGCTTGCGAGCACTTTTTTCACAGGTTCTATCTCTTACCGTCCTTGGTAGTTGCTAATTTTAGCTGGAGAATGTTGGCTGCTAGCCAAAAGCTGTTGCTATTAATAGGCACAAAAACTACGGAATTTATTCATGAAAAAGCAAACTAACTGTACTTTCTAAAGAGTTATTTTGTGTCGTAAGCTTATTTTTTCAAGCGGGGCAACATTCATTTTGAATGTTAAAAGGATCTGTTGAGTGGGCGTGGTCAAAGTTGGTCTCTTTAAATTTTTCGGCATACTCTCATCCCCACCAAAATAAAAACACCTAAGTTTCTTTGTTTGTTTTTTTCACATCGTCTCTCTCTCTCTCTCTCTCTCTCTCTCTCTCTCTCTCTCTCTCTCTCTCTCTCTCTCTCTCTCTCTCACTCTCTCTTCTTCTTCTTCTTCTTCTTTTTCTTCTTCTTCTTCTTCTTCTTCTTCTTCTTCTTCTTCTTCTTCTTCTTCTTCTTCTTCTTCTTTTTCGTCTTCGTCTTCTTCTTCTTAGTCAAAGCCTCCTCCTTAACCGCCTCCCCTTTCTCCTTCTTCTCGCTCTTCTCTCCTTTCTCCTTCTTGTCGCCCCTCCTCATCCTTCTTCATCTCTACTACTACTACTACTACTACTACTACTACTACTACTACTACTACTACTACTACTACTACTACTACTACTACTACTACTACCACTCTCTCTCTTCTTCTTCTTCTTCTTCTTCTTCTTCTTCTTCTTCTTCTTCTTCTTCTTCTTCGTCTTCTTCGTCTTCTTCTTCTTAGTCAAAGCCTCCTCCTTAACCGCCTCCCCTTTCTCCTTCTCGCTCTTCTCTCCTTTCTCCTTCTTGTCGCCCCTCCTCATCCTTCTTCATCTCTACTACTACTACTACTACTACTACTACTACTACTACTACTACTACTACTACTACTACTACTACTACTACTACTACTGGATGCTGTATAGCCGTTTTCCCTAAACCACAAATCAAGCTCAATGCGCCGCGATCTGTAACCAGCATACACGGTGACATGTTTCGCACTCTCTCACAAGCACAATAATCACACAGCTATCACTCAAACATGCGGTGTGAAAGCTATTACGCCGCTATTAGAACGCAGAATGGAAATCAAACTTTATTTTTCATTTGTTTGGAAATTTAAGATTGACGGCATTCAGTACCATTATTGAAGGAAGAGAGGAAGGAAAACCAGAGTACCCGGAGAAAACTCTGGAAAACGTGACTAGTCTCGTACCTAAGTCACACTAAGTTCGCCCCTTGCGGGAATCAAACCCGCGTCCCTTGAGCATAGAAAACCGGCGACTAGGCCGCGCCACCCCGAGCTATCCATCTCGTTCAATCTCTAGCCGCTTAGTTCACTTTTGCCTCCCATGGAAGCTTAACTATTTCAGTACAGATCTGTAGCCTGTGTCCCTGACTTCGTCACTCATTAATTTTCACGAAGAGTGTAGCTAGGGGGAAACCACGTTGAAATCAAGCAAAGCAAAGATACACACGCATCAGTAAATGGAGACTAATTCTGGACTACTGACCCGCACACTCAACATGCCCTAATAAATGCCACCTGTGCATTTCAGTGAAACATCGCAATTTGTAATGTTCGAGTGGGACGGTCTTCCTCCGCGGTACAAAGCATGTACAAAATCAGACGACTAAGCACAATCCTGGGCGATCAGAGATACGGATAGAAGGGACTTTATTGAGTTTGGTGGATGCATTGGTGAAGCCTGTCACCAGTCCAGGACATCGATCGTCAGGATCTTCAAAACTCTAGAACTTCGGTTTATTCCAAAAACCTTTAAAACGTAAGACACGATGCACAACAGCCGACACACCTCACATAATCGATCACTTTTTCCTTCCCAAGCCTCTTCCACGTCGGGTGGGAACAACTTATCAGTAAGCCCGGATGACAACTGTTCGGTACAGTGACTATAGTGATTATAGTAATAATCCCACACAATAATAATCCCCACAAACCCCACACTCCTCGCCTCAGATATAAACTCCAAACAATCTCGTTGAACCAATCACTCACTCACACAATCAATAACCATCCATCAATCGGTAATTAAAGCAATCCATCAGTCAATCATTCGATCAACTTCTCACCGGAGTTAGAAATCACCAGTCAGTGAAGGCTTTGCCTTTCGCACCTCGCTGAAGACTTACCTGCATGTTCCCCAAATATTTGAATTGATTCTTGCTATCTTGTCTCTTCCCTACAGCATCTGCTTGTGTTCTGTTTTGTGTGGTGTTCCCAACGTTTGCAAGAAGGCGCATTGGACAGCGCCTTCAGCTGGCAAAGCGCTCATTTTAAGAACGATTAAATAAATAAATAAATAAATAAATAAATAAATAAATAAATAAATAAATAAATACAGTGATTTCAGTGAAAATCGAACTATATGCTCTTTCGCAGCAGTTTGACCTAATCGATCTCACCATGCCTAATGAGGTGGTTCACTATGGGTCAACATAGTTCTTGAAGGATCGGAAATGGACTGTGTGATAATCTTAGTAATGAGGACGCCCACAAGCGTAGAACAGTACAGAATAGAATATATCAGAAGTATAAAGAACTTACCAGCATATTGGAGAGTATAACTTTTGTAGTTGTTTATCGTCGAAAAATTTTAAAGACCCCATTGTCTTCCTAAGAACAGTGTGTTTGTGGGAGGGAGTTTGGGGGGAAAGTGGAGATGGGGGATCTGTGTGTGAGTGTGCGTGTGAGGGTGTGCGCGTGATATATTTGTGTCCGTGTGTAAGTGTGCGCTTGAGTGTCTTTGTGTTTGTGTGTGTTCTAGTGGCGTACAAAGGTTTTCATTTCTGCTCTTGTGCACTCGAGCTGCACTCGATCTATTGAAATGAGAGCAAAGAGAGAGAAAGAAAGAAACAGAGTCGAGAGGAAAGGGGCAATTCACGTTTGACAGTTTAGAAAATAAATACAGGAAACTGGAAACCTGTCCAAAAACATCACAGACACAGGACTTCAAACTATCCTGTCTTGGCTGTAGTGACAACATCGGGTAAAGAAAACAGGGCGTTGTTATTTATTTTATTTTATTTTTATGTTTTTAACAATTTTTTTACAAGCATCCCCCCTTCCCCATTGAAAAAGAACATGCAGCAATCCTTGCTGGGCCGGGCCTTTTTCCATTGCTCTTTTTTTTCAGATTTTTTTTTCTGGCATGCCGATGATTGACAGCTAGCAAACACGGGCAGGGCAAATTCGGTGAACTGCCTGTATTTTCAGACGTCATGATTTCTATCGTACATTTTCAGTAAAAGGAGGGATGTTGAGATGTCCGTTGCATCGATGGCGAGAAGTATGGTAGGATTTTATACTCAGAAGAAAGAAAAGCCGACTCCTGACTGTTAAACCAAGTTAAAGTTTTTTCGCGGATTTTGTTTGGAATGTTTTGGATTTTGGAACGGCGGCATGAAATTGGGGACAGCAAAAGCACGGCTTCTGCAGCGACAGCGAGGGAAAAGGTGATGTTTTGTTGTGTTAAATTGTATATTTCTCATTAAATCGAAATACGAAAACGAAGGGCGGGAGGGCGGGGGGAAAATGGGAGGGGGGGTGGCACGCAGTCAGGATGCATGGCAAGATTGTTGGAAAACTAATCCAACCCCCGCGCGACACAAGCCTTCAAAGGATTCAGGTTTAGTCGTTTTGGATATTGTAATGTGATTGTAACTCAGGCGGTTCAAATCTATCTATCTATCTATCTATCTATCTATCTATCTATCTATCTATCTATCTATCTATCTATCTATCTATCTATCTATCTATCTATCTATCTATCTATCTATCTATCTATCTATCTATCTATCTATCTATCTATCTATCTATCTATCTATCTATCTATCTATCTATCTATCTATCTATCTATCTATCTATCTATCTATCTATCTATCTATCTATCTATCTATCTATCTATCTATCTATCTATCTATCTATCTATCTATCTATCTATCTATCTATCTATCTATCTATCTATCTATCTATCTATCTATCTATCTATCTATCTATCTATCTATCTATCTATCTATCTATCTATCTATCTATCTATCTATCTATCTATCTATCTATCTATCTATCTATCTATCTATCTATCTATCTATCTATCTATCTATCTATCTATCTATCTATCTATCTATCTATCTATCTATCTATCTATCTATCTATCTCTGTCTGTCTGTCTGTCTGTCTGTCTCTTTCTCTCTCTCTCTCTCTCTCTCTCTCTCTCTCTCTCTCTCTCTCTCTCTCTCTCTCTCTCTCTCTCTCTCTCTCTCTCTCTCTCATATCCGTACTCGGCAGTGACGTTATCGATCTGGCTTTGATAACACCAATCAATTATTGACCTGCCTCTTCCGCGTGCAAAGCCATTCCTCTGGAGGTAAACATGTACATAAACCTCTGTTTTCCTTTTGGGATTTCCTTCTGTGTGTGATGTAATCAACCCTCCTCCCCCTCTCCCCTCCCTCCTTTCTTCTTACCCCACCCCATTCCACCTCTATCAGACATCCCCTAATAAACCAACTCACGACTTTGCGGTTCGTCAATGAAGTAGACCAATAAAACATTACCATTCGGACTCATTCTGTCATATTCTATCTGTCCGACTCTCTGTCTTTGTCTGTCTTTGTCTGTCTTTGTCTCTCTCTCTCTCTCTCTCTCTCTCTCTCTCTCTCTCTCTCTCTCTCTCTCTCTCTGCATGTGGAGTAGGTGCGAAAGAGCTGAGATTGAGGAAGTGAGAATATGTGTGTGTGTGTGTGTGTGTGTGTGTGTGTGTGTGTGTGTGTGTGTGTGTTGTGTAGATATGTTGTTGGTGAGGTGACTGTTCTTTGTGAGAAAACGGGGATAAAAGAGAACAACAGGTAGGGTAGGGTAGGAAATATGTAAACTACTGATTGAATGGCCAAGAAAAACGTGCGTGAACTGGCAATGCAAACTTTTTGTGTTAATGTTACAGTGCTGCTTCGTCCTGAAGCCTGTGCGATGGAAGATATAAAACTACATGTATAACATTACATTATTATTGCTTTAGGTCCAGCGGACTCTTCGAGCCAAATCAGGACCGGACAACCCCCCCAACCGATACATACATGAAACAAAAAAAGAAAGCTCTCCGCATAAATACAATTACAAAGACATCCACACGCAGTGACGGCTGAGGCTTCCCCCCAACTTATCGAACCCCCGTTTACAAAAACAAGAATACAAACATCATTATAGATTATCAACAAAACAAATACATATAAAATGCCTACATTGCTAAATAATAACATCATAGGAAGCCCTAGTGACCACCTGGCAGAAAGCGTCCAATATTCACAAGCTGATCCAACAGACCTCATACACAAACAAGGAGTCTTGTCCCGAAAGAGTTTTCAAGAAAAAAGGTAGGAGACTGGTCTAGCAAAGAAGACGATAGTTTAGCAGATTGATAGAAAAGAGCAGGAATGAAAAAGAGCAAATGAGAAAGACAGCGACAGTGGGAATTTAAAGCACTAAATTTCCAGAAAGTGGGGATACTATTTATACTGAAACCCCCGGCACCCCAACGGGGGTCACATGTATAACATAATAATAATAATAATAATTATAATAATAATAATAATAATAATAATAATAATAATAATAATAATAATAATAATAATAATAATAATAATGTTCGTCATTTGAAAGGCGCCTTAGCCTAAGGATCAAGGCGCTGGCCGATACAGGATCTAACTCAAACCGCCCGAGACGCCCACCCGCAGCTTTGGACGCATGGTCTAACGCCCGGACAACTGAGCACAATCCTGGGCAGCCAGGGGTGGGGGAGAAGGACCAAGTGCATGCTGGGTGTGTTCTTGTTACCGGCACTCACCCGACTAGGACATGAGCGTCAGGATCTTTAAAGTCCGTTATGATGGAATGTATGCGACACACAGACTAGACCTCGGTTTATACTCTCATTCGAAGGAGTAGGAAAACAGGAGTAAAGTGTCTTTCCCAGGGACACAACACAATGGCCCGGTCAGGGCTCGAACCCGGGACTTTCAGATCCGCAAGCCGAAGCACTACCATTAGACCACAGTGCCTCTACTTAAAATACTTCATCTTCTTCTTCTTCATCTTCTTCTTTTTCATCGGCACCATATAAACCAGGTTATGCAGCCCAAAAGGACGAAGGGACAGCTCAAATAAATATGTAGACCATCTAGGTCGTTGGATGTCCCTTGGTTGTCCTTTTTTAATCTTGCATTTGAAGAGGCAAGTAAGCAGTAAGTTGGCTTCTTGGGCGGCTGGAAATTAGAACCTCAATTTGGCCAACAGTTTGAGTAGCTCCTGGAGATTATACGTGCCCCACCGTACAACGAACACTTACCTTGCTTATGTTTAGTTCCGTTCCTTTCCATTTTGTTTTTGTTCCAGTCATCGTCATTAGCAGATTAATAAGACCTGCAACATATTCTACTTATACAGTTGGCAGTATTATATTGACCTTTATAGTGACTCACCTGATGTTATTATTTAGCAATGTAGGCATTTTATATGTATGTGTTTTGTTGATAATTTATAATGATGTTTGTATTCTATTTTGTTTTTGTAAACGGGGGTTCGATAAATTAGAGTATAGCCTCAGCGTCCCCTGCGTGGGATGTCTTTATTGTAAATTGACTGGCTGGTGGAGAGCATTCAGTTTTACCACTAGGGTGGTTTCAGCAGATCTTTTATGCGGATCGGGGGTTGTCGGTCCTGATTTGGCTCGGAAGAGTCCGCTGGACCTAAAGCAATAATCATGTAATGTAATATAACGTTTCTGAATATAGGTTAGAGAGAGAGAAAGAGAGAGAGAGAGAGAGGAAGAGAGAGAGAGAGAAAGAGAGAGAGAGAGACAGAGAGAGAGAGAGAGACAGAGAGACAGAGAGAGACAGAGAGAGAATCGTCATTTTTACCAGGATATTCTATAGTGACTGAATGGTTAGTTGTTAATGGTTTTGATAGAAGGGAGAATGGTAGTGAATGATGCTGGTGAGTGCGATTTAAGGGTTGGGGTGGAGTAGAGGTTGAATTCCAATTCCACTGGATTCAGTGATCCGACCTTTACTATTCACGTAGAAAGGTTGATTTCGTTGGTTTTTTTCGGAAGGCAAAATAGATAAACCTTTGACAAAGATGGAGTGAGACGGAAAGGTAATAGGAAAAAGATCAGCGTTGGTTACTTCTCACTGAAATCAGTGGTATTACCTTTTTTAAAACAATAGTCTAGTGTAGTCTAGTATATGTGAGTCTAGTCTAGCACCGTTTTTTAAACGTAGTAACTAAAAATGTATAGTTTACGGTGTTGATTGACTGTGAGCAATATGCGTGTTCCCAAGAGAGTTTGGATTCCGAACTAGGGTTAATACTCATCATGGAAAAGAGAAAGTAAATTCCATACGTTGCTTGATATTAACTGATGTAAGGCATTAAGTCATTTTGACTGATGTAAGGCATTAAGTCAGTTTGATTGATGTAAGGCATTAAGTCATTTTCACTGATGTAAGGTATTAAGTCATTTTGACTGATGGGATGTGCGTGCTTATGTCCTGTCCTAACTGGATGGTTCGTGGAAAGTTCGGAGAGGTTCAAAAACTTTTGTTCTTGATGTTCTCTGATCCCGAACCTTTTGGACACAAAATATAGGTTCAGGAACCTAGGTTCGGGATCTGAAAACCTCGGAAAAAACGTTTTTGAAACTTCCCGAACCTTCCACGAGCCTTCCAATTAAGATAGGCCATTACGAATAAGAGGGTAGACTAAATTTACGTTGCCCGCAGCTGGTTAACTTTGCGTAGTAATGTTATTGGTATGGTTGTAGTTCAACTTTACGTTATGAGAGTTGCTGCTATGGTTGTATGCACATCTGTGCGTGAGAAAAAAGTGCATAGGTCCAAATTCACATGTACGAGAACAGACATTAACATAAATGACTGAACTGAATTGAATTGAATTGAATTTAACTTAACAGAGTTTTGGGTTTTCAATTGCAAAAGGACAATGGAATAAAGTTAAGAAGAACAGAATCAAAGAAACCGAAGAGCTGTCGTCGAGACGGGCAATAGAAAAAAAAAGCAATTTTACCAAACTCGAAAACGCGCAATAAAGGACGATGGGTGCGGGAAGGAAGAGAAGAAGAAGAAGAAGAAGAAGAAGAAGAAGAAGAAGAAGAAGAAGAAGAAGAAGAAGAAGAAGAAGAAGAAGAAGAAGAAGAAAGCAACAGAAGAAAGCAACAGAAGAAAGAAATAAAGAAGCGGCGAAAGACAAGAAGAGAAAGAATTGCTGTGGAGACGACGAGAAAAATGAAAGAAATAAATTGTAGGGACTGAGAAACCATATACACTGGAATGGAAACACTTGTAATCGAAAACAAAAGCTAAAGCCACAAGTCAAATGGCTGAACTTTTAGAAACAAGAAAAATATATAATACAAGTATTCTAAATGGAAAGCGAACCAGTAGGGGTGGGGGGGGGGAAATACTTTGTATCCTGATGAGAAAGAGTACAGGAAAGAGAAAAGGAAAAATGTGAGATAAAGAAAGAAATGAAGAAAGAGAGAGAAAGAGAAAGAGAGAGAGAGAGAGAGAGAGGGGGGGGATGAGTGGGGACGTCTCAGAAAGCATATTCTTTGCGCTGTGCCTATTTTTTTTTTAAAGAAGAAGAAGAAGCAGAAGAAGAAGAAGAAGAAGAAGAAGAAGAAGAAGAAGAAGAAGAAGAAGAAGAAGTAGTAGTAGTAGTAGTAGAAGAATTTTTAAAAAGTGTCATAAGGACGGAAGATAAAATAAACATCAGAGGAAAAGAGAGCGGCAATCAGACACTTTTCATACTAACTGATATCCAGATTTATGGTGCCATCGTGAGGAGTGCACAGCCCACAGAACGCGACACTTTGCGGAGTATTAAAGAACAACGCTGGAACAGCCTACACCTTTGATCCTGTTATCTGTGACAGCATCATACCTAGGAAACCCTTAAGGCAGGCGGACTATGTAGACAGAGAGAACGAGAGAGAGAGAGAGAGAGAGAGAGAGAGAGAGAGAGAGAGAGAGAGAGAGAGAGAGAGAGAAGGTCAGTTTCGACCCTTCTCCACCCATCCCCTCTCCACTTCTCACCTTCAGGAAGGTCGGCTCTCTCTCTCTCTCTCTCTCTCTCTCTCTCTCTCTCTCTCTCTCTCTCTCTCTCTCTCTCTCTCTCTCTCTCTCTCTCTCTCTCTCTCTCTCAAGGAAGGAGATCAAGGAAAGTAAATCATTATCATTGTTTAAAATTAGACTCCACAAATTTCTATTTTCCCTTGCTCCTAATACAGATGATTGTATACATTTTGTTCTGTCCTATCTTGCGACAGTTTAATTTGTTTATTTGTGAAGTAGCTTGTGTATGTGTGTGGTTGTGGTGGAGGGGGTGGGGAGAGTGAGAGTAAGAAAGGGGTATTGGAGGGAGGTGGGGGGAGGGAGTATGTGTATTTCGGTACATTAATTTTCTTAGTAATTTTTTTTAAATTCTTACCATTGCTAAGGTTCGTGTTAGTTTGCAATCAATTTTATGTTAATTTTTTTAATCTGAATTTTTTTTAAAACAATTTTA
This sequence comes from Oncomelania hupensis, assembly GCA_036898135.1. Lineage (NCBI taxonomy): Eukaryota > Metazoa > Mollusca > Gastropoda > Littorinimorpha > Pomatiopsidae > Oncomelania > Oncomelania hupensis. The sequence goes on along the minus strand of CM072523.1, from coordinate 34,920,131 downwards.
TTAAGGACTAGCTGTAAGACAGGTCCATTAAAGGTTTCGACTTCGACTTCGACTTCTCTGTCTCTCTCTCTCTCTCTCTCTGTCTCTCTCTCTCTGTCTCTCTCCCTACTCCCATTCTTAATACCCACCCGCTCTCTTTCTGTTCCCGCATGACATAGGTCGAGGGTCTTAATGTCCTTCGTGACACAGAGTATTCGCAAGTTCTCAAGAGCGCAGTTGCCCTTTTAGCTCTGTGATATCTACCTTCCTTTTCCCTTAAGCATTCACACAGTATACAAAACAATACTAAGACTTATTGTAGTGCGTTGTATTGCGGCCTATCGTATTATATATATCATACCATCCTACCATCTCTTTTTCTGTCTCCCTCTTCTTCTGCCCCCTTGCACTGTACCTTGGAAGATGGTTTTTGCAAGGCCCGGTGCTGTGGTGACGTGCCCATACCATAGGAGTTTCCGTTTCTTCACCACTGTGTGAGCGTATCATCGTGTTGTCCAATGGCTTGTGTGATGGTCTGTCGGACTTCGTCGTTGGTGATGTGCTGGGTATAGCAAATGCCCAGAAGTCTTCTGTAGCACCTCATCTCCATGCTTTGTATTCTTCGTTGTAGATAACGTTCCAAGCGAAAGCTTTTGTAAAGGGGTGATGCATGTATTGAGAGGGTTGCAGGGTGGGTTCGGTGCTGCTTGTGGTGTCTGTGGTGTGATTTTGTGGGTGTGAGCGTGCGTGCGTGCATGTGTGTGGATGTGTGTGTGTTTGCACCATCGGGGCAAATTCCTTGTGTAATATCACTTGGTGGATTTCGTTCTGTATTCCGTTCTGCCAAAGACCTTACTACATCTTACTATTCAAGCCATTTGGGGAATAAATACATTAGTTGTTATTTGATATTTGTTTAATTTTTTTTTGTATTTGTGTACTTTGTTCGTTCTTGCTGTCTTTATTATGTTTTCTATGCCCTATGGGAGTTGCAGCTTAGCAAGGCGGTTCAACGTTATACATTACAATACAATATAATACAATACATAACAATACAATACAATATAATACAATACATAACAATACAATATATGTTTATTACTTCTCCCCCCTCCCACCCCCCAAAAAAAAAAAAATAATAGCATGCGCAGAATCTCATTTTAAAATTCATATACAGTAATAATACACAATAATCCCTTTTCATCCACATCACACTCATCGGAACCATTATTCCAACTTTCTCCTTCCCCCCCCCTCTCTCTCTCTCCTACACACACCAATGCACACTCACACACACACATCACAGCTTAGCATCAGCATCGGCATTAAACTAACCTTTATAATAAGGAAAAAATATTACATGAGGTCTACATCTGCGTGACTGTAACTCTTGTTTCTCTACCATTTTATCACAGTTATTCTGGGAACGCACCGTGTACTAAGTTTAGATAACCAACCTAAACAGACCGTCAGAGGCAACTGAAGATGACAGCTGCTAGACAAATTATTGCTCTCTCTCTCTCTCTCTCTCTCTCTCTCTCTCTCTCTCTCTCTCTCTCTCTCTCTCTCTCTCTCTCTCTCTCTCTCTCCCTCTCTCTCTCTCTCTCTCTCTCTCTCTCTCTCTCTCTCTCTCTCTCTCTCTCTCTCTCTCCCTCCCCCCCTCTTCCGTCCTCCTCCATGCCTCCCGTCTCCGATTTGGGGAAGTGGAGCTTGAGAAGAACTTAATTCGCCGTGTGCCACGAAGAGCTTAAATTGAATTATCATGTGCGTGCGAATTAGAATTTTAATTGCGGTAGAAGACTTGGTGGACTCTTATCTGGAAATACTTTGAAATAGCGGTCTGTCTGCTTGTCCCTCCATCCGTCGGTCTGTCCGTTGGATGCTATATCTCAACAATCGCGGAACCTATTTTGAACAAATTTCATAGGAACATTACATAGTTGTTTTTGTTGTTGTTCTTTTGTGTTTTTGTTTGATTTTAAAGGAGGTGGGGAAGCAATCGTCATGGTAACGGGATTTTTTTTTCATAAACTACACCTTCAGTTCAGTTCAGTTTGTTTATTGTCTTTTCCAGCAAGCTGATAAGACATTTAAAATAATAATAATAATAATAATAATAATAATAATAATAATAATAATAATAATAATAATAATAATAAGAAGAAGAAGAAGAAGAAGAAGAAGAAGAAGAAGAAGAAGAAGAAGAATTTTAAAAAAAAATAAAAAAAAAAAAAAAAAATAAAATAAATAAATAAATAAAAATAAAAATAATAATTAAAAAAAATTTAAATAAATAAATAAAATAAAATTATATTCTATTTTGTTTTTGTAAACGGGGGTTCGATAAATTAGAGTACAGCCTCAGTTCCTATGAAATTTGTTCTCTCTCGTTCTCTTTCACACGAACTGTGAGAGTGATGATCCAAGTAAGATGGTGGTCCTGATATTTTTCCTTATTATAAAGGTCAGTAAAACTACACCTTGATGTTGTCAAGAGCTTGTATATTTACACTTAAGAAAAGAAGGCTCTAAAAAATACCTTCTTTTTGTTAATGGGTGTGGGGGATGGGGGAGGGGGGAGCGGGTGCGTTTTCTAGAGGACCCTTTCGAGCAAGCGAACTTGTTGGTCAAATGGAAATAGGGTGGGTGGGTGGAGGTGGGAGCAGCAACACTGGGACCTTTCCTCTTCTTGATTACTGCAGGCGATGCACTCTGACACATACACCCGGCACACAGTGAATCTGAGATTCACCGAGGCCTAACGATTACTATCCGCTAGTGGGAGGTAAACGTAAACTTCAGCGACTATGGAATTCCCTTTGTAAAATATTTTTGTTCACCACTTTTATCTAAATAATCTTTATTGAGAAACACATTTTCTATATAATCATATCTTTACAAACAATATAAGATTTCTCTAAATAATATATTTTCTCCGTAAATGACGTATTTACCTTAACAATATATAATGCTTAGGTAAATAAATCAAGATACAGTATAGGTAAATAAGACATTTTTGCTAAATAAAGAATAATTTACCCGTAATATATATAATGCAGTATTTTGAAAAATATTTGTTGCTAAATAATGCATTATTTCGGTAAACAATGAATTGTTTAGGGACTGCAATTTTCATTATTTAAGGGATTCGCTGGTACATGTCGTAGAACTTAGAGGTTATATGGTAGGGATAAAGAAAATTGCGAAACTCGTGATTTTACGCTGTTTTTCGATTTAAAATGAGGCAACTGTTTTATGCTCTTATGGGTTCGGGCACTGAATAGAATAGACCCAATGTTTCCCGACATGCCGGAAGAGGCGACTAACAGGGATGATGTCAGCACGGCATCACTGGGCGACAGTCTTTTACACAGAAATCACCGGCCTGGGCGGATAAACCTCAAATTACTATAGGTTCAACGACCACGTGCTCGGGGCCAAGGCGAACCACACTATACTCGTGGATTTTGGCTGTGGCCAACGGCCTGTAGGGGATTGGTCACGCCAGGTCTTTCTTGCCCAAGACACACAGTATGATGAAAAGAACCACACACTCAATACAGAATCGGTCGTTGCCCGGGTCACCAAAGACCGCGACTCCTGTTGGCGACCAGGGCGGAGGTGATAAGTGGATTACTGATGGACACGGCGTTGGATTCTTGGTCCACAAAGACATTCTAGCCACTGTTGTGGGTTGCCGCCCAGTCTCCAGTCGATTCATTACCATCCGTCTGAGATCAACCCCTTTCAAAATCACCATGACTAAACATCAGACTAAGACGACAGCGAAGTCGAGGATTTCTATGAACATCTGCAGGTTTTCCTTGACTAAGTGCCGAGGAAGGACATAGTCATAGTGCAAGGCGACTGGAATGCCAAGGCTGGCCAAGATGCGTACCACAACTGGGGAGACACATGTGGACCCTACTGCAACAACGAGACAAATGACAGAGATCTCGAGACTCTTGGAGTTTGCCAGATACAACCATCTGATACTAACAAACACGCGTGGTCCTCACAAAAAGTCCAGTCGAAGGACCTGGCACTGTCCCAGCATGGAGCATCACAACCAGATTTACCACATCATGGTCAAGAAACGCTTCATATACTTATCAGTACAACTTATGTTAATCTGATGAATAAACATTGATACAACAACAAAGCTTCATATACATATATAAAGACATACCTAAATAATAAAATTAATAAATAAATAAAAATTACCCCGAGACACTGCGCTCTCACTCCTTCGGATGAGAGTATAAACCGAGGTCTAGTCTGGGCACGCACGCATTCCATCGCATGTGCTTCAAAGATCCTGACGCTCATGTCCTAGATGGGTGAGTGCCGGTTACTCATAATACGCCCAGCATGCAATAGGTCCCTTCCGGGTATAGCCCAGGTTTGTGCTCAGTCGTCTGGACGTCAGACTGTGTGCTCAAAGGCTGCAAATGGACACCTCGGATGGCGTGAGTCACATCCTGTATCGACCAGCGCCTTGAGCAGCTCTTGAGCTGGAAAAGCGCTATTTAAAATAAATAAATACGTACATACATTTAGCGGGGGATTGGATGTTGGGGAGGAGGGAGGAGGAGGAGGGGAGAGCGACACTAGTCCATTCCCATGAAGGGTGGTGTCCGGAGTCAGAGAGCAGACTAGATCAACGGAGACAGATTCTCCAGCGGACCAGACAGAGTGAATTGGCAGGGGCGCCTGCGGACTGATGTTGTCGGATAGGATCTCTTCGGACCGTGATTTCCTGTTGTGATGCAGCACGGGTCAGTCAACCAAGCTACTGTACGCTTTGCCGCAGTGTGGAGCTGAGCTGATGAGTCCAGTCAACTTTCTGGAAAGTTCATGCAGGCCGGACCAACCCACTCCCTGCTATGTGGAGCGGAATCCAAGCATACTTGGCATCCAAGTAGGATTATTATGTCCAGTATGTTGTCGTTTTAACTCCAGTCCTACTGTCTTAAGCGAGACAATCGCAATTACCCTAAAGGGTTCAAAACCTCTACCCACTAAGCAAAATCTTACGCAGCCTTCATACTTTACAGATAGTGGTTAGATGAATGGCTAGATGATGAAGTGATCACATGGGGATTGATGTCACTGCAGTATTATGCGCAACCAACCAAAGGTTCAAACCTCGCACCCACTAAGCCAAGCCTGTCCAGCCTAAATGCTCTTCATTAAAGTAAGTGACTAGATGAAGAAGTGTTTGATTATTGTCAATAAGGTCCTTCATGTTAGACAAAGGATGTCGCCGCAGTAATGTACACCAACCAACATAAGGTTCCACATTTTTACCCAACTAAGCCGAGCCTGTCCTCGTGCCTAGATCGTGTCTCTACAGATCGTGAGTGACTAGATCATGAGGAAGTGAAAGGGAGTATTTGCTTTCCGTTTGGGGTCCTCCATTTTAGACAATGGATGTCATCGCGGTCTGGAGGCGAAATGATTTTATGTCACATGGTCCCTTTCACACGAACTGTGAGAGTGATGATCCAAGTAAGATGGTGGTCCTGATACTCTTCTGATAGTAACGATACTGCTATGTGCTGTGCAAATACATTGGCTATGTGGGCTGCTTATAATACAGGCTGAGATTGATTTGATGGGTTGATGACATAATAATGATGATGATGATGATGATGATGAGGAGGAGGAGGAGGAGGAGGATAAGGAAGAGGAGTCACACGGGGTGCTGAAGTGATTATTGATGATGATGACGATGACGATGATGATGATGATGATGATGATGATGATGATGATGATGATGATGATGATGATGATGATGATGACACAGACGGCGAAGAAGAATAAGAAGAAGAAGAAGAAGATGGTGATGATGATCATGAGGATCATGATGATGACGATGGCATTTATGGTGGTGGTGGTGATACCGCTGGTGGTGATGATGATGATGTTGATGATGATGATGATGATGATCGTAATAATAATAATTATTTTTAAAAAAAATACTACTACTACTACTACTACTACTACTACTACTACTACTACTACTACTACTACTACTACTACTACTACTAATAATAATAATAATAACAATAATAATAATAATAATAATAATAATAATAATAATAATAATAATAATAATAATAATAATGACGACGCATTCTGTAATACTGACTAATAACGTAGTTTCCGCATGAGCAGAAATGTTCAGTGCTTGGTTTGGTGTAGTGCAAACGAGACTATGAGACTGTATTTGCTTATCTTCTTACATAATATTTACCATCAAACTGTTTATCGGCGGACAATATTTTGTTAACCAGATCTAATTACGCATTGAATTGGTTCTATAGTGACGTATTTTAAACGTAAAAATAATAAATATCCCTAAAACCAGTGTTTTGAATTTGAACTAATATTGTGGTTCATTGAAGTTAATCGACGTACTGTAAGCTACACAGTTTATTTCTACAGAGATAACAATTTGTTTCTCCATCTTCCTATACGCTTGCGAAACATGGACCCTCACAGCAGATCTGCAACGAAGAATACAAAGCATGGAGATGAGGTGCTACAGAAGACTTCTGGGCATTTCCTATACCCAGCACATCACCAAAAACGAAGTCCGAGGACAACACGATGACCTGCTCACAGTGTTGAAGAAACGGAAACTCCAATGATACGGCCACGTCACCAGATCATCAGGCTTGCAAAGACCATCCTGCAAGGCACAGTGCAAGGAGGTAGAAGAAGAGGGAAACCGAAAAAGAGGTGGAAGGACAACATTCGAGAATGGACTGGCTTGACTTTGAACGAAGCCATCAGGGTTGCTGAGGACAGAGCAATGTGGAGTATAATGGTTAAACGATCATCTGTGGTGCCCCAACGACCTCAGAGTTATGGGATAGGATAGGATAGGGTAGGATAGCATAGGAGGAAAGATATAGAAAGCATAACTGGCGTGTTGGAATATTGTTCTTTGTCGTCGTACACAACCAACTAAGCTGGTCAATTCCTACATATTACTGGCCGTCATAATTTCCATAGCAACAAGCTTTGATCGAATCAGAATGTTGACAATTGTTGAAACTGACGATGACAGGTGTCTGTCATGGTTGTCGATCACTCGTAACATCTGATTCCTGTGCTAATGAATGTTCTGTTTCAGGACTAATTTGTTTTCAGGACATAAAAGGCTTTCTAAACGCAGTTTTTGCTACTGAATTTCACGTTCACAGGACATTTTTTTGTTAAGACATGAAATATGAATAATAACTTGTAAAAAGTAAATCAATGTTGTGGAGATCGAAGGCATGCAAGGAACATAATTACATGTGCACGAAATGCGACGGATCGTGATGGCTTGGCAATTCTCAGGTTTTTAGTGGATGAGAGAGAGAGACAGAGAGAGAGAGAGAGAGAGAGAGAGAGAGAGAGAGAGAGAGAGAGAGAGAGACAGAGACAGAGAGAGAGAGAGAGAGAGAGAGAGAGAGAGAGAGTTATTCATTGCTTACAGGGTCCAGGGACTGCAAAGAGCCTAATCAGGACCATTAAAACAGGACTACAACTTGGTTGAAAGTGTACTCACCACTGATTCGTATAAAAAAATCTGCTGAAACAACCCTAGTGGTAACACTGAAGGCACTCCACCAGCCGGTCATTTACAATAAATGCATCCCACGCAAGGGACGCCGAGGCTATGTACTAATTTATGGAACCCCCGTTGACAAAAACACAATCGAATATAAACATCATTATAAAATGTCAACAAAACACATACATATAAAATGCCTACACTGCTGAATAATAATATCATAGAAAGCCCTAGTGACATTAATTTGGCAGAAAGCGTCCAGTATTCCCAAGCTGACCCAACAGACCTCATACACAAATGAGGAGTTTTGGAAGAGTTTTCAAGAAAAAGGGTTGTGTCATTGTTCTAGCGAAGAATATTAGTATAGTAGATTGATAGAACAGAGTAGGAATGAGAAAGAACAAAGGAGAAGGACAGCGACAGTGGAAATTTAAAACACTAAATTTCCAGAAAGTAGGGATACTATTTATACAGAAACCCCAGGCACCCTCACGAATGAAGAGACAGGAGAGACAGACACAAAGACAGAGACAGACAGATTATTACTGGTAATAACATTATTACAGTTGGTCCAGGCTTACAGTTGAAGCGAGCACAAACACACTCACCACAGCCACGATCAGCCACTTGGGTGTGAGATGGGTTGACGGAAGATGCAGAACGACGGATGAGGAGGGAAGTGACGAAGGAAAAATTAGAATGAGTATCTATTTGCGGACAGCTAGTCGTGTGTCACCGTTGAAAAGCTGATGGTGATCGACGTTGATATGATAAAAAGCAATGGCACTTTTAATTCAGGCTTTATCGCAACACGTGGCTTGATAAAGTAAGGAAAACCCACGCTATGTGTCCGGGGACGTTTATCTATTAACGTAACGTAACGAGAGAGAGAGAGAGAGAGAGAGAGAGAGAGAGAGAGAGAGAGAGAGAGAGAGAGACAGAGTGAGACAGACAGACAGAGAGAGAGAGAGAGAGAGAGAGAGAGAGAGGAGTAGGAAGGGAGGGAGAGAGAGAATGAGGAGGAGGAAAAGAAGAAGAGAGAGATTCGAAGAAGAAGGAGAAGGAGGAGGAGGAGACGAAACAACAACAACCACAACAACAACTAACAAACAATAATCACACATATTGGAAGAGCAGGAACGAGAGAATGCCAAGAGATAAAATGGGCGTTTAATGCAATGAGCGAAATTAATACCCACAGATTTGGGGATGAGGTTGATCCCCTGATTTATTTTACGCTTGCAATCAGGAGATGGAAAAATGTTTTCTATGCGTCTGTGATCCGGTGAATACAAATTCAGCTGCTGGGTTCCTAGTGCGGCGGCGGTAGTTGTGTTTTTTATTTTGTTTTATTTATTTATATGTAATGCGATTGTCCGGGTTTGTGCTTTACAGCGCTTTTAAAGTCTGGCACGGTGTGTGAGGGTAGGGGGTATAGGGGAGGGGAGTTTGAGTGGTGGAATGGAGGGTAGTGGTAAGGATGGTTCCAACGTGTGTGTGTGTGTGTGTTAAGTCAAGTCAAGAAATTGTGTGTGTGTGTGTGTGTGTGTGTGTGGGTGTGTTTGTGTGTGTGTGTTAAGTCAAGTCAAAAAATCTTGTGTGTGTGTGTGCGTGTGTGTGTTGTGTGTACGTGTTTATTATTTTTTACAGCATACTCCGACACAGTTTTCCAATTGTAGCGTCACGATGGAACAGTGCCTAGGGTATACATACGCTAGCATATTGTATCGCCAGATGTTAAGCTTTGCCAAATCTCGTTACCATCATCTTGGATGGGACTAGTTATAGTACTTGGATGCAAGTACTGGGCGACACAAAGACTCAAATACGGCACCATACTCCCCTAATCCACCCAGCTGTGAATGGGTAGATAAAACCCTGGCTCCGTTTTGAACTGGGGACGGTTAAAGCAGTGACGGGAGAGGAGATGGGCATCGCCCTCATGAAGGCGGCCTTGAGAAAAGGGGAAGCCTATAGCGCTACTTTGGCAGAATCAAGCAAACGCCTTCTTGGCTTTTTCCTGGAACTTTTTGTTTTCCCCTCAAGGCAGTTCTGTTTTGCACTCTCAAAAAAACATTAAAAGCAGTCTACCGTGCATTCCGTGTCACGCACCACAATCCCCCACCACCACCACAACCACCTTCACCACCACTACTAGCACCATTTTCACCAACCACCCTCACGACCACCCCCCACCCCCCCACTATGACCCCGTACTAGCACTGCGAAGAATTAAATGGCGATCGATCCTCACAAAACCGCTATTTGCAAAACTCCAGCAACCGCAGCACAGGATATCCAAACAGGATAGTGTAGGATTTGCACCGTACCACAAGGGGTAAATTTGCTTTGTTCTCTCTACAAAATTGGCCTGAGCTCTTTGTATTTTGTCTCGTTGCCCTTTTGTCTTTAGTTTTTGTTTTTACTTGTAGCCTATTGTGTTTCCTTTTCCTCAGCATTTCTTTCTGTCTGTCAAATGCCATTCTACACTTCCCAATTATAACCTCCTTAATATACTATTTCCGCCAATTTAGCGACTTTTGCTTTTTCATTTTTATCCCTCCTTCTTTTTGTCTGTCGTAAGTCTCGCTACAAGTTCAATTATAGGATTCCAGTATATGTTTATCGCCATTTAAGCAACTGTTTCTTTTGTCTGTCATGCTTCTTCTTCTTCTACAGGTCACAATTATAGCATCTCTCTATAGATTTTCGCCATTTGTAACGACGTTTGCTTTTTTTATTTCTTCCTAATATGTTTCCCTCAGGCCATCCCCATGCCCACCGCCTCCATCATTTCCTTCTGTCTGTCAAATTGCTGCTACATATTCAATTATAGGATTCCAATGTATGTTTATCGCCATTGTAGGAACTGCCTTTATTGTGGTCATATTCTTCTTCTGCGTCCCAGTTAATACAGCCTCTCTCTATAGATTATCGCCATTTTTGCGACTTTCGCTTTGATTATATCTCTTCTTTTCTGTCGTTCCTTTTGTGTGTCTTCTTTGGGTTTAGTCCGTAGTTCCCCCAGGTCTGTAATGGTTCCTCAAAGCTCTTCAGGTCTATGTTCCCCCATGGCGAAAATTCCGCAGGACTACAATTATTTCTATAGGTCTATGTTCTTCTCTCAGATCTGTACATTTCCCCCCATTATTCTGGTTCTACTTTCCCCCAAGGTCGGCGTTTCCTCAAACCTTCTTTCCCCGATATTTGTTCTTTCGGGTGTATGTTTACCCGGATGTAGGCATTTGTTTTCTAAGGCCTGTGTCCCCACGCCTGTGTACCCCTCCCCTCCCCCTCTTCTACCCACTGGTCTATTTTCCCTCAATTCTCTTCAAGTCTTTGTTGTGCCAGGTCTATATTTTCCCCATGTCGATGTTTCTTTAGGTCCATGTTTATCCAGGTCTATGTTCCCCAGGTCTGCATTTCCTCAGTTCTGTGTTTCTCAAGGTCTATGGTTCCTCCTTTCCCTCCCTCCCCCCCCCCTCCTTTACCTCCCAGGTCTGTCACAAATATACGTGGAGGAACATAGGCCTAGGGAAACATTGACCTGGAGAACATGGGTTTGATCACGATTAGTTCCCCTATGGGCTTCCTTTTCTTTATGTATCTAGTCATATTTCTTCACGCCAATTACAGTCTCTGTTGGCGAGAGTCGTTGGGTTTGTTCAAACGGAGGTTTCAGATCATTCGACCATTGTTTGCCTACGTTTTTCCTTCGATCGTCGTATCCTAGTAAGCTTACCTCTGTCTTTGTTCCAATCAGTTGACCATAATTAAACAGTTCAATGCCTCCGCCCACCCCCCACCCCTCCCTTAGTAACGTAAAAAAACAAAAAAAAACATTGACCTCTAGATTTGTTCAAACTTGGCGATCGTAAAACCTTGTGTACTGACGACATACATTACAACGTTTGCCGTCTATTATTCATTGTATCCTATTTGCTTTGTGTTGTGTTGGATTGTATCCTATCAACTTTTTTTGTCATGTCAAGAAAATTAATGTGCGTCTTAACCCTAGATCAAAATGCGATTTTACAACAACAAAAGCTACAAAAAGTCTCTTTCTCGCAAAAGAATTACTCATTTATAAAATAATATAAAATACTATACTATACTATACTATACTATACTATACTATACTATACTATACTATACTATACTATACTATACTATAATAATACAAGATGCCATCATACATTTTTTCTTCAATCGAACTCGACGCGACGATCAGAAGAGATCTCTATTACAGAAGTCGGAATAAAAATGCATTTTTATTTTGCAAATGTTGGATTGACTGCATCCAATACCATTATTGAAGGGACGGGAAAAAACCGAAGTACCCGGATAAAACTCTCGGTGTCTCGAAAAGTCTCGTACCTAAGTCACGTGACTTCGTTCCACGCGGAGTTCGAACCCGCGACTTTCGGCACAGAAAACCAGCTTACTATCAACTGCGCTACAAGGCCACATCCCGGGCCATAATTTTGTTGATATAATTGTATTATACACTTTTTTGTATGTCTGAGGTTTGGGGGAATTTGAATCTGAATGTTGTTTCCGAAATATCCGCTTGTTGTACATGCTGGGGACTTGGGCAGCCTCTGCCTTGTGCAGTTTTTTCAGCTGTAGGCGCGGTTTCTAAGGACGCTTTCTTTTATGTTTGCTTGCGAGAACGTATGTAGAGGACCTCTATTTCCTTGTGGCAACAGATCGTGCATCAGTTGCTCATTTTCTGCTCCAGACAAAAATTGCCTGTATTCGTTTGAAAAGAAAAGAAAAAAAATCAGTCACATATTCGCATGCATTGGGGCATTTTTAATTTTTTCTTTCCTAAGAGTTTTTTTTCTTTCCTAAGAATATTCTTTCTTAGATTTTAAAAAAAATCCCTTTCTTTTATAGATTATTCTCTCTCTCTTTTTATCTCTCTCTCTCTCACGCTCTCTCTCTCTCTCGTTTTTTTTTTCTTCTTCAGAATTTCCCTTTCGGACATCATCACTGTGGACACACCAAACAGCTATTACGTTGCCGTTAACTAACTACGAATATCAGCTGCAGATTGTAAATATTAGGACCCAAACCCCATTTAATATGAAACTCTGTAGTTTTAGCATGAGA
>CM072523.1:34749967-34904967 GCA_036898135.1 Oncomelania hupensis | reverse complement strand
TTTAAAGTGCGTAATTATAGTGATACTTCAAAGATTTTAAATGTTCTATATCTAGTTTGAGGAATAGGGTATGCATCATACATTCATATTCAAACTTCAAAAGACTTGGAATGTCGGGAAGAAAAAAGAGAGACTGGGGGTGGAGAGGGGCGATTTGTGCGTATTGGATTTTCCAAAGAAGCCTTAAAGTGTTCTACATTCAGGAAAAAGGTAGGGGGTGGGGGATGGAGGAATTGTGAACGGGGAGTGCAGAGTGGAATGATGAGGGGGAGGGGGAGGGTAGGTGGTGGTGTTTTATGGGTGATATGTGCTTATTGACATTATAAAAAGTATTAGAATGTCCGATAGTGTCGCATCTCGGCGATTATTTTGGAGAGAAATTATAGAGGTAATAATAGAGGGGGTGGGGAGAGATAGATAGGGATGGAGAGAGGGAGTGGGACCTTGGGTGGGGTGGGGGAGGGGGCTATTATAGGAAAAGATTTTTCTTCCAAGACATTGTTTTCTCCACGGACGCTTCTTTCTGGAACTGAAATCGCCAAACAGCTATTATTATTGCGAAGGCAAGACTGAAACTGCAAGACTATCTAATTATCAAAAAGGACATTTTCGGGTAAGGCGTTTTCAGATGGTGTGCGTGTTTGTACGCTTTGATGCGGTGTCCTGTAGCACTTCCCATTTAGCGAAACGTTTCCATTAAACGCTAACAGCACTGAAATAATTAATTTCTTACCGGGGAATTACTTACTATTGGGGGGGAGGTCGGAGGCAGAAGCATTCTGGCACGCGTGGTTGGGGATAGGAGGGAGGTTGCACAGCACCCCTTCCCCCCGCACTCTCCTCCCCCTCCTGAATACCACCCCTACCCTGCCACCTCAAGACTTCATCAGTAAATGGCTAATGTCATCTTTATGTTCCCTTTCGATCACTTCCTCTCTCTACCCTCCCCCTCTCCCCGCCAAGAATTCATCAGTAAATGAAAGTACGTTTGTGAGGGTTACTCAGTGGTATGTGGCGCTTCATAGCTCGCAAGGTTGCATCAAATGTGTGTCTTCAATTGCGGTATTGTCGGATCCTGCACAGCAACAGTCGCCTATTTAGTGTATACACAGCACCGGAAGCCAGTCTTAAACGTTACCTACCTTAGTGTTTTGGAGAAGAGAGAGAGAGAGAAAGAGAGAGAGGGGTAGAGAGAAAGAGAGAGAGAGAGAGAGAGAGAGAGAGAGAGAGTTCAGTTCAGTTCAGTTCTTTTATTTAAAGTCTATTCATTTGTTCAATGATTTTAGACATTCACAAAATTACAAACACGTAATCAAAAGCAAACTCGCACCCACACAAAAACACATACACAAACACGCACACACACACACATACATACATACATATATAAACACATACACATATGCACAAAGAGATGTTAAAAAAATGTTTCTTAAATCAGTACTAAGTATAATTCTGGCTATTTTTTCTATTACCGTGTTGTACAATATATTATTAATTTCATCAGTGTTTTTTAGCATTACTTCTTTTTCTGTGTATAATGGCAACAATGATGAACACTCAAATAATAAATGATTTATATTAATTGGCTGCTGGCATATACAAGTAATACCTTTTACATATTTTGTAATCCACGAATCCAAGCGCATTTTGTATATAACTCTTGAAATATTTCTTGAGCAGGACATAATATTTTGCTTATTTACTACTTTTTGAAAATGTCTTTCCACTAATGAGATAAGTTCGTGACTAGATAATTTAAGGTTAGAATTGTATAATAAGAGAGAGAGAGAGAGAGTGAGAGAGAGAGAGAGAGAGAGACTGACTGACTGACTGATTGGTTTATTGCTTTAGGCCACACCCCTTTCGCAATTACATAAAACGTATTTACATACTACATGAATAATGAACAAGCAGACGCCTAGACACGTCGCGCGATTTAGAAAACACACAAACAATAAAAACTGATACAATATACAGGAAGAAAAAGGAAAATAATTAATTAAACAATAAAATAAAAGAGTCATAAAAACAATTTTAAACACAAACAAACAAAAAATTCCAATAATAATAATAATAATAATAATAATAATAATAATAATAATAATAATTACAACAACGATAATAATACATGGAAGAACATATGATATATATATATATATATATATATATATATATATATATATATATATATATATATATATATATATATATATATATATACACATTTGAACCGCACTACGGACTTCGATTATTTTCATTTTCTTGATTTTCTCTGCATAAACCAGGAAGCAAGACAGCGCTTTTATAAGCGTCATATCAAGCCAAATATCGCTGGACAAAAACAATTGCTCAAAGTCGTACTTATTAGGAAATATAAATTTACTTCTAAGAGACCTGTATAGCGGACAGACGAATAAAAAATGGCGTTCGTCATCGATACTATCGGGGCAAAATGAACATTTTTGTTTGGACAACACATCATATCGGTATAAGTTTGCATTTACAGGAAACATTCCAGCTCTGAATTTTGTAACAGCCTGTCGAAACGTAGCCACTGAAAAATAGTCTAGATATGTTTCAGGAACAAATAAGAGTTTAAAGGAAGTGTAGTTATCGTAACGGTGACTTTCACACATTGATTCGCGCCAGTTTTGCACAAACATATCAATGAGTCTTTCCTTAAAAAGTTGCAAAAACGCATTTAGGTTACCAACTCCTTGATGAAGCCATACAATTCCAAAGCCAGTACTAAAAAGCAATTCTTTAATGTTCGTCGCCCAACATCTTTTTCCTTTTTCATCTAGGGAGACAAGCATCCTGTAAGCTACTGAAGGCAGCCGGTTTTCGTCTAGCTGGAGTAATTTAAGCCAGTATTTTATACAACGCAAACGGGAGTTAACATATAAGGGGTACCTTCCTAGTTCGCCATATACAATATTGTTTGGGGTGCCTCTGGGTAAACCCAGAAATCGTTTGCAAGCAATTAAGTGTACCTTTTCAATGCATGCAACTTCATGGATACCCCATACCTCAGATGCGTACAACAAAATAGAAGTTACTTTGCTGTCAAATATCTTAAAGAAAACTTTCCTATTTAGACCTTTGTATTGTTTTAGCATTCTTAAAACACCGTACGTGGCTTCTCTAGCTTTTAACGCTAAGTCCTGCGTGCCTATTGCCACACTTAACATGGTTGTAAAATATATCCTAGGTATTTATAACTGTTAACAACTTCTAATCGTTTGCCTTCAAAGAACCAAATCTCATTTGCAGCCAAATATCCACCTCTTCGAAATACCATGACTTTGGTTTTCTCAGTGCTAACTGTCATGTGCAGCCTAGAGCTACATAAGCGCAAACATTCTAACTGGTTCTTTAGGCCAACTGGAGTATAAGACATGAGTGTAAGATCATCGGCAAACAGTAAAATGTACAACTCAATAAGACCAGGCATAAGCTGGATTCCATGACGACCAGAAGCATCAATACTGTTTGCTAATTCGTTTATAAAGACTGAAAAAAGTGTGGGGGCTCAAAACACAACCCTGTCTGACTCCCTGCGGACACTCAAAAAATTCTGTGAGCTCATTGCTGTTAAATCTTACACAAGAAAACATACAGGAATACATAGATTTTAATGCTAAAATAAATTTGCTGCTTGAACGAACTTTCCGCAGAGCTTCAAACAAATCGGCGTGCTGGACAAGATCAAAGGCTTTTTTAAAATCAACAAAAGCAACGTAACATTTACCACCCCTTTTGCTTAGACACTTCTGTATTATAGCATTTAAAGTGAATATGTGATCTGTCGTAGAATGCCCTCTCCTAAAGCCTGCCTGTGCTCTATGGATTTTATCATTATCCTCAAGCCACGAATACAATCGCTTATTTAAAACAGCAGTGTAACATTTACTGACCACATTTAATAATGAGATGCCTCTGTAATTGTCTGTTGAGTTATTATTGCCACTCTTAAAAATTGGTACAATTACTGCTTTAGCCCATTCATCTGGGTACAACCCGTTATCAAAAATATAATTAAAGAAATGTTTCAAGAAAAGCACTCCAGAATCAGTTAACATTTTCAACATATCAGTACAAATGCCATCAAGACCAGCAGATTTACCATTTTTCAGTTTAAGTAATACATCTTTAACTTCGTGCTCGCTAATGGCCTGGTCGAGAGCATCGACATGCAACATTTCAATTTGATCGCCATTATCGTGTGCAATGCTGTGAAATTGTTGATCCAATGAAAATAACTTTTTAAAGTGATTAAACCACTGATCCTTTGAAATATTCTTGCTGACGCCCCTAGAGCGAGAATTGCAAGATCTTTTAACTTCAGACCAAAACAATTTAATGTCAGTTTTAGGGTCACAGATTAATTTTACTTTCTCGCTTAAAAAGACTTTGCTTTTAGACGCTAATATTTCTTTATACTGTTTACGAGAAGTAATATAATTTAGCCTATTTTCTGATGACCCATTTCTTCGAACTTTTGCAACAACTGCTTTGTACGAGCTTTTGCATGTCTACATTCACGATCGAACCACGGAGCACCCTTTTTCTCTACTGCAGATATTTTAATACGCTTCAACATACAGGAGGCAGCTGAAGTTAAACAATCACTAAAACTCGAAAGAGCTTTTTTGTAATCTTGACTAATAGTTTCGGTTATTGTTTGCATTAACTCATTCTTTCCATTCAGCTCAGTAATATACTGTTTGACATGGTCATGGTTCCATATAAGCCTGTCCACGTACATCTCCCCTTCGGTTTCAGCTGGCGATTGGACCATCTTATCTTGGCATTTATTTTCTAGTAAAAGACAAACAGGCATATGATCTGATTCTGTTCTCGCTAGGACGGATAAATTCGGTAAGCGGACCTCATTAAACAGATCTTTTGATATAATAAAGTAGTCGACCAGGCTTGCTCCCGACTGAGAGATGAACGTGAACTTGCCGTCAAAATTAAGGCGCTTCAGGCCATTTAGGATTATGCAACCTAGCATCTCACAGAGTTCCAGAAGCTGGCGGCCAAACGTATTAATGGTGAAGTCCTGTGAGGCACGCTGGAAATCATCACAATCGTCAACAACATCACCATCACGACCATTATCATCATCACATTCTCTTTCAGTTTGCGTTGAGGTCACAGGGTTCCAGAAGTCGACATCATCAGACATGGTAAAGTCTGGGTTCTTTTGTCCTGTCCGAGCGTTTATATCACCGCATATCATCAAATGACAGTCACCATGATCATCAAGAATATTAGCAATACACTCATCAAGTTGTTCAATACCATAACCATTTTGTGTTTTCTGGTAATAGTCAGACTCACATGGGTGAATGTAAGTATTTACCATAATTATTGGTTTAGAAGTGCCAAACAATTGTTTTGATAATTTGAGTGTAACACAGCAATCAATACCTGATCTCAGAACCTCACAAAAGTGTGCAAGATTATTTCTTACCAACACAAGGACACCTCCAAAAGCTCTACCGTGGTAAGATATTTTGGTTGCCTTCGCTGAAAAACATTTAAAGTCTTTGAATATATCAGATTTAAAATCAAATGTAAAAAACGTTTCAGTTAGACAAATGATGTCGTAACTCAAAATCAGATTAAAAAAACTTGCATCACTGAGCTTAGATCCTAATCCACAAACATTCCACGTCAAACACTTTGTCACTTGTGTAACGCAAGGGTTAACGGAATCTCTGTGTATGTTGTTTGTTTGTAATGGGTTAATAAAATTAGATTCTGTGCGTTGTGTAGTTGATGTGTTAATTAAATTTGTGTGTATGTTCTTGTTTGAAATGGTAGCAGAGGAGCGGCCAAAACCCTATCTGTTGGAGCTGGTGTCTTCGGATGTAGAACTGGTTGGTGGTTCGCCAGATTGATTCTGGGTAGACCCCGACGTGGCCCATGCGGTCAGATGTGTCTGTCTTTCGGATTGAGAGCGTGTGGTTCTTCTGTTGTTCATTTGAGGGTGACCATTTTGTGTACGTTTATCAGCTTTCCTCTCAGCTCCTTGCTCATCATTTTGTCTTGTTGAGCAGTCTTTGTCCTTTTTCCCAGACTCATCATCACATTCAAAGTCAGCGTTGCAATCCTCATAGTCTTCTTCATCGCTGTTTTCCATTTGGGCTCTATGGTCGATGACCAAGGCAGCTGTAGCTTGTTCATCGGAATTATTGTGGTGCGTGGTGCTATCAAAGGCCTGGTTTAGTAAGAACACAGGGGTACTCTGCGAAAATTGACCTTCAATCATTCCTTCACTTT
The DNA here is from genome assembly GCA_036898135.1 of Oncomelania hupensis. Taxonomy (NCBI): domain Eukaryota; kingdom Metazoa; phylum Mollusca; class Gastropoda; order Littorinimorpha; family Pomatiopsidae; genus Oncomelania; species Oncomelania hupensis. Next base: position 34,898,673 of record CM072523.1, on the reverse strand, counting down.
TCTCTTCGACTCGGCTTATAGAACAAGATGGTTTTGCAGCGTTTGCTTGTGCCTGCTGAACATTGTGGTTATTTACGATACCTTTTGTGGAATCTGAGGATCGCGGCGCTTCTGATGCCTGGCAGTGGGCACTTCTCTCCCAGTTCTGACTTCTTTGTGATTTTCTGTTGCTGGTACCTTGTTCACGCAGGCTACCAGGTATTCCCGACTTCATTTGTAAGCTTGGGAAGTCTTGCATTGAGGTCATTCTCGGTACTCTAGTAGAAGAATTCTCACTGCCTGTAATCTGAAGAGGCGCGCAGAGACCATTAGTATTCGTTCTTCTTGCTTGCTTCTGTTTGCCGTCTACAGGAATACAAAGTGTACTGCCATCAGCATTCACACCATTTCCATCCCTGAAGGCACGGTTGTGGATGACGTCATCGAAGTCGTCACAGTTGTCCGGCATTTCATCGAAGAAAGGGTTATGGTTCCAGTCGTCTTTGCATCTAGCGTCGGCACCGCTTTTGTGACCTTGCTGTTGTGCAGGAGGTTTGGTTAGACTCTGTGCTTTAGGCTTGGTGTGTAGTTTTCCATTCTTGTAGTAACCGATCTGACCTTGGCTCTTTACTTCTTGTAGTTTTCTACTTTGTGCAGGAGTCAGGTCCGTTGCGACTCGTAAGCCTGCCTTTCGCATTTGGTCTCTGGCATCCTTGTTGTTCAGCACTGTCATCACATCGGACCATCGGTGGAACCGGACTATCATGGGACGAGGGCTCTTTGTATTTTTCACTTTACCAAGTCGATGGGTTCTATCTATGCAATCTGGGTACCATGTCTTGCTGACGAAATATTCATTCAGAATGCTGAGCATGGTGACCTTACAGCTGTCATATGTTTCTGAGTCATCTCTTTCTACGACACCAAAGAACTTCAGATTATTTCTGCGCGAGTAGGCTGACAATTTATCCAGTTCAATTTGAAGATATTCCATTCTCTTGCTACTTAGTTCATTCATTTCATGCAATCTTTCAATTTCGCTACTGTTGCTGTTGATTGTTTGTTGCGCTGCTTGGATATCTCTTTTCAGTTGACCCAGGTCATGCCGTAGAGTTTTGTAATTGTCATCCATAGTTGTGGACATCTGGTCAATTTTGGACGTAATGCTTTCAAATGACTTCTGTGTGACGCTTTTGGACTCGTCCATCTTGTTAGACAACAGTCTGTACAGTCGTTCAATGGAACTAGGACTGTCATCAACTGTCTTCACATTGTGAGCAGGGTTGTTGTGGCTGACTTGATAACTACTGCGGTTACCGTTTTCTCTTGAATTGTTGAACACTGGATTTTCACGTTGATTGTTAGACATTCGATGTTCCCGATCTCCTCTGACATCATCGCGATAACTAATATCGTCGTCACGTGGGTCGTAATGTTTATGTTGTATTGACGAAACAACTTCACGAGTGTTCGATATGGTGGGGTTGTTGAATTTGTTCCTTGAGCCCACCACAGAGGGCGAAGTTGGTCCTGGATTGGCCTCCACGTCCCCAGATAGCAGGATGAAAGAAGAGAGAAAGATGAGGAAACTCGCCGTCACTATTCCAAATTGTCCATTCTTTCTCTTCGTCACATCTGATCGTTGGAAAGAAATGTACTTGAAGTATGGAAATCCGTCTGATATGACGAAGTCCAAAAGATCAATGTTTTTGGCAGTATTCACTTTTTTCGGCAAAATACGAATGGCAGTAATTAATTGCCAATGTTTAATTTTATTTTTCCCCTGAGCGATGGTGAGAGCGAAAATGCCACAAGGGCGACGAAAGTCTATGTTTGCTGAAGGCATGATGACAAGTGTTCACAAATATCATCCGGCTATCAAGGAGATGAAAAAATGGCGAATTTCCAAAGTAAGCTTTGTGCAGACTTTTTATACCAAATTTCAAAAATCAGAAAGTTCGACAATTTTCAAGATAAGTTCTTCACACTTCACCACAATGGTCAGGAAGTCCAGCTGCGTTGACTGGTATTAAATGTGTAGGTGTAGAATTTCAATAGCCACTATTTCGATGATGCGGATGAGGGAGCTCTTGCCACACGTCCTCTCGCCACGACAACTAGGCGTCGAGTGGAGAGAGAGAGAGAGAGAGAGAGAGAGAGAGAGAGAGAGAGAGAGAGAGAGAGAGAGAGAGAGACGCAGTAGCGTTCTATTTTGAATCGGTAATATCATTATTTTGAGCATTTGTTTTAAGACGTCTTAGTAGTCTATAGTGTGACACAGTACTCAAGCGTGCATCAAGTGTGTGCGAGTTGGCGGTGTCGGTTCGAGACTGCAACTTTCTTTATTTAATCGTTTTCATATTGCGCTTTTCCAGCTCAAGAGCTGCTCAATGTTGGATGACTAGATCTAGGACCAGTATTGCGGTATACCTATTGTAAAGAACAAGGTAATATACACTCCATGCCCGGTCTAAAAACATTTCGCTAGAAAAGATATAAACAAATAAATAAATATAAACTTGAAAAGTGACAGAGCTAAGCTCGTGTTCTAGGACAGAGATTGTTGGTTCCATCCAAGATCCACACAATAATAATAATAATAATAATAATAGATAAGCTTACATGAACAAAATAATAATAATAATAATAATAATAATAATAATAATAATAATAATAATAATAATAATAATAATAATAATAATAATAATACATGATGCTATGTACGCGCCTTTCCCCAAGGCTCAAAGCGCGGCGATCTATACCAACATACACGCTCACCTGTCTCATTTACCCTCACACACACCAAATACACATACATCACTCAAACAGGTGGTGTAAAGGCAGGGAAATCGCTATTAGAAGACGGAAGAAAATCGAATTTTTGTTTTTGAAATTTTTATATTGACTGCATCCTGTACCATTATTGACATAAAATTGAAATAACATAAATTGTATGAACACTAGACATTTTTCTGCGGCAATCAACAATAGATTGGAATAAATAGATACATAAAGAAAAACATAAATACATACAAACTTACATAAAACATTGTAAACAATTTTAATTTGAGTAATACTCATCTTTAATTTATTTTATTGGAAAGTTCGTAAAGGTTTACGAACATTTTTTTAAAGGTTCCCGGATCCTGAACCTAGGTTCCGGAACCCCTTGTTTTGCTCAGGATCTGGGAATCTAAATAAAATGCTCATGAACTTCTACGAACCTTCCCATTAAGACATGACTTTACTCCGCCAGTCCTTCATGCATGCAGATTAATATAGTTCCATCTGTAGAGAGCATGCGTATCTCAGAGGATGCGTCGAGTGCCATCCATGTTCAACTGTGGAATGTATGCTGACTTGCAGTCTTTCGGTTTCTTTTAGGACAGATTGGCTCATAAGCCTAAAACCTTTAAATACTATTAAACGTTCCTGGTTGTCAATATTCAAATATTCTGGTAGTTACATCAGTGCGGAGCGAGTAGAGAGAGAAGGATTAGTTGCAGATTACCAATGAAGGTGTTGAAGGGAAGTTGGTGGGTTTTCCTTCAACTTTCTCTGATCCTGGGTGACGCCGTATCGTTAAATCGTCTAAAATGCACATTTGCTGCAACCTAGCGCGCTGGCATGTAGGCCACCGAATCACCTCAAAGGCAAGTGTCCTGTAATATATATATATTTTAATTTTCACCAACGAAGAGATCTGACAGACCATCATACAAGCCATTGGACAACACGATGACCTGCTCACAGTGGTGGAAAAACGTAAACTCCGATGGTATGGCCACGTCACCAGATCATCATGTCTTGAAAGACCATTCTGAAAGGCACAGTGCTGTTGTTGTTGTTTTATTCCATTTAAAGTGCAGGAGGCTTGCGCCTATTTACACTAAAGCACAGTGCAAGGAGGTAGAAGAAGAGGGAGACCGAAAAAGAGGCGGGAGGACAACATTCGAGAATGGACTGGTTTGACACTGAGCGAAACCATCGGGGTTGCTGAGGGCAGGGAAAGATGGAGTACGCTGGATAAACGATCATCTGTGGTGCCGCTACGACCTACGAGTTACGGGAATATTATCTTCATCGTTCTTCTCCTTCTTCTCTATACCTTTTTTTTTACTGTGTTATATCTAAGGTGTCAAAATGATTCATTTCAGTGTTGGGCTGTCCTTCTCCCTCCCTCCCCCCCCCCCCCCACCCGCTCACTTTTTAAATGGAATGGCAATGCACACTTATCTGCTGGAATGAGTAATCGGATGCTCCAGTTTCTCAGTTTTCATCATTGTCATGGTGGTCGTCGTATCGTCCTCATCGACGTCTTTCAGTCGTCATCAACATTATCGTTATCCTTGTTGTTGTCATCGGCAGCATCATTTACGATTACGATAGTAGTATCATCTTCGTAGTCGACGTCATCATCGTCGTTTTTCTTGACGCCATCATCATTAATTGTATCCTCGTGCTCCTCTTCCTTTTTCTCCTCCTCATCCTCCTTCTCTTCCTCATCCTCCTCCTCATCATCATTATCATCCTCAACATTATTATCATCAGCATCACCATCACCATCATCATTCCTTCTTCTTCTTCTTCTTCTTCTTCTTCTTCTTCTTCTTCTTCTTTGTTTTCCTTTTTCTCCCGTATTATATATCCTTGGCCACCTCCTCATCCTCCTTCTTCTTCTTCATTTTCCAATCGCGTCCTCTCTTCCTCCTACTCCTTCTTTCAAACGAGTGAGTAAATTTATGGGATCAACCCAATTTGTTAGGGGAGGGTGGTAGGGTGGAGATTATTGGAAAGGAACCGTTTCAGCGCTTATTTTTGGCATGTTTATACCGGAACGCGCTTTGAAGAAAAAAGTGGTCTGTTGCGTAACAGTGGCTTGGTGCAATTTTAAATCGTAAAGAACAAGATTACTTTTACGTTTTTTTGTTTTGGTTTGTTTGGGTTTTTTAAAAATAATGCAACGCTTCTATACCCTGCTAAGTTACCTCCCCGCCCCCCCCCCCAACCTCTCACCCTCCTGGTACTATCCCTCCCCCCTTTAATTTCCCCCCCTCCCCTTCTCGGGACTCCTGTCTCGGCCTCCGCGCTCTTTACATAATCATCTCCCCACCCTCCGGATTTGAAAAGCAAATGTCCAAGAGCTGTCGTATGGACGATAATTAACAAACAAACAAAGAAACAAAAGCCAACAATGTAATACCGCTTACAGGTGTTAATGAACCGTGTTTAATTAAATAGCGCGCCTTCTTGCTATAAGAGCTACTCTCAGGGCGCTTTAGACATGTTGAATAGATAGACGCAACAATGATAAATTCTGAGTGATGGGGCATACCACTCCCACTCACCCCATCTCCCACCTACCCCAACCCATTTCTCTCTCTCTCTCTCTCTCTCTCTCTCTCTCTCTCTCTCTCTCTCTCTCTCTTGCTGCAATAATAATAATAATAATACAGGATGCTATATACGCGCCTTTCCCCAAATCAATCAGTGGTTTCAATTGTTGAAGTTGAGTCTAGATGATGATGACGGTGATAATAATAACGATGATGATGATGACGAATAATGCTGATGATGATGCTGCTGCTGCTGCTGATGATGATGATGATGATGATGATGATGATGATGATGATGATGATGATGATGATGATGATGATGATGATGATGATGAAGATGATGATGACGAATACACCCATTGCACATAGCTACGATCGAAAGAAAGTATACTCCAGGCACACGCTGCGCAGCAAGCCAAAGTATGCCCCTTGTCCCTTGAAGGGATACTTTAGCGAGGTTAGCAGCCTGCTCAGTTACAGTGTCGGTGAAAGACTACAAACGGAAAAGTAAGTTTCGTCTCCTTTAGGCGACGAATTAGGTCACGCTGTATTTGTTTCTAGGTCAACTGTCTTTTACCAACCGTTTGAGAATCTTTTCGAACCGTTTATTGACGCCGGAAAGTGCCCTCACTTGGTTTCATGCAATTTAAGAATCCAAGAAGGCAAATGGGTTTTTGGGACGGAAAAAGAGCATTTTTGTAGAGAAAAAGGTTAGGGTAAGGGCTAGGGATAGATCTACAACTAACCCTTACCCGAACCCTTGTAGCAATATTCCGCTCTTTCCGTCACTTTTAAACAGTACATCCGCGGCTAGCATCGAGCCCAAAGTATACTTTGAAGGGATGGAGGGAATACTTTCACCTGCTGCTAGCGGGAGAGTTTTGTCGATACTTTCTACCGATAGCAGCAATGTGTATTACCTCGACGAATAATGCTGCTGCTGTTGCTGCAGCTGCAGCTGCTGCTGCTGCTGCTGATGATGATGATGAAGATGATGCAGTCTTGAATAGGGCAGGTATCTACAGATATCCATGGTCATTGCGCTGGAAAAATGAAAACAAAATAGGGAGTGGCCAACAGATGTTTAAAAGATGATCTGCAAACTCGCTGTGAGGTCAGTTTGACAGTGTGCTGAAAACTTGCCTTTTATTTGAAAACCCAAATATAGTTGATTCCCGCAATAATCTCTTTTTAGCTGCAGGCGGGCGTCGGATCAATAAGGGGAGGGGGAGAGTGTCAAAGCCCCCCCTTACGGTCCTTCGTTTCTCTTACCATAAAGGGGAACTCTGAGCAGTGTATGCAACCATACGTGAACAACGGATGAATAGATAGAGACAAGTATTACGTTGGCAAAATAAAACAACAATTTATTCACATGAACATAACATGGAGTCGTAAATGAATAACTAAAATTTATAAAGGTGATAAAATTAAACGACAGAATGAAATGTTCTTTGTTTTAAATAAATTAAATGGTTCTACACAGTATTCTCGTTCAGTCTCTTTGTTTTCCTTTTCTACTGTTCACTCATTGTTCGCACACAACCTATGCACTGTTTACAAATTTGTTGCTACTACTGTTATAACGATTTCAGTTCACAAGTCCCGTTTTACAAATACATATCACACTCCTGCGATCAAACCTTTGCAATACGAAATTGCATAATAACAAAAACGTCCCGAAGACACTAGAGCATGAACTCGCTCAACGCAGGAGTGAAATGTATATATGTCCCGGGAACACAGTAGGCAAATAAACTAAAAATTGTCAATGCACTAGATGTAATCGATAAGTGCATACACCTCGAATGTCACTGGGACTGTAGCTGCTACGATTAGATGCATCCGCCGTGGTCATCCAATATTTCAAAGTCTGTGGTGAAGAAGCGAAGGCAAAAAGTTCACTGGCAAAAAGTCTATTATAATACAATCGGTGAAAAGTGATGGTAAAACCAAAAACAAAGTCGAAGTTAAAGTTGAAGTTGAAGGTAAAATCGAAGTTGAAGATGAAACCAAAGGCAAAAAGCGAAGGGTACACTGCAACATAACCCATACAAAATCTTCTAAGAATTTGAGTAACAATTTATACATGCTTCCTGATGCAATTGAAAACTCAACCATTTTCCTTAATAATAATAATCGCTAACTCTTGTATTGTAACAATCACAAATGTAAATCTAACGCATGTATGAATGAATGACTGCAACCTTGAATGTGTTGTATGCTTGGAAGAATAATGATTGTAATAAATATGGTATCACTTATTCGAGTATAATACTTCCCCATAATATTTTAGCCCCACAACATAATGATAACCAACAATGACACGACAAAATACGGACCACAGAAATAAATGACAACAAAGAGACACCCGACTAGCCAGTGAAAACACCCAAGTCCACACTTACTCAACTACCCGTGGATACGGTGATGCGGCTAAGGTCGGATACGTCTCTTCATCCGCAGCATTCCTTTTGGTACAGGTAGGTCAACGGTCAGGTCTACTAGTCGTCTCGATCTTCATTGACTAAAACAAACAGTCGAACTTGCACCAGTTTCAAGGTCGAACTCTTTCTCCCTCATCGTTCTCAAACGACTTCTGGTGAAAACTCAAGTTCTTGTCGTAGGGCACCGCTACGTGAGGATATCACGTACGTATTTCCTTAAGCGTACAGTTGACGGATAAAGGATTAGCAGGGACGAAAAACGATTCAACACACTGCTCCTAGATTCACTGTTCCTGGAACCTCCATGTAACGACCAAACTACCTGTCTTCTTTTTCTTTCGTCATTTCCTCTTTTCTACCACAATAAGTTACGTCACACTTTTCATTTACTTTTGTCCCGGCTTATTCAAAGGCACACAAAACGATGATTCATAGGCACTTGCGAGAAGACCACCTATCTACAACACAACAATATAAAGTTCAAACTGAGTGTGGGTCGTGACATACCCCCCCCTCAAGACAAAACCTTGGTTTTGTTCAAACTCAAAGTTCACGACTTACACGTTTCTGCTCAAAAAGTCTGCAGTGACGTTTTCCTTTCCAGGAATACTTTCAATAACCAGTGGAAACGACTGCATCAACAGCGCCCATCTCATCAACCTGCTGCTGGTAGTTTTCGATTTCTGAAGGTATTTCAGCGGTTGGTGATCAGTTTGTACGATGACTGTCCGATCGTACACATATTGCTGAAATCGTTGAAGTCCCCAAATCAACGCTAAACATTCCTTCTCAATCGTTGAGTAGTTCTTTTCTGCGGCAACTAACTTCCGGCTGACACAAGCCACTGGTTGGAGTCCGTGACCCTGATCTTGGCATAGTACTGCTCCAATACCTGTGTCTGACGCGTCTGTTTGCAAAACAAACGGTTTTTCGCCATCTGGCAGACAACATACAGGACTAGAGCACAACCTTTCTTTCAGAGTGTTGAAAGCTTTTTCGCATGCTTCCGTCCATGCGACTGGTCCTGTTTTTCCTCCCTTCGTCAGATCGGATAGAGGTGCGGCTATGGCTGCAAAGTTTGGTACAAACCTCCTGTAGTAGCTCGCTAACCCCAAAAACGACCTCACTTGTTTCTTTGTAGTTGGTTGTGACGTTTCTCTGATGCGATCCATTTTCTGACGGTCTGGTTGAATCTTACCTCGCCCTACCATGTGTCCCAGATACTCCAAACTCTGAAATCCTAGGAAACATTTTGACGGTCTTGCAGCTAACTGCACTTCGCGGAGTCTCTGACACAACGCTCTTAGACATTCCAAATGCCTTTCTTTTGTTTGAGTAGCTATCATCAAATCATCCATGAAGTTGTCTATTTCAGTCATGTGAAGGGGTGCCAATAACTTCCGCATCATTCGGGAAAATATAGCTCCGGCAGTCTTCAATCCAAAAGGCATCACGCACCACTGGAACTGACCTTCAGGAGTGGTGAACGCTGTCTTTTCTTTGTCCTCTTTTTTCATTGGGATTTGCCAATACCCTTTTGACAAATCTATTTTGCTCAGGTATTTCGCTTTTGCGAGCTTCGCGAACAAAAAATCGATATCAGGTAGAGGCTCAGCGTCGAAGACGATGTTACGATTCATTTTGCGAAAATCAACGCAAAATCGTATTTGTCCATCTTTTTTTTTCACTAGCACAATCGGTGAGCTATACGGTGACGTTGCTCTCTCAATGACCCGTAATTTCATCATCGTTTCTACTTCATCCTTCACCACCTGCATTTGCGAATGAGGTAAAGGGTATTGTCTTGTACGGACTGGCTCTTCATTGATCATCTTTATCTCGCACGTATCCAAGGTGCATCGTAAAGGGAAATCAGTGAAAATGTCTGCATAGTCTGACACTATGTTTAGGATGTCCTCATGAATTTCTGGACATTCTGGGTCAACGTGTACATCTTTCGGACCCTCGGTCGCCACTAACGGACACGTTGGAATGTCGTTGCCCACTTGTTCTTCTTTCCATTGATCGTCTTCTGTCACTACTGCATCGACTGTCACTCTTTCTCTGCATTCTTTCAGCAGATTGACGTGGAAGAGTTTAGTTTTCCGTCCTACTGATATGCGATAATCGCATTCGCCAACTTTTTCTATGACTTCATAGGGTCCTTGCCAAGCCATTTGGAGTTTATTATGTTTAGTGGGTAGCAACAGCAACACTCTGTCGCCTGCTTTGAAGACCCTTGGTTTCGCTTTTCGGTCAAAGTAGTGTTTCTGGCGCTCTGCAACACCTTTCATATGTTCTTTTGCTATCTGGCACGTCTCCTCGATGCGATTGCGTAGATCGACTACGTATTCACTGCTTACTTTCACTTCTTCAGCAGCAATCTCCTTCGACCATAGCTCTCTCAACACGGCCATCGGTCCTCTGACTGTTTTTCCGTATAGTAGCTCAAACGGTGAAAATCCAGTAGCCTCTTGAGGTACCTCTCGGTAGGCGAAAAGAAGAGCTGGTATGTACCGGTCCCACATCCGTGGCTGTTCTGTAGTCAGTTTTCTCAGCATGGTCATCAGAGTGCCGTTAAACCGCTCAACCAGCCCGTTACACTGAGGGTGGTAGGGTGTGGTGGCTTTTCCATGGATGGCCAACAATCTGTTCATTTCATCCATGACTGCTGACATGAACTGCGTCCCCCTGTCGGTTAGTATTTCACGAGGGATGCCTACCCTCGACCATATGGTCCACATAGCCTCTGCTACTTTTTCAGTGTCAATTCTTTTCAACGGAACTGCTTCTGGGTATCGTGTAGCGTAGTCGACAACTACCAAAATGTATTGGTTACCTTGTTCCGACTTTGGTGCAATCGGACCTACAATGTCGATAGCCACTCTTTGGAATGGTTCGTCCATCAAAGGCATCTTTTGTAGGGGTACCTTGCTGACTCGACCCCTTGGTGTCACTCTCTGGCATTCAATGCATGATGCACAGTACCTGCGAACGTCTGCGCACATACCTGGCCAGAAAAACGTATTCCATATACGTTCGCGAGTTCGTTTTCCTCCTAGGTGTCCTGCCATGGGAGGATCATGAGCTAGCCTCATGACTTCTTTTCGTAGTTTCTTGGGAACTACTAGCTGCGATGTCTCCACTCCTCGCAACTGATGCAACCTGTATAGTAACCCTTTCTTTCGCGTGAATTTTACTGTAGCATTTCCTGACTTCAGTTCGCTCTGGGCATCAGCCAACGCTCGAACTTTTTTAAGACTATCGTCTTCTTCTTGCAATGCAGCCAACTCTGTCGGTGTGACTTCCACTCCTAGAGTTTTCGATACCTGCAAAGGTACTGTCGCTCGTTTTTCACGTTCTATTTGTCCTCTTGTTTCGACTGCTGCTGCCACGGCACATTCACTACCATCAATGGTAACTGGGCTTCGGTAACCAGATGAAAATGTAATCCAGTTACCCAGAAGAATGTCAGGTCCCATGTGGTCAAGGACGAACAGTTCAACAGTCCCTGTCACAAAGCCTGATTCAAGTTTCACCCATGCTGTAGGGTACTTTCCTGTTTTTGTCTGGTCTGCTAAGTACACTTCAACACTCCTCCCTGTGTAATCTTCAGGTTTGACCCATTTTGAAGCAACTGCTCCCATCTCTGCTCCAGTATCACGCATGATGCGTACTGTATTTTCGTTGATCCGACCCTCACTCCACGGGTTATAGGGTTTAATAGATCGGACGTCTATTGGCGGAGTATAGATCGGTAGGGTGTCGGTCGCAATTGTAACCTGACTGACTGCATGCGTTTTCATGCATTGCCTGGCGAAATGCCCCTTACCCCCACACTTATAGCACTCGTCTGAATTCCTCCTGTCTCTTTCATCTCTACCGACAACTGGTCTCCTAATAGGTTCCCTCAATCTCGTTTGTGACTCGTTCGGTCTACGCTCGGGTTGACTGCTCGGTGTTCGTGGACTCGCTCTTTGGAAAACAGGTCCTCGGGATACGGCTCGTTTTACGTCCAAATGCAGTTGAGCATATTCGGCTGCTTGTGCGGCGTCTGTCGGCAATCGTTCACGCACGAACATCTCGAGCTCAGGATTCATTACTGAGTATATCTGTTCAGCCAAAAACATGTCTAACACAGACTTCGCGTCATCGATGTCTTTGTCTGCCAAGGAAAACCATCTTTCTACAGATGTCTGCAACCGGATGAGAAATTGCGGAAAAGTTTCATTTTGTTCTTTCTTGGTCTCTCGGAACTGTCGGCGATACCATTCCGCATCGCGGCGAAAACGACGTAACAGCGCGTTGCGTACTTCTTCAAAATCTTGAGCCTGTTCGGGTGTCAGACGCAAATACGTATCGCGCGCTTCTCCTGACAATAGTGGAGACAACCTTGCTGCCCAGCAATCTCTATTCCATCCTTGTGATTCAGCTATGAGTTCAAAATGACGCAGATAAGCTTCGATGTCTTCTCTACCATCGAAAGGGTGAATTTTCAGTCGGTAACCATCATGATGTTCTCTACGAGTTGAACGGTCAGCGAAAACTTCGCGTTCTTCTCTGATCACCTCCATCTGCATTTTCATCCGTTCTTTCTCTGCCTCCATTCTGATTTCTAATGATCTTCGTTCTTCTTCTTTGTCTTCCTCGCGTCGGTGACGTTCCTCTTCTTTCTCTTCCTCTCGTCGGCGACGTTCTTCTTCCATTTTCCTCTCCATCAGACGTCTGTCTTCTTCTTTTTCCTCTTCTCGTCGGCGACGTTCTTCTTCTTTTTCCTCTTCGCGTCGGCGACGTTCTTCTTCTTTTTCCTCTTCGCGTCGGCGACGTTCTTCTTCTTTTTCCTTTCGCTCTTCTTCCATTTTCCTCTCCATTAGACGTCTGCCTTCTTCTATTTTTCTTTCCATTAGCCGTCTGTCTTCTTCGCGCTCTCTTCGCTCTTCTTCGCGCTCTCTTCGCTCTTCTTCCATTTTCCTCTCCACTAAACGTCTGTCTTCTTCTCGCTCTCTTCGTTCTTCTTCCTTTTGGATGCCATCCACGACAAATCTCGCTAGCGCCTCTTCTCGCAGGCCTAGGCTCATACCTAATTCTCTATACTTCACGGATACGTCAATCATTTCGGACGTCTCTTGGTTCCTTGACGGTTCTACGGCTACCGCCATGCGAGGGAAACCTAAGAGAGACGTACTCAGAGTCTCTTCTCTCGTCAAACTGGACATGGTCGCTTCTCCCGATGCTCCCAGTACAATATCGGCTGAGTCGCTGCTAGGGGTGATCGATGTCCCTTCCCCACCAATCGTTTTCTTGGCTCCAGCACGTTTTGTACCTTTCCGGGTGGCGGACATTTTGCTAGCCGACCACTTTTTCTTGTATAATTGGTAAACAACAAATCTATTTACCAACTATATATCTCAGAGTTCAAATAACTCAACAGTTATACCACGGTTTGGCTCAGATGACACTAAGTTGTATTATAGTAAAGTGTGGGCTTGGTTGCTTACCTTATTACTGTCGGGTGCTCTAAGTGCGCCCACGCGATTCAAAACGCTCCAGCACCCGCCAACCACCCACGTCACTTACTCTGATTGTATGGTATAACACAACAATGTCAACGTAATTCTATCTCCTCCATTCATCCGTTCGATCCCACCGCTGCCACCAAATATGTCAAAGCCCCCCCTTACGGTCCTTCGTTTCTCTTACCATAAAGGGGAACTCTGAGCAGTGTATGCAACCATACGTGAACAACGGATGAATAGATAGAGACAAGTATTACGTTGGCAAAATAAAACAACAATTTATTCACATGAACATAACATGGAGTCGTAAATGAATAACTAAAATTTATAAAGGTGATAAAATTAAACGACAGAATGAAATGTTCTTTGTTTTAAATAAATTAAATGGTTCTACACAGTATTCTCGTTCAGTCTCTTTGTTTTCCTTTTCTACTGTTCACTCATTGTTCGCACACAACCTATGCACTGTTTACAAATTTGTTGCTACTACTGTTATAACGATTTCAGTTCACAAGTCCCGTTTTACAAATACATATCACACTCCTGCGATCAAACCTTTGCAATACGAAATTGCATAATAACAAAAACGTCCCGAAGACACTAGAGCATGAACTCGCTCAACGCAGGAGTGAAATGTATATATGTCCCGGGAACACAGTAGGCAAATAAACTAAAAATTGTCAATGCACTAGATGTAATCGATAAGTGCATACACCTCGAATGTCACTGGGACTGTAGCTGCTACGATTAGATGCATCCGCCGTGGTCATCCAATATTTCAAAGTCTGTGGTGAAGAAGCGAAGGCAAAAAGTTCACTGGCAAAAAGTCTATTATAATACAATCGGTGAAAAGTGATGGTAAAACCAAAAACAAAGTCGAAGTTAAAGTTGAAGTTGAAGGTAAAATCGAAGTTGAAGATGAAACCAAAGGCAAAAAGCGAAGGGTACACTGCAACATAACCCATACAAAATCTTCTAAGAATTTGAGTAACAATTTATACATGCTTCCTGATGCAATTGAAAACTCAACCATTTTCCTTAATAATAATAATCGCTAACTCTTGTATTGTAACAATCACAAATGTAAATCTAACGCATGTATGAATGAATGACTGCAACCTTGAATGTGTTGTATGCTTGGAAGAATAATGATTGTAATAAATATGGTATCACTTATTCGAGTATAATACTTCCCCATAATATTTTAGCCCCACAACATAATGATAACCAACAATGACACGACAAAATACGGACCACAGAAATAAATGACAACAAAGAGACACCCGACTAGCCAGTGAAAACACCCAAGTCCACACTTACTCAACTACCCGTGGATACGGTGATGCGGCTAAGGTCGGATACGTCTCTTCATCCGCAGCATTCCTTTTGGTACAGGTAGGTCAACGGTCAGGTCTACTAGTCGTCTCGATCTTCATTGACTAAAACAAACAGTCGAACTTGCACCAGTTTCAAGGTCGAACTCTTTCTCCCTCATCGTTCTCAAACGACTTCTGGTGAAAACTCAAGTTCTTGTCGTAGGGCACCGCTACGTGAGGATATCACGTACGTATTTCCTTAAGCGTACAGTTGACGGATAAAGGATTAGCAGGGACGAAAAACGATTCAACACACTGCTCCTAGATTCACTGTTCCTGGAACCTCCATGTAACGACCAAACTACCTGTCTTCTTTTTCTTTCGTCATTTCCTCTTTTCTACCACAATAAGTTACGTCACACTTTTCATTTACTTTTGTCCCGGCTTATTCAAAGGCACACAAAACGATGATTCATAGGCACTTGCGAGAAGACCACCTATCTACAACACAACAATATAAAGTTCAAACTGAGTGTGGGTCGTGACAGAGAGGGGTCAGGAGAAACAGCGGCGGAACTATTTAGGACTTATACTTGAGTTATTTGACTATTTGAGGGTGAATATTTTTTTTATATTTTATTTTATTAATTTATTTATTTAGTTTTATTTTATTAATTTTTTTAAAATTATTTTTTTTTTATTTTGGGGGCGGTTGGAGGGAGAGAGGGGGAGATGACTCTTTATGGCTGAACGGGTTATGCGATTGTGAGGGAGTTGTTATGTGTGGTTATATTACTTTCCCCCCCCCCCCTCCTCTCCATATTGAACACTATGTTTTGGTGATGTTGGTGAATAGGGTTCAGAGATAGCTTTTAAATATAATTATTCTTTATAATTAATATAAATTTATAAAAGGTACATTATTCTTTTTAATGAACACGATTCACTTTCTTGACGATATATATGCTTAGACTGTTTTGTTTTGTACAGTCCTTGGGTCTTTAGTCTAATAAACCGAAAATTTTAACGCCTACTACACAGGTTTTGTTGTTGGTTTTATTATCAAATAAAGAAAGATTGAGACATATAGACCATGTTATGCGTATGAAAGCATCATGTCACCACCACCCAAATACAGCACACCAAATGCCCATTTCCACTGTACACCCAAGCTTTTTCTGACATTTTTGGACGTAAAAGCTCTTAGCCATTCATCTTCCTTCGGTCTTCTTCCTGTTATAGCCCGGCAGACGACTTTTCCCCGAAAGCTCACGAGCTGGCGCTTCGGGTTTGCTCTCGGGTTTCTTCGGAGCGCGTGCCGTGCGCGTGTTCCGAGAGTATTGGAGAATGTTTGGGTATCCCGAGCCGAGTCTTTTGGTTGCAGAACCTCTCCTTTTGTGGGAACTAAGAATTCCCCGATCTCTTGGAAGTCTTGTGCGTTTTCTGAGCCCATCAAAGGGATGAATGTAATGCCAAGGAACTGGTATAGGCTACTTTTGGGGTTGAATAGACAGAGGAGAAGAAGATAAAAGATATAAGAAGTTTGTCTTCTGATGTTTGTGTTGATGAAAGTGAGAGGTTTTCCTTGCAGACTTGTTTTTGCTTGCCACGTCAACGTGTGCTGTGTACTGTGTCGTTATTTGTTGTGTTGATGTGTTTTTATTTTCTTGTACAGTTCCATGTATAATGTGATTAGATGGGGAGAAGTTGTGCGCAATGCATATATGCGTGTGTTTTTGTGTGTGTGTATGTGTTGTGTGTGTGTTTATGATTTGGGCAAAAATGCACATGTTTACGTGTGTGTTTGTCTGTGTGTTTGTGTGTGTATGTGTGTGTATTGTGAGTCTGTGTGCATGCTAGAACACGTAAATCTTAATCGCCGTATTTGTCCACATTGCGCTACCCATCATCGCGATGTGATCGCATGTTGTAGACTACACAATTTACTATAACACCTGCATGGTCAGTCAGAGGGTGAATCGACGGTTGGGGTATTATTACTTATTTTCATTAACTGAACAGTGGGGTGTTTTATTAATAAATTACGGAACAACATTCGGAAAACCATCTTAAGCAGAAGACTTGTCAGATATTAACCATTATGTAAGAGCCTTTTAACAAACAGCCGAGTGTGGTCGGTCTTAAACTAGAAAGACGTACATTAAATGTAAATGTTAAATTTTAGGTATGCATTAAATACTATTATTATTGATTACATTACATTACATAACTGTTGCTTTAGGTCCAGCGTACTCTTCCGAGCCAAATCAGGACCGGACAACCCCCAATCCGCATAAAAGATCTGCTGAAACAACCCTAGTGGGAAAACTGAATACCCTCCACCAGCCAGTCACTTTACAATAAAGACATCCGACGCAGGGGACGGCTGAGGCTTCACCCCAACTTATCGAACTCCCGTTTACAAAAACAAAATAGAATACAAACATCATTATAAATTATCAACTAAACACATACATATAAAATGCCTACATTGCTAAATAATAACATCATAGGAAGCCCTAGTGACCACCTGGCAGAAAGCGTCCAATATTCCCAAGCTGATCCAACAGACCTCATACACAAACAAGGAGTCTTGTCCCGGAAGAGTTTTCAAGAAAAAAGGTAGGAGACTGGTCTAGCGAAGAAGACGATAGTATAGCAGATTGATAGAACAGAGCAGGAATGAGAAAGAGCAAATGAGAGATTGGAGGGAGGAATCCGGAGTATCCGGAGAAAACCCTCGGTGACCTGAAATTCTCGTACCTAAGTGACATAAGATCGTCCCCCGCCTTCTCCTTTTCTTTCCCTCCCCTCCTCCCCCAGCTGGAATTGAACTTGCGAAATTCGGCACAGGATGCGAACACATGCCATTTTGCTAGTTGCTGTGTTTGGCCATCGGGTTGTATTAATGATGATCCCAACAACAACAAAAAAGATAGACACGAAGAGCTATTCTGCTAGCTGTCTTGTATAACCACTGGAGACTGTAATCAGGAACTTCAGCGGAACTGATACTATGAGGCCGTCAGAGAGCGACCTTTTGGGTTCTTACGTTAGTGAGATCCCAGCACGGAAACCTCTCCGAAAGCAACACAGTTATAAACTTGCAACAAACACGCTTTGATTCTTGATGATATAGCTGCACGTCAAAGCAGCTTTTGGTTTCTGAGATGAGAAGACTATAGTATCTAAAAACGCACAGACCTCACTGACAGCAATTCTTTTTTTTTTTAAATTAGCGTTAGATCACATGTTAAACTCAACTTAGGTCCGCAAGTACATTCAGATTCTTAAACCATGAAACCAAACACAAAAAAGCACTTTAGAAGAAAGAAATCATGTCAGAACAGCTTCGTCAGTTTAGTTGTTTAATGTGACGCCCGTTCACTTCAAAGTGACGTTAGATAACTAAAACCTTAAATCAATTAAGACAATACCCAACAAACAAACAAACATCATAGCAATGTGTACACCTGAGAAAAGCTTCCTTTCTGATGAGCTGGAGTATCCGAAACGCACACAATTCGCAGTCGGCAGTTTAATTAGATTTATAAACTCAGAGGCAATTTGTGATGTTGCAAAGAGGATCTTTGTAACCTAATTTCCTTTCGTATCCACTGTCGTTGTAATGTAGTTGTTTCACTTGTGTGCAAGCTGGACTAGGTCTCCCAATAAAATTTGACCTCCTGACATCCCGATGCAAGGTTAAACTCGCATTAGCGGACAAAAAAACATTCAGATATTTAAACTTTTTTTTTCAAATAGAAAATCTTTTTTATTGGAAGAAGAAGAAGAAACTTCGGATGAGAGTATACACCGAGGTCTATTCTGTGTCGCATACATTCCATCATAACGGACTTTAAAGATCCTGACGCTCATGTCCTAGACGGGTAAGTGCCGGTGACAAGAACAAACCCAGAATGCACCTAGGTCCTTCTCCCCCATCCCTGGCTGCCCAGGATTGCGCTCAGTTGTCTAGAGCGTTATTACGATGCGCCCAAAGGCTGCAAGTTGGCGCCTCGGGCGGCTTGAGTTAGATCCTATATCGGCCGGCGCCTTGAGCAGCTCTTGAGCTGGAAAAAGAAGAAGAAGAAGAAGAGGAAGAAGAAGAAGAAGAAGAAGAAGAAGAAGAATAAGAAGA
Source organism: Oncomelania hupensis (assembly GCA_036898135.1). Taxonomy (NCBI): domain Eukaryota; kingdom Metazoa; phylum Mollusca; class Gastropoda; order Littorinimorpha; family Pomatiopsidae; genus Oncomelania; species Oncomelania hupensis. Next base: position 34,879,938 of record CM072523.1, on the reverse strand, counting down.
AGAAGAAGAAGAAGAAGAAGAAGAAGAAGAAGAAGAAGAAGAAGAAGAAGAAGAAGAAGAAGAAGAAGAAGAAGAAGAAGACGACGAAGAAGAAGAAGAAGAAGAAGAAGAAGAAGAAGAAGAAGAAGAAGAAGAAGAAGAAGAAGAAGAAGAAGAAGAAGAAGAAGAAGAAGAAGAAGAAGAAGAAGAAGAAGAAGAAGACAACAACAACAACAACAACAAGAAGCAGAAAATCAACATTAACACTCCACCACCAACTGCATCACCACTACCACCACCGCCATCAAGAACAACAGCAACAACAACGACAATAGCAAAATGTGAATCCTGAACCAGTGTCATCTCTAACACCATTCAATTATTTATTTTTTTTAACATGCAGTCATGATCCTAAATGAACAGCTGGAGTCAGCACATCCACACACCTACACACCCACCTCGGTACTCCCCGCTCCCTTCTTCCTCCCTTCCCACCGCTCTCATTCTTCATCCCCTCATTCTTCCAGATCCACCCTTGAACCAGAAACAGTCATCTCTAACACCATTCAATTAGTTTTAGTTGCAGGCACGATCCTCAACGAGTCTGATGGGTCAGCAACACAAAACACAATACAATTATCTGAAAGTGCAGTAAGCCTGTGTTTCTCTGTAATGCATACTGTATGTAGAACATGGTTTGTTTGTTTGCCCGACAGAATGACAACGTCCACGTTGAAAGTTGTCGTATGAAATAGCCACCGCGCGTGACATTTTGTCGCGAAAAAATATTTCACAAGCATTTATAAATTGTATTGCTACCCTAGGCTTCTCGTAAAATATTGCCACACAAAACCGTTTCTTCTTAGCATTACATTTATTTGTCTGTAATATGTTGACTTGTTGATTTTTTTTAAAGTTTTTTTTTCCTCTGAAAACAACAATATTTTACGTTAACATTATCTTTCAAGCAGCTTGATAGCCTATAAGTAAATATTGCACTGGGAAACACAGACGCAATGACCAATGTGGTAGAATTCTGTAGCACCCTTGTACAGGAGGGCCAAATTTCGTGAGTACAGAGACATCATTCGAGAGCGTTATTCCTTGAACTGTATTTGTGCGATATTAAAAATAATGCCTCTGCAATAAAATTATCTTGGAGTAGTTATTTGAAATTTCCAGAGCACCAGTATTGTCATTGGTTAAAATTTTTTTCCTTCCACGAAATACTGTTGCTTTGGACGTATTTCACAATGTCGGTGTTTTATGTCACACAATTTAATGTAAATAGTCTTTTTCTTCTTTTGTTTTAGGATTTTTTTTCAAGAGCACTGCAATGGATATTGCAGATGATTTTCTCAATGTCTCTGGAATACCAACAGTGGAATATGAGTTTGCACGAGGAAAAAGACCGAAGAACTCGAAACTGAAATTAATTAGCTGGGCATCTTTCTTCCCTCATAAGATTTCATAGCCAGCGATTTGTTCCCTTTCCATTTAAAGGACACTAAGATCACACATTGCAGCCTCACATGCATGCCCTTTTCAAGTTCACAGTGAGTGCGGACCCACTGAAAAAAAAAGAAGAAAAGATTAAGCCAACCAAATAACTTCTATCAAAATTACGGGTTTTATATACATGATTAATGTAGGTTTGTTTATTTGATGGGTAGATTTATGTCCCCGGACACATAAGCATATAAAGGACTTAAAAATCGATTAATGTTGATGATATAGCTACGAAGAGAGGCCTAAAATTCCTAGATTAGTTTGGTCTGAACGACGAGTGTCCGATATATCATCTTTTCATGCAACAACAATATCAATTTCCCAAATACACTCATTGTCACGAAACACTTAACAAACATTATTGATACTATTTCCATTAATGTTCTCTGGTGTTGTTGTTGGTGGTTTTTTTTTCATCTTTTTTTTTCGAATGCTCGATTTTTTGGAGGTGCACTCGCACTCACAAGCGTTCGCGCGCACGCACACACACACATACACACACACACACGCATTCAAACACACCCACTCGTATGCATTTATGCACACATGCACATACACACGCACACACACACACGCACACACACACCCACAGCCGAGGTTACACAGTATTATCATGACTTTCCTGAAACGCCACATACGTTGTGCTGACAATGGGTCATATTTCGTCCCCCTTTTTAAGTACTTTTAAGTGTTCGAGCCCTAACCCTAACCATAACCCAGCCCTAACCCTAACGGATCATTGTTCTGACGTCAAAACAAGTAGGTCTGTCAAAACAAGTTATGTAGATGTTCACTGGTTAGTCCAGATAACACTGTGTAAACAAGTACACACACACACCCACACACCCACACACACACACACACACACACACACGTACACACAATCGCATGCGTGTTGGAAAGCATGTGGAGGTTTTCGTGCAACAGACATTTAAACGAATGCTGACAGGTGTCCGAGTCTTCACTGCAGAGGTTTCTGAAGTTCAATGGCTGACTGCGGAAATGCACGTGGGTACGATCTATCGAGCGTAAGCCTCTTCAACGAGGACACGTGCTACGCTGCCAGCATTGATGAGCGTTCTGTGAACAGGCAGTCCTGTTCAGTAGCGTGGAGGAAGAAGCTGATCATTGTCGCTTTCTCCGATTCAACGCTTGATCTTTCATAAGTGCAATTCGGCCCTAAGAAGGTAAACTAAAAGGTCTTTTCAGACGTGAACATGTTCCGTTGCAGGCAAAGGTCTCTTTGTAGCAACAACACATGCCAAGAGTTGTCGTCCATGATGACGAATAGAGTTATCCCAAAGTGTGTCCACAGAACAGCAGTATGAAATTACGCGCTATTTCTAAGCGAAAACTTATCAGAAATAAATAATTGTAACCAATATTTATTAATGAAAGCCTGTAGCTTCGGGGTTTTTGCAAATGGAGACGTCCGCGTCCTGGTAGCTGAAATGGCAAGTGAAAAGGCGGGTTTTATCGTGATAATTGTTATTAAATAATAAGACCCCTCGCTAAAACTTTGTGTACAGATAACTGAATGTACTATTTCCATGTCAAAGCACAAAAAAAATTGAAATTCGACCGTAAAATACTTGAAAAAGTGGTTTTTAGTTCCTGCACGTAGCATTAACAAATGCCAAGAGTTGTCGTCCGTGATAACAAATAGAGTTATCCCTGAGTGATAGGCCTAATAACGCTGAATGATAGGCCTATTTTATGCTTACACACGTCAAAATACAAATAATTTCTCATGCATGATACATTAAGTTTGAGTTTTTTTATTTATTTGTTTACAAAGATCACATCAAGGACTAACTTAATAAAGCGTTAAATTAACATTCTGTCCAAAATATAAGCAGGCCATCGGCCGGTCACCTAAAATGGAAAAAGAGCTGAAAATGTTGATTCGTCGTTTTTTCTTTAATGGCTATAAAAAAAGGTTTTCGACTTATGGTTAAAAAGTTGGGGATGTTTTTTTTTTTTTTTTTTTTTGCCAATTTACATGTTATCCTGTATTAAATTTATTAATTTTTTTTTTTTTTTTTTTTTTTTTTTGGGGGGGGGGGGGGGGGGGGGGGGTTTTGAAAAAAATGCTGTGTTGTTGCTACTCTTTGGTTTGGTCCTGATTTGGCTCGGAAGAGTCCGCTGGACCTAAAGCAATAATCATGTAATGTAATGTCTCTTTGGTTGTCTGCTGTGTTCAGACGCAGCAGCCTGCACTGTGATCTTGATCTTTGCAATTTGCAAAGCCGTATTGGAAAGCTCCATAATAAGAAAATGGCTTCCGTTGTTTTCGAAGGCCTATACTAGTAATTTAGATCTATAGTAACTTCATCATTCAATTGATCATTTAATCGATGAATGAAACCTGGGATAATTAATCCAATGTAGGCCTAGTATGTATGTATGTATGTATGTATGCCGCCACCTCTCCCCCCCCTCCCTCCGTTCCTTCCATCACCCCCCCACCTCCCCCTCAAAAAAAAGAGAAAAAAAAGAAAAGGAAAGCAATGTAGTCTTACTGCAATCAAATGCGTCTAGTACATTAGCACTCAACAATGCAAATACTAGTAAGCCCACTAACTACTGATAAATTGCATTATCGTTTAAAAAAAATCTGTCAAAATGTATATTGTAAACTTAATAAAATAATAGAATTGTAGAACTTCCGCAGCGATCTTCACTATCGCTTCGCGTGCCTTGTCGGGGTTGTGGTACGCCGAGTTCGCCTGATCATAATAAATACGTGGAAACTGAGGCGGTTGGGGAGACACGAGGAATGCGGTCGCGAAGAGTTTTCGCCCCTTCAGTCTGTCTGTTGCTGTTGTCAGGAGCCGTGCACGGCGTGTCCAGCGCCGCCCACGTTTTGACATCATCTGTCCTGTTCTTGCCTTGCCTTCATCTGCACCTGCCCCCTTCTTCCACTGTTTCTTGCTTAATGGTTTTTGCAAGGGCGTCGTGCCGCCTGACCAAACCACACCGACTTATACGATGGCAAGGAGTGGTTCCTGAGGCCCCGCAAGTGACGTGGCCTGGTTACTGACTTACTTGTTGGTCTTGTGTTCGTTCCAGGCGATTTGCAGCAGTCTGCGGTAGCATTTCATTTTACAGCCCTGAATAGGTTTTCTCCAGTTTCCCGGTCAAGATCGTAACGCAAACACTTATTTTAAAAATGTCTAAATCACGCTAAAGATAACCGTTTTTGCCTATAAAAATTATAGCCTATTTTTGAAATTTAAATATATAAAGGTCATGTCCGAGAGTTCTCAAAGGATCGTCTAATTATAATAAGTACCTAACTTAGCTGTCCTTGCACAGCATCATACTGGACCCTATAGGCACTTACAGTTAGACGCATGCTAGACCGCACTAAGTCTAGTGTATTATATACTACTGACTGCGTAAACTACAACTTCTGCCGCACGCTAAGTAGGCCAAAGAGAGAATATATTTGGTATCGTCCCTTAAGTAAGTTTTCCCGAGCTTCTTCTGTATTTTTCGGCGACGGTCTGTTGCAAAATTCTTGTCAATTTTTTCTAATGTAATTTTTATTTCAATTTCATCATCATCATCATCATCATCATCATCATCATCATCATCATCATCATCATCATCATCATCATCATCATCATCATCATCATCATCATCATTCATCATCATCATCATATTCATCATCATTAGTAGTAGTAGTAGTAGTAGTATTTATGCGCCTAATCTAGGCTTAGCTCTAGGCGTTTACATGAATACAGAACAACGTTAACTATTAAACAAAACGAGGAAACTCCTGAAGTATTAACAGTAATCTCTCTCTCTCTCTCTCTCTCTCTCTCTCTCTCTCTCTCTCTCTCTCTCTCTCTCTCTCATATATATATATATATATATATATATATATATATATATATATATAATATATATATATATATATTGATGTGTGTATATATATTATGTTCTAAGTAATAATAATAATAATAATAATAATAATAATAATAATAATAATAATAATAATAATAATAATAATAATAATAATAATATTATTATTATTATTATTATTATTATTATTATTATTATTATTATTATTATTATTATTATTATTACAATATTTTAAATTGTATTATATATTTTTATAAGCTTATGGAAGAGTTTTCGCAGCCAATAACGGTGGATTAATAATAGTCTTTCTCTATGACAGTATCTATTCTAGTGTGAAGGGATCAAATAATGTTGTTGTTGTTTTTTAAATAGCATCAGACTCACTTTAACAATTTCATACAACATCGTTGTCTGTAGAATGGGACACTGTGACCCGTGCTATGCTGTCGCAAGAAATCGTCCTCAGCTGATGTAACAAAGCGAACGGCACACTAAAATAAAATATTAAAAATAAAACAAATATTGAGCGTTTCAAAAACGCATGGAAAATTTCGCACTGGCGTTCATTGGGCGTTTAGCATGTGTCAATACGAGCTACAGAATTGCAAATAAACAAATCGAAAAGCCGTGCGTATGCTGATGAAATGAGAAGGCTAGAAAGAAACAAGTACTGGACACTAAACGCGGCTATTATACCGCCGCCTAAAAAAGCCCATCCCTCAGTTTCTGGAGCACTTTAAAACTCGTTTATAAAGTGTATAGTAAAATATTGATTAAATTAAATGAAGGCTTATATTCAACAATCGGTTATACATTATTCAAATATTGGTTATAATCAAACCTTAGCATACAATTTGTATTAAAACCCCCCAGTACAAACAGGAACTGGGAGAAAATTAAGTGTTATTGATAATGATACAGATAAAACGAGGAGACAGTAATGATGATTTGTTGTTATTGGTGCTGGTGAGGGTGGTGATGACGATGACTATGAGGACAGTGATGATGTTTGTAATGGTAGTTATATTGAGGGTGATGCTGATGATGCTGATGCTGATGGTAATGATGATGGTGATGCTGATTATGATAATGATAATTATGTACATTTCTTATGGAATTATAACTGGAAAGTAGTATATTAGTGGTAATGTACCCTCGATTTTCAATTAACAAAGTGCAATTATCTTCACAGCCAGTTAAAGCTCCAGGGGTTTTATTCTCGAATTGTTCGCTGTTGTCACAACCCCCCAATAAAGGCTGCATCAGCGTTATCGGGTTTTTTTAAGGGAGGTAAAACTATAATCCTCCTGAGAATGGCAGGCAGATGCATTTTAAGAGCGAGAGAGAGAGAGAGAGAGAGAGAGAGGGGGGGGGAGGGAGGGAAATAGGGTGAGACAGGGATTGAGAGTAAGGGAGAGTGGGAGTGAGAGAGAGAAGGTGTTAGAGAGAGAGAGAGAGAGAGAGAGAGAGAGGGAGAGAGAGAGAGAGATTTCCATCAATATACCTCCCCGCTCCTCATCTCTAGTATTCTTTCTCTTTCTTTCTATTTCCCTCTCTCTCTCTCTCTCTCTCTCTCTCACACACACACACACACACACACACACAGAACTGACAAGAATGACAAATTTCAAGTCGGAGATGGACAGTTCAAACAAGAAGAAGAGAAAAGAAAAGAGAAGAAGGAGAAGAAAAAGATGAAGAAGAAGGAGGGAAAAGAAGAGGAGAGGAGAGGAGAGAGAGAGAGAGAGAGAGAGAGAGAGAGAGAGAGAGAGAGAAAGATAGAGAGAAGGAGTGGAAGATTGGGCAACAATTGTTCCAATATATTATCTTTTTACTGTGACAACAGTGCAATTTCCCAAGCATAAACTCATTGTAAAAAAAAACACAACAACAAACGAGCAACCATCCTCGATACCCTTATGAGCCTCTAAAGGAACACACCGGACATGAGATCTACTATGACCTAAGAAATGTATTCGTCCAAAGATTTGACACTTAAAAAGTTGTTCAACACTATTGACACGAACGTGTTTTTTTTAAAGTCTGTAATAAAGAATACCTTCTGTTGAAACGTAGCTTTTCACCACCCCTTCAGCAAATAAGTTTGGTTGTGTGTTGCTCAAAACAGAATGATAAAGCATTAGCAAGAAATCCCCACGTCAATGGCTTTTTTCAGCTACAGACGTTTCCCAAAACAGATATGGTATAGCAAAGAGAACACCGCCAATAAACGTTATTCTCATCTTTTGGCGTGGGACATGGAAAATTGTCACATCGAGATCGGACAATATTCACGAGCGCGCTTTTAGCCGATGTCCAATCCCGATACAATAAGATGCAAATAACATTTATGTATCGATTTCTCAATTGGAATAAAAAAGAGGAATCGAAATTAAACAAGATGAGAAAAATGTGTGTGACCGACAATTTTACACATTGCTTTCCACGATTGTCATCCGAATGCGCAACCAAAAATAATCCGAAAGTCAGAAATTTTCCTTCACATTTTTTCAGCACCCGTAAAAACATTAACGCCCGCGCGTACACCCACCCACCCAAGCATCCACCCGCCCACTTACGCACATACAGAGAGTAAAGAAACATGAACATGAGAACATGACACATGACAGGTTCCTTGAACCAAATTTCACCAGTGAAAAACAATGCCAGTTTCATTCACCGATTCGTCTCCGCTTTGTTCATAATATAGGCCTAATCTTCAGTCAGCTCTAGTTTAGGCAGCCAGTGAGAAACAATGCCAGTCTCATTTTTCTCATTCAGTCGGTACATTACTCTTTTGACTCCACCTTTCTTTGAGATAATTGTTGCTGTAGTATTTGTGAATTAGTGACGAGTTGGAAATAAAACCTTGCTATTTTAACGCGTCTTAGAAAATACAAGAAAACCGTTTGGGTTTTAGATTTTAGATTTTAGATTTAATTTGAGATTTTTTTAGAGCACATCGTGTCAAATGCCCTTGCAGATCACGAAGGCACAGTCAGTATAGGGGGTAGAGCAATCTCCAACTTCCATTTTGCGGATAGGAACAAGAACTTGAACAGCTGGTACAGAAGCTTCACAACACCTCCAGAGCCTATGGAATGGAAATACATGCAGAGAAGACCAAAATGATGGCCAACAACACCAATGGCATCAACAATGACATCGAAGTCCAAGGCCAATCCCTCAACACAGTGCATAGCTTTAAATATTTACGAGCCATTGAATCAGACAATGGGTCCCAACAGGAAGTCCTCTGCAGGATCGCACAAATAACTGCGGCCCTGACAAGGTTGAAGGCCATTTGGAAAGGCAGGACCACCAGTCTACATTACAAGGTTAAAAAGCGAAAATTGGAAGCCGTTTTCTTCTACCCACTCCTGAAGTTTTTTCTATGCTAAGCTGAAGTTGACGCTCTACCCATGGTTTTACCCTTTGCCGAGGTGAAGAAATCATCAACAAACAAAGATTTATCAATGCCAGATTTAACGTTTTTAACTATGTTGTTGATCTTAATGTTAAACAAAAGAGGAGAAAGAATGCTACCCTGAGGGACACCCATCTCCTGCTCAAAAAGATCTGATAAAGAGGAGCCAAGCCAGATCTGAAACTTTCTATCGGTTAAATTGTTTTCTATAAAAATGGATAAGTTCCCACAGAAGCCCAGGAGTTCTAGATATTTTAGAATCCCGAACTTCCAAGTCGTGTCATACGCCTTTTTTTTATATCAAAGAACACAGAAACCACATGTTCACCGTTAACCAACGCGTTTTTTACGAACGACTCGAAACGAACGAGATGATCTGAAGAGCTCTTTTTTTAGGAAAACACATTGAGAGATATCAAGAGATCGTTGATGGATTCTAACTGCCACATCAAACGCTCATACATCATTCTCTCCATAGTTTTGCACAAACAGCTTATAAGGGCAATGGGCCTATAGTTGTTTGAATCAGAGTAATCCTTACCAGGTTTAGGGATTGGAACAATAACTGCTTCCCGCCAAGATGGGGGAAAGGAACCAGAAGACCAAATATGATTAAACACAGCCAAGAGAATTTTAAGGGAATCTTTAGGCAGATGCGAAATCCTGGATAATGAATATCATCAGGGACGGAAGGAGAATTATTGGATTTCAGGATGGGAATCTGTCAATTCTTACATAGAAAATGGAAGGTTATATGGTTCACAATTATCGAAGTCAAAAACGCAGGGTTCTCGTTTTTCTTATCTTTGATGTTTTGGACTTTTTGGGAATAATGAGCAGGCGACGAATTGTGATGGATGGTAGAGGCCAACAAATCAGCCACCTGCTTTTTGTCAGTGATAATCTGTCCACGTTTTTTCAGACCTTGGATCACAGCTTTGGAGTTTTTTCTTTTAATTCTTTTTATTATTTTCCAGACTGCTTTGGAAGAGGTTTCGGTATGAAATTTGTAACAGAAGGTTTTCCAGGATTGACGCCAGTTTTGTTTACAGAGATACCTAGCTTTGGCTCGCAGCTTCTGGTGATTAAGTTTATTTTCAGCACTAGGACTTTGAAAGAATTTTCGTTGGGCTTTTTTTCCATTGGTAATCAAGATGTCTTGCATTCTTCATCAAAGCAAGGGGTCTTCGGACAACTGCTTCTAATAGACGTTTTTGATATATTTTCGGAACCACAATCTATTAGGATATTAGAAAACTTCAAAGCTGAATCTTCGGAATTAAGAATGTCTTTTTTTTGGTTGGGTTTAAAAACTTATTTATTTCCATAAACATGACAATGATAATAATGACAATTGAGAATGTATAGGAAAACCAAAAGCCGAAGCTTAATTGTCACCAAATGTCATTGGTAATTCGACAAGCTGCGGAGTGTCCAAACTTGTCCCAACCTGCTTTTTTGACATTCCAGTGCCGCTGGGACTCCTCAGATTGATCTTCTAGAAACTTTAGAAAAATAGGAAAATGGTCACTCCCACAAAGATCTGAATGAGGTTTCCAATCCAGGTCCAAAAAAACCCCCAGAAGCGTCACATATGGCCAGGTCTAAATTAGAAAATGTTTTAAATGACTACAATACGTAGGGGAATCTGAATTTAAAATACAGAGGTTGAGGCCATCGACAACATTCTTCAATATTTTGCCTTGGGGATTCTAATAGTCGCTTCCATATCTGGGGGAGTGACTGTTCAGATCCCCAACAACGACGACATGCTCACAGTTGTAAAGAAACGGAAACTCCGATGGTATGGCCACGTCACTACACCATCAGATCTTGCAAAGACCCGCCTGCAAGGCACGGTGCAGGGATGCAGAAGAAGAGGAAGACAGAAAAAAAAGGTTGGAGGACAACATTCGAGAATTAACTGGCTTGACACTGAGCGTAGCCATGAGGGTTGCTGAGGACAGAGAAAGATGGAGTACGCTGGTTAAACGATCATCTGTGGTGCCCCAACGACCTTCGAGTTACGGGATAGGATAGGTTTAATTTTTCAGTCTTTGCCAAAAAGTTATAGGAGACTACGATTCGTAAATGGGTTAAAGTAGATCCTGTTTTCTTAATACTAATATATTTCACATCTTGCTAGAAACAACGCCATCTGTGGTTGGTCAATTACCATGCGATGATCAGTTTTAGCCAGACTACTTGGCCAATGAAAATATAGGACACTTTGTGAAAATCGATACATTGGTCTTTTCCAGTTTTTTGTTTTCCCGGGGTACTATTTCAAGTATGCTACAGATTATACTGCTATATAATAGTCTATTTATATAGCAGTATAATCTGTAGCATACTTGATTAGCACTGCGTATTGATGAGTCTGTCTAGCCGATATTTACGTTGGCTCCTTCTACTTGTGGGGAGGTACTCGCCGAATCTTAGCTTAGCAGTGTGCACTTGAGTACCATTTTACTATAGAAAAGCCCCCAGACTGTTTACTGCTCTGTTTAGACATTTTTACTGCTAGTTCTAATGGGATGATAAGAGACATAGAAGGGTCAGCTTAACCGGCTGTGGTTTACTGGCTTCCTGACTCTTATAGTCGCTGGACGCATTTAAAAGGGGGTTTAACTCATTTATTGTCTATTATTCACCACCAAAGTGAATTAGACCCCTGAAAATAAACCTAATCAGTCCAGTCCACATTTCAATAACTTGTACATATCTAAAATTTTGAATTCATTTACTGGAAGAACGGATTACAAAATTAAATAAATAAATAAATAAATAAATAAATAAATAAATAAATAAATAAATACAAATACAAATATAATTCCCTCTCTCTTTCTTTCTCTCTCTCTCTCTCTCTCTCTGTCTCTCTCTCTCTCTCTCTCTCTCTCTCTCTCTAACTTCTGCCTCCCCTTAATTTATTTACACACATTAATTATTTATACAATAGGTATTTTTAAAATTACATAATCTTCCAACGAAGAAGGTAATACAACTATTTTTGAGTTGTAAGGAAACTAAAATACACTTTTTAAAAAAATCAAATAACCAGTAGTATCTTTGTACTCCGTCTCAATTCAAGAGCGACTCTAATTTTGACTCCGTGCTTTGAACTAATCTTTACGTACGAAAATGCGTTATAAATTCACTATTTTTTCCATTAAATATTTATTTACAATTCATGATGTTGTTTTTATTGAATTATTATTATTATTATTATTATTATTATTATTATTATTATTATTATTATTATTATTATTATTATTATTATTATTATTGTAAGCCCTTTTCACCGGGTATGGGCCTTCCAAGAATGACGATATCGCTATACCCGGAACAACATTTCTCCCACCAGCTTATTCAGCCCCGCGAGAGAAACTCGCCCCTACACACGTACACGGATACCACATAGCTTTCAAGTCAAACCCCAAAGTTGTCGGGAAGGCTAGGAGCTTACAAGGGAATTCATTTCTGAATTATTTATGTGCCTTTGTGATGCCTGTGATGAATGTGCATTTAATTACTTTATCTCAAAATGTCTGTATCTTCGTAGTTTGTTAGAAAGAAATAATATAGCTAAATGGGTAAAATGACATGTAAGAAATTTAGAAAAGGGTAAAGTAGTTAAGCTAAACAAAAATCCACAATCACAGACCACCTTTATATTACTGGGGGCAGGGGGAAGGGAGGGAGGGCCTCGTGACTCAGTGGATTAGTCGCCGGTTTCCTATGCCGAAGGTCGCGGGTTCGATTCCCGCAAGGGGCGAACGTATGTGACTTAGGTACTAGACTATGGAGGTCACCGAGGGTTTTCTCCGGGTACTTTGGTTTCATCCCTCCCTTCAATAATGGTATTGGATGCAATCAATCTAAAATTTCACAAATAAAACTTCGATTTCCTTTCAGTTTTCTAATAGCGACGTTCCTTTACACCACATGTTTGAGTGACGAATGTGACTTGACTTGACTTGACTTGACTTGACTTGACTTGACTTGTGTAGATTAACGTCCCCGGACACGTTGCGTATAGGGGACAGGAATGTGTGTTATTGGGTAAGATTAACGTCTCCTAACACCTAGGCATATGGGGGGAATGTGTGTTGAACATTGAGGTTTAACGTCTACACCCACCATTAGCGATATGGCAGACGGGGATAACCATCCCAGGGAAAGAGGGATAGGGACCTGAATCAACACTGAACCACCAAAGCAATCATACTGCTAAAATAGACCGTGAAAATGGCCACATTTTATGTCGCCCATAGGCGACTACTGGTCACATTATTCTGACACCAGCGAACCAGTTGATGGTAAGGGGAAAATAATATGGTCACAAATTGGCCAATCCGGGATTCGAACCAAGTACCTTTCGGTTACTAGTTAAGACGCTCTACCAACTGAGCGAATGTGTGTTTGTTGTTGTTTGTAGATTATAGTCACACGACACTTTCGCATATAGGTGACTACTGGACCGATTTATACTGACACCAGCGGGCCAGTTGTTGGTAAAGGGGAAAATAATATGATCACACGTTGACCAATCCGGGATTGAGAACCAAGTACCTTTCGGTTTCTAGCAAGACGCTCTTACCAACTGAGCTACCCGGCCCCGATGTGTGTTTGTTGTTGTTTGTAGATTATAGTCACACGACACTTTCGCATATAGGTGACTACTGGACCGATTTATACTGACACCAGCGGGCCAGTTGTTGGTAAAGGGGAAAATAATATGATCACACGTTGACCAATCCGGGATTCGAACCAGCGACCTTTCGGTTACTAGCAAGACGCTCTTACCAACTGAGCTACCCGGCCCCACATGGGTAGATAAAAATGTAACTGTATATTATAGTCACACGAAACCGTAGCATATAGGTGACTACTGGTCACATTATTCTGACATCAGCGAACCAGTTGATGGTAAGGGGAAAATAATATGGTCACACATTGGCCAATCCGGGATTTCGAACCAGGTACCTTTCGTTTACTAGTAAGACGCTCTACCAACTGAGCTACCCGGCCCCATTAAATGGGTAGATTGTTGATGTTGTTGTTGGTAGATTTCTGTCTCCGGACACAGAAGCGTATAAGGGACGTGGGTAGATCCCTGAGCTAAAAATATATATCAACTAGTGGTGTTTGTACCCTGGCAAGCCAGGGTACACAGGTTGCTGTTTAAAATGTAGACAGAGAGACAACTGTTGTCTGCGAGTTTCATTTGGACGATGATATCTCCCCATATTCCCCTTGATACCTCCCCATACCCCCCCCCCCTGATATCTCCCCGTCCCCCTCCCCCCCATGATGCCTCACCATACCCCCTTGATACCTCCCCGAACCCACTTGATACCTCCCCATACCCCCTTGATACCTTCCGTACCCCCCTTGTAACCTACCTGTACCCTCCTTGATACTTCCCCGTTGATCGTTTCGAAGGTATGGATGAAAGGAATCGACCATCACCATACCCCCTTATATATACCCGTATCCCCGTTATGCCTACCCATGCCCCTTTAAACCTACCCGTTGCCCCCTTTTACCTACTCGTACCACCACATCCCGATCCTTGGTAATAATAATAATAATAATAATAATAATAATAATAATAATAATAATAATAATAATAATAATAATAATGAATATAGAATAATACAAATAGAAATCATAAAAAACACCAAGGTTTTAAAATAAAATTTGATATAAGATATAATAATAATAATAATAATAATAATAATAATAATAATAATAATAATAATAATAATAATAATAATAATAATTAGTTTAATAATAATAATAATAATAATAATAATAATAATAATAATAATAATAATAATAATAATAATAATAAGAAGAAGAAGAATAATAATGAATAAGTTAAAAGTAAAAGGCCTAAATTAAAAAGAAAAATATCCATATTGAAGTGTAAAAAAATAACATAAAAAAATATGGCCCGCGGGAGATTTGAACTTGGGTCGCCTGCACGGTAGTAGGCGAATGTCTTACTAAGTGAGCTACCAAGGCTTCATATAAAGACCATCAATTTTTTGGTCTATATGGGAAAACAAGCTGAAACCTCGATTCGATTTTTAATTAATCAAATTTAACTAAACACAAAATTTTGTAAGACTGGTGACATGAGTGCAAAAGTGTTTTGATTGGAAATAAAACAAAATTTGCGGTATTACGGAACGGCACGTTCTTGACACGGGTTGAATCGAAACCGCGCGCGGAATGAGGCTATTACAGTTTCTGGACATTTTGTTTATTTATTTATCTCAGAAATGGTTAAACGTTCGGTAAGGAAATGTCGGCTATAACGATTTCGCGGGTTTTGAGCGCACAGCAGGCCGATTCACAGCGCCCAGCACCTGCCCAGATCAGCGTCCATACCGGACAAACTTTACAGTAGAGGCGAAGAAGGACTTCCGGCTAAGCAATTTATATAGATAATAATAATAATTATAATAATAATAATAATTATTATTATTATTATAATTATAATAATAATAATAATAATAATAATTATTATTATTATAATTATTATTATTATTATTATTATTATTATTATTATTATTATTATTATTATTATTATTATTATTACCGTTATTATGAAGTTTAGGTCTTCACAACCAACCAACCTTTAACTCAACATATTGCACCCAGGAACGTGGACTACTTACCAAGATTTAGTCTAATAGTGATTTTCAGTTGAAAGTCTGTTCGATCAGTTTACGCTTAAGGGGAGAAGGAAACGATTAAGAAAAAAGAATAAGCGAAGAATAGATTTAAGGAAGGAAGGAATGAAGGAGAAAGAAATAGAAAGAAAGGGGGGAAAGAAGAAGGAGCAACAGAAGAAGAAAGGAGAGGAGGAGAAAAGTAGGGGAAAAAAAGAATGAAAAACAAATGTCATCGGAGAAAGAAAGACAAATAGAAGAAGACGAAGAAGAAGGAAAAGAGGAAGAAGAAGAAGTCACCCGGGACACATTGGTCGAAGGATACCAGAAGCATGCGTTAGTAGTCGCCTCAACAGGCGATAAAGCATGCTCTCATGCTTCAGAGCACTGCTTCCTATACGCTTCAAGCTCTATAGTGACGGGAAAAGCGCAATTTCACTGAAGATATATACAGAATGTTTTCTCTACAACATTCCGCTCTTTCCGTCTCAAAAACCCATGTGCCTTCGTAATCTTGGATTCTTAAACTGTATGAAACCAAGTGAGGACACTATCTGGCGTCAGCAAACGGTTCAAAAACATTCTCAAACGGTTCGTAAAAGACAGTTGACCTAGAAACAAATACAGTTTGACCTAATTCGTCCCCTAGAGGAGACCAAACTTACATTTTCTATTTTCATGAGTTGATTGGTCAATGCTCCAAGAGCTTGAAGAGTATAGGAAGCAGTGATCTGAAGCATGATAGCATGTTTTATGGCCTGTTGAGGCGACTACTACAGCATGCTTCTAGTAGCCTTCGACCAATGTGTATCGGGTGCAGAAGAAGAAGAAGAAGAAGAAGAAGAAGATGATGATGATGATGATGATGATGATGATGATGATGATGATGATGATGATGATGATGATGATGATGATGATGATGATGATGATCATGATGATGATGATGATCATGATCAAAGGTCCGGTCGGTTAGTGATCGATTATTTCAATGTTTCTTTTGTTGATTCCCCCATTCAGTGTTTCTTTCGCTTGTATCATTCTTTTTTTAAGCCTATACACTACTGTTTGCCGATGAGTTTGGAAAGAAATGTTTCTCGGGGTGTAGCCAAGGCTGAGAAGAATGGCGTTGAAAAGGGTGCGGGTGTTTGTGGAACGGAATGGGGGTAAGGTTGGGTTAAAAAGGGTGGGTGATAGGGAAAGCGTTTGGAGACAAGGGAGTTAACTACAGCCAAGCGAGTTCAAATTATACTGCGGCAGCTGTAGAACGTAAATATGGTGATTTACGTGTATTACTGCTTCAGGCGTAATTATTGCGCCGTGCAAATTCCTGTTGGCACCAAACTATAATTATTGCGCGCGGTCTTTTCTCCTCCTTGCCCAAAGCACACAGACGAAAGAAAAACAATACCAGACATGTTGTGCTTCATCCATGTACAATACAAGACCCATCACCATGGGAGGATTTGTGCAGTCTGGTAATCGCGCGGTCCAATGGGGATAGAGGTGATAAGAAACGTTTTCGGTTATGAAAATTATGAAAACTGTTTAACTGCTATTTTGTGTGCGGCGTTTGCTTCTTCCAATGATCTATCAGCATTACAGTTGTCAACATTGTGATTGGCCAACAGCAGCAGCAACGTCAGCAGCGTCAAAACCGACAGTAACAAACTTCATCATATCTTCATCATCATCATCATCATCATCATCATCATCATCATCATCATCATCATCATCATCATCATCATCATCATTAACAACATCATCATTAACAACATCATCACCACCACCACCACCTCCATCACACCGCAACCATACTCTACCTCTTCCTCCTTGTCCTCTTCCTCCTCCTCCTTCTCATCATCATCATCATCTTCATCATCGTCATCATCGTCATCATCATCCTCATCGTCATCATCATCATCATCATCATCATCATCATCACCACCACCATCACACCGCAACCATACTCTACCTTTTCCTCCTTGTCCTCTTCCTCCTCCTTCTCATCATCATCAATGATTTTCTTCCTTCTTGTTCTTCCTGCCTTCTCCAATGGGCTGTGACATTACCAGTGATAGATTTTGTCTATGACAATGTTCCCAACAAATGTGAAAATCCACCGTCTTAAACCTTGTAACCATTTCTATAGCAGAGCTAAAAAAAAGTGTTATCTTTAGCAATGTGGCAATTTTAACAAAGTCAATAAAAGTCCTACTTACAATGTACACAATTTCTTTAAAATCCTACATGTTCTTCTCGGATACAAACAAACAACGCACACACGCACACAAAACACCCCCCCACCCATCCACCCCCCCCCCCACAAGCACACAAAACACCCCCCACCCATCCACCCTTCCCACACACACACCCACAAAGCCTTGAACATATGAAGTAGAACTACGAAAGCAAACTTTCATGTCTAAACTGGTCTCGCTTTCTTAAATTATTCATCATCATCATCATCATCATCATCATCATCATCATCATCATCATCATCATCATCATCATCATCATCATCATCATCATCATCATCATCATCTTCGTCGTCATCGTCATCGTCATCGTCATCATCATATTCTTCTTCTTAAAGTGTAGCTCTATAATATAATGACTTGCTTCTCGTGTTTTAGACAGCCTAACCTTTCTCTCCATCTTTTTACCAGTATGCGGTTGTGGGGTAGGGGCGCTCGGAAGCGCTATCTCTAAGCCTTATTCATAGCTGTTCTATTTCTCTTGACATGTTAAATTTAAGACATGTTATCCTCGTTGTTCATTTAAACATGTATATTATCATGGTGTGTTTGTTTCATGAATTATTTATACTTTTATAGTTCAGTGATTTTTCTATAAACTTCTCCACTCGGCGTGTGAAAACGTGTGAATGAACGCCCTGGAGCAAACTGCAAGTTTGGTTGTGCGCTATACAAGTTATAGTAGTAGTAGTAATAGTAGTAGTAGTAGAAAAAGAAGAATAGTAGTAGTAGCGGCAGCAGTAGTAGTAGTAGTAGTTTAGTAGTAGTAGTAGTAGTAGTAGTAGTAGTAGTAGTAGTAGTAGTAGTAGTAGTAGTAAAAATTGCCCTAAACAGAGAACATCAGTGGCCAGCTGCTACCAAAATGACACGCATTAGTCTGACTATTGCTGCTACCACAAGTGTACAAGACAGTGTGTCAGATTCGCTTAAAAGTCGTCAGTATCTTTAATCCCCCTCTTTCTCTTGCCATGCATAGCCAGCAATTCCCTCCCTTCTCTCCGATTCGACTGGGTGGCTCAGTTATAGCCGCGATATTGGGAATGGATTCCTGTATGAATTATTCAGAAGTCTTTCTGAATCTACATACAGTGGAAGGAGAATTTCGGATTTTGTGGATCACTCATATTTTTAGTCCACATGGACCAAAGAAAAGTCAGGAATCTTACCGTTTTCTTTGTATTTAACGTCTAGTCATTTATCACAATAATTTTATATTTTTACGCACACTAAAACGCATGCTCAACACAAACATAAAATATTATATTAAAAAACAAAAAAAAAACAGACAAACAAGAATGTGTAGTAACTCATGAGTCTTTCATTTAAATGGAAAGCAATCGCGCAGTCGCAGCTGCAGGATTGTGGTTGTCGTCGCCTGAAAGCTGGCTCGATCTTTTGTTTTCTGTTCGTCAGAAATGATAAACAACGTCGGTTTTAAAAAAATAAAATAAAATAAATTACACACACACACACGCACACACCCACACACACACACACACACACACGCACACACACACACACACACACGCACACACACACACACTCATAGCCTAAAAGTGCTCGAATTTTTATAATTTTATGTCATGTTTGTTAACCTTTGTTGTTCAGACCATGAACTTTGTTGGAAGACTGTTTCTTCAGGCTCGAGAATGAAAAAGAATTATCAAAACTATGGATGTATTATGTATGCATATACATAAGGTCAAAATTCCACCTGGGAAATCCACTAGAGATTGGGTCATGATTGCTTTCCCTGGGGACGCTCTCTTTTCTTCCTAAAGTTAAATGACAGTCGGTCGGAGCAGTCAGGATCAGTTACCGCCGCAGCCGTCGCAACGAAGAAGATTCAGAATGAGGAGGAGCAAAGAAAGACGGATACCAGGGATCGTATCTATCCTGACCAGCAAATTATTGTGTGTGCAGGATTTGATTTCTGTGCTGTGCTTGCGAGCAGCTTTCCTAGCTACATGTAGCTACAAGTTTGGGCTTTTTGAATAAGATTACAATATTGTTATGTGCGATGATGACGATGATAATAATGATAATGAGGAGGAGCAGGAGGACAGCATGGGGTGGAGAAAGAAGATAATGAGAAGGATGATGATGATGATGATGAGGAGGATGATGAGGAGGATGATGAGGATGATGATGATGAGAAGGATGAATCCAAAGGCGCATTTACAAAACAGAGGAAGGAATCAGGAAAGGTACAGTGATGTTCTCCACATTTTAAACCATGAGTTTAAAAATATGCAGAAAAAGGGGGTATTTATATAATTCTTCCCGAAAAGACTCGGCTCAATGCGCAATTGTCACGCATTCACACGCCAATGAAAGAAACAAATGACAATAAAATGAACAAAAAGGGTGTTAAGAAGAGAATAAATGCAGTACAGAACCACTGCTATGATAATCCTTTCTAAAATGGAGGGGGAAAAAAACCACACGCTATTGAAACGGCTTGGAAGTTCTGAATTCCTTAACTCCAATATACGTCTGTACGTATTATGGAAATGCGGATAACCGCTTCGCCTGCCTTAGTCATAAATCCCTACCCCCATCCCCATTCTTTTCAGAAAAGCAGGCCGATCTCTCGAGCTTCCAGGCGCCATGTTTGACACGTGACTGTCAAGGCCGCGACTCGCCCCATAATCCAGCCCTTCTGTCACAGTTGATTCGTTGCAATGGCTGCTTTTATCTTACAAATGTGGATCTTTTGCACTTAGTTATTTTATTGTGAAAGCACTAAAGCAATCAAGCAAAAACGTTCGTAGACCTACTTAGAGGTTGCTGTAGCAGTTACAGCTAATAAAAATATAGAATTAACAAAAAAGAAGGCGCATAACGGCGGTTTATCTAGGTTTGTAGTTGAAATAGAAATGTGAAAGAACATCCTTCCCCCCCTCACAGACACACAAACACTCACACACACCAACCCCACCACCTCCACCACCACCACTATATCACCACCAATACCGCTCCCCACCCCCACCCCTGCCTGAAAGCTTTCCGTTAGACGATGCGCTTAAAGCAGCAGCAGGGCCCTCGGGCGGATTGGGTTAGATCCTGTTTAGGTCAAAGCCTTCAGCAGCTACTGAGCAGGAAAATCGGATAATAATAATAATAATAATAATAATAATAATAATAACAACAACAGCAACAACAACAACAACAACAATAATAATAATAATAATAATAATAATAATAATAATAATAATAATAATAATAATAATAATAATAATAATAATAATAATAACATACAACTACAGCTACTACTACTTTTACTACTACTACTACTACTACTACTACTACTACTACTACTACTATAACTACTACTATAACTACTACTACTACTACTACTACTACTACTACTACTACTACTACTATTAATAATAAATTATAAATTATAAGTCAAAAGAAGGATTCTTGCATTCGGGTTGATTCGCAATTTTTGTTTGCTCTTGAGTATGTTGGCAAAACAAAAAGGTTTGTTTACGGTATCCCGACCGACCGTAATGTTTTTGGCCCGACCTTAAACTTTTTTGGGGGGATCATCTGGGGAAAAAATTTAAAAATTTTTTTTTAAAAATCGCACCACGAGCTAGGTGGAAAAGGTCCTTTTTTTTTTTTTTTTTAAGAAGAAGAAGCCGATTTACCGACCCTTTTTTTCCCCCAGGCATATGTTACCCTAAACAGATTTTTTTTTTTTTTGGGGGGGGGGGGAGGAAGGGCGGAGAGTTGGTTTTACCAGTATAGAAACCACCTTGCTGACAATGTTTTTAGTGATCACCTCGCTATGGGAACTGTATAGTACTCTCTAGGGTTAATATTCACACGTTTTATCCAATGATATAGTCGGGACATCGAAGCTCTTCCTATAAAAAGTAGGTCGAGGTTCAACGTTAACAGAAATAAACAAATCTTC
This sequence comes from Oncomelania hupensis, assembly GCA_036898135.1. Lineage (NCBI taxonomy): Eukaryota > Metazoa > Mollusca > Gastropoda > Littorinimorpha > Pomatiopsidae > Oncomelania > Oncomelania hupensis. The sequence goes on along the minus strand of CM072523.1, from coordinate 34,858,290 downwards.
ACCAACAGCGTCAAGCTATAAGTGATAAAACAGCAGGTTTCAATAATCCTATAATGCTTCAAAGTACCGCTGCCCTCCTCATTTGCACACGGCTGACCCTCCTCATTTGCACACGGCTGACCCTCCTCATTTGCACACGGCTGACCCTCCTCATTTGCACACGGCTGACCCTCCTCATTTGCATGCAAGTCGGATTTGGCCGGAAGCCACTGTCCAGTGGTCCATTTGGCAAACCTCAGTTTCTTTCTTTGCCCCAGATCAATGTTAGTCACTCTTTTTATTGGTGTAGTTGTTGCTGCTGCTGCTGCTGCTTTTTGTTGTTGTACAGAATTAATAAAAAGCAGACGAACGGTTTAGGAATGATTTTGTACCCCTATGCAATTAAAATTGGAGACGTTTTCCCAAGAAAAAAGAATGTGAGGAGGGGGTTGGGGGTGGGGGGCAGCCAGCAGAGCAGATGTACCAAGGAAAATAGGAAATAATTCCCCCCCCCCCTTCACCTCTTACCTCCCCCCCCCTTCAACTCTTAACACCCATTCCCCCCAAAATGTTAACTTTAACATACACATAACCTGTCTACACCATTTTTGTTGTTAATACTTAACGTTGTTTTATTTGTTGTTTTTTTAAAGTACTACAACACTCCCTCAACTTCGACAGGATTTATTGAAGGCACGCACCATTATAAATATATGTGCGGCTTCTAATGGACTGAAGTGAGTATGCTTTGCTTCAGCACCCCTTCCTCCCCCTTCCCTCCCATCATCCCCCCCAAGTCTTCATATACCCTTCCATTCCCATGCGTTCCCCCCGTGGGGGTGCCGGGGGGTTTCTATATAAGTTGCATCCCTACTTTCTGGAAATTTATTGCTTTAAATTCCCACTGTCGCCGTCTTTCTCCTTTGTGCTTTCTCATTCCCACTATTTTCTATCAATTTACTACATGTATCTTCTTTGCTAGACCAGTCAGTCACCTACCCTTTTTCTTAAAACCTCTCCACAACTCCTCATTTGTCTATGGGGTCTGTTTTGGGTCAGCTTGGGAATATTGGACGCTTTCTGCCAAATGGTCACTATGGATTTATATGGTATTATTATTATGTAGGCATTTTATATGTTGGTGTTTAGTTTCTAGCATGTCCCGAGAATAGAGAAGTAGAAAAATCCTCCCAATTCTGCGAGAAGTTGAGGCAGCAGTGCAATCGCTGAAGAAATTGAAGTCAGCGGAAGTGGACAACATAGCCGCGGAACTGCTTCAAGCAGGAGGAGAAGCGATGATTGATGCCCTCATTCTTATTTGTAAGAAGATCTGGCAGAGTGGGGAGTGTCATACGCCATGGACCCAGTCGCTTGTCATCACTCTTCCCAAAAAAGGTAACCTTCAGGAATGTGAAAATTACCGCACCATCAGCTTCATCAGCCATCCTAGGAAGATCCTCCTTAAAATAATATTCAACAGGTTGAAACCCCAAGCTGAACAAAACATAACGTAGGAACAAGCACCAACAACATCTATATCATGTGTTTGTAGACTTCAAGAAAGCGTTTGGCCGAGTCTGGCATGCAGCCCTATGGGCAACCATGACAGTGTACAACATCAGCCCTAAAATTATTGAAGTCATCAAAAACCCTGTATGACAAGGCTACCAGTGCAGTCCTCCACAACAGCGCCATCGGAAACTGGTTCAGAACAACAATCGGTGTGCGTCAGGGATGACGTTGATGCATTGGATGGAGAGGAACAAGAACTTGAACAGCTTGTACATGGGCTTGACACCACCTCCAGAGCTTATGGAATGGAAATAAGTGCAAAGAAGATCAAAATGATGACCAACAACACCAATGGCATCAACACGGACATCAAAGTCCAAGGCCAATCCATCAACACAGCTTCAAATATTTAGGAGCCATTGTATCAGACAATGGGGCCCGACAGGAAGTCCTCTCCATGATCGCACAAACAACTGCTGCCCTAGCAAGGTTGAAGCCCATCTGGAAAGACAAGACCATCAGTCTACATTCCAAGATAAGACTGCTGCGCTCCCTTGTCATCTCCATCTTCCTATACGCTTGCAAAACATTGACCCTCACAGCAGATCTATAATGAAGAATGCAAAGCATGGGGATGAGGTACTACAGAAGAATATTAGGCATTTCCTATACCCAGCACATCACCAACGACGAAGTCCGACAGACACAAGCCATTGGACAACACGATGACCTGCTCACAGTGGTGAAGAAACGGAAGCTCCGATGGTATGGCCACGTCAATTTGCGTTGTATCCTTTGTCTTCTCTTTGTCAAAATTAGCATTCCTTGACTTTAATGTCACATTTGTTTCTCATTAGTTTATACTTTTGACTACTAGCAATCCTCTGTTTTCAGCGATTGAAATGGACTGGCAGATCAACGGCATTGTTCTGGTTCTAAACGTAAAGGCCCCGCCACACATGCCGATTGTGCAACGATTTTGGTTGCGATCCGATCCCGATTGCTACGTGATGACGTCAGAACTACTACTTGCCCTGCGGTCCGATGACAATCGGCTCGGTATCGTGCGATTAGAGCCTGTTCTATTCTGCTGTGCAAAATCGGCCCCGATTGTAAACTTCCAACCAATCAGAATGCGTCCCGTGTTCATTGTCAACTTGGCGGCACAAACGAAGCTGATGACAGGTGACAGGCTGGGAAGTCTCGTCTTTCGTAGGCCTCAATTACATACTATATATACTATACTACGTACCCATGTAGGAGCCCACGAGTTTACAAAGACGAAATTAATAAAGACTTCAGAGCCTGTGATGTAACCCGCGATGTTTTGTATGGTCTTGATTTTGGTTTTTCCATTACGTTTTTATTTTTAAATAGTTTTTGTAGCATGTAGAGACATTATTTCTGCTGTGGTTTCAGACAAGATGGTGAGCTGTTGGATGGGGATGGTAAATTGTTGGATGGGGTTGGGGATCGGGTACACTGACACTAGTGAAAGTGAATATAAACAATGCACATTATGTGGAAGTTTCGGGTCGACCTGATCGGAAACGTGTGGCAGTGCTATCGGTTTTGGAGTCCGGCCCGATCGCAAACGGATCCGAAACCCGATCTAGAATCGGCCTTCAAACTGGTATGTGTGGCGGGGCCTTAAGGCGCCTTCTTTAATAAGCTATATATTTACGTTGAGAGATCAAGTGTTGCCATGAAAACGCCGTTGCTATGGAAATCAGGAAAGCGGGATTGGTTTCACTCACGTGAATCACCAGCTCATGCAACCCAGACTGCCTTACTTTGCGTATCCGGTTGCAACGATACTTCCGGTTGTGACTAGGAAGTGACGTCAGAGGACAGTGCCGTTTTCGGAATAAAACTGAAAAGATTGCATAATGGCTGCGTCTGTCTCTGAAGGGGAGGTCTGATGATGATGATGATGATGATGATGATGATGATGATGATGATGATGATGATGATGATGATGATGATGATGCTTTAGTCTTAAACAGTAAATCATGGACAATAACAGCAATTGTCACAGTTCACAAAGCGTTGTAAGCAATGATTCTGGCGCCCTGCGTTTCGTCCCAGACTTCTCGTATTGTCTTAGTCTATGCATCACTGTGCAAAAATAGATAAATAAACGAAATAAATTAATTATAAGCTGAAAACAACATGGACAATAGCAGGATTTTGAAAAAAAGCGGTTACAGTAAAACCTCCGTTTTACGACCTTTAAATTGCCATTAAAACGAGGTCTTAAATTGGAGGGGTCTTAAAAAGGAGGTAGAACATTTTCGAAAAAGACATTTAGAAAATTAATTAAGTAAAATAAATACATGTACAAAAAGTACACATACATGTACCATTAAGTATAGGGAACATCTACCATCTTTCGGAAATATATATAGATTAAACTCTGTCTCACAACCAATACAGTCAATATCTTCCTGTTCCTCATTATTTACAAAATAAAAAATCTATGTTGGTATGATAGTTGTTTAAAAGTGTATGTAAGTGCTTAGTGCATGTTTGGAGTTATAACTATTTATAAGATAACCCCATTAATATTGTTGTAATTATTTTTATTCAATCATTGAATAGTTGTTGTTGGTTTTTTTGTTTTGTTTTTTTTAAAGAAAGCGGTTATTCCTGTTTGTTTGCATGACCCGTGCATGTTCTCTTAGTATGTCACTTTGAACACCAAACATGGTGTCGACAAGATCTGACAGGCCCCTGCTCAGGGCAAATCTGGTCAGCTCCTTAGAGTATTTCAAGCTGTTTTAATGTATCGTCTGCTGTTAAAAGTTGTAAACGAAACTGTTTTCGTCAAGCGCACAAATACAGTATAGTATTGCTTTGGAATCTGAATTTTTCAGATGCTAGGTCATAAAATTTAATTATTTGAAGGTCGCAAATCGCGTTTTAGAAGGCAGTCGTTTAAGAGAGGTCGTTTATATAGTACAAACCATCGGTGAATTTTTTTCGGGTCGTATGTTGGAGGAAGTCGTTTAAGAGAGGGTCTCAAAACGGAGGTTTTACTGTATTTGAATTTACGCAGATTTCAAAATAAAAAAAAGTCGTTACTGAACGCGGCGATCTGCTGCACTTGTTCGCTTAAGGTTAGAAAGAAAGGCATACATCCCTTTTCACTGATCAGTGCCTTCTAGAGCTTTGCATTAAATCTTTCGCTTCTTTCCTTCAAAGGATTTTCCCGTGAAATCCCTGATGTTAACAATGCCGTTTTGTCTTTTTGTACCGAAAGAACCTGAAATCCTATCAAACATCTGTGAAAGTATTCCAAATCTCCCTTTTATTTTTGCTGACTCTTTCATTGTGTGTGTGTGTGTGTGTGTGTGTGTGTGTGTGTGTGTGTGTGTGTGTGTGTGTGTGTGTGTACGGACAAGTTGGAAAATGTGGCTTCAAACATTTAAATCCATGCTTAACGTTTTCTCTTTGGTGCATTTTATAAGCTAATGCCATATTGCATTCAGATCAGGAGATATTGCTTTAAACGTAATCTGTGAACAACGGTTTCCTGATTCCTCGTTGTATTTCCGGACTTATCTGAAAATACAATTGAAACAGTCTGGAATCAGAACGAACCAAATGTCGGTCTGTCGGTCTATCTGTCGATCGGTCGAACGTTCATTCCGACGGTCCGTTGGAAACCATATTTCCAAAACAGATTTTGAGCAAAACGCATAGGATAATTAATTACCTAGGTCAATCCGGGCCTATCATTACATGTTTTCCTGTTGTTTCTGTAGGACAAAGCCGAGTCACAACACCGTCACTTTTGAAAATGTTTATTTTATCGGCTATGTATGTGAGTGGGAATACATTTGAATGGCTTGCCGTCATGTTCTGTTTTTTTTTCATGTTATTTTTCATTTTATTTTTATTGTTTGCTTTCAGATCGTAGTTTTCTGTCTTTTTAATTGTTGTTTTTGTTGTTGTTGTTATATATTTATATATATATATATATATATATATATATATATATATATATATATATATATATATATATATATATATATATATATATATATATATATATATATATATATATATATATATATATATATATATATATATATATTGTTTACATATATATATATATATATATATATATATATATATATATATAGAAGAACGTGTGTTTGTCCTATCCTATCCTATCCCGTAACTCGGAGGTCGTAGGGGCACCACAGATTTTCGTTTAACCGGCGTACTCCATCTTTCCCTGTCCTCAGCAACCCTGATTGTTTCGCTCAGTGTCAAACCAGTCCATTCTCGAATGTTGTCCTCCCACCTCTTTTTCGGTCTCGCTCTTCTTCTACCTCCTTGCACTGTGCATTGCAGGATGGTCTTTGCAAGACCTGATGATCTGGTGACGTGGGCAGGTCATCGTGTTGTCCAATGACTTGTGTGATGGTCTGTCGGACGTCGTCTTTGGTGATGTGCTGGGTATAGGAAATGCCCAGAAGTCTTCTGTAGCACCTCATCTCCATGCTTTGTATTCTTCGTTGGAGATCTGCTGTAGGGTCCATGTTTCGCAAGCATATAGGAAGATGGAGATGACAAGGGAGCGCAGCAGCCCTACCTTGAAATGTAGAGTGTGTTTGTAAATGTTTTCTAATGTATGCGATCGAGGGTATGAGAGGTGGGTGAAGGTTAAGGTGCACGCAACCACTGTCTCTGTCTCTCCCTCTATATCTCCCTCCTTCTTTCTCTCTCTCTCTCTCTCTCTCTCTCTCTCTCTCTCTCTCCTCTCTCTCTCTCTCTCTCTTTCCCCTTCTCTATCTGTTTGACGATGGCACTATCCTGTTAGTTGATCAATTTGTCAAATGCATTATCTCTTTGTCATCTCTTTATCTCTTTGTCAAACGTCCATTGATCGTTTTAGGAGTGTCGCGGTATACTGAGTGTGTTTCGTATCGTTTGTGTCAGTGAGTAGTTGTAGTCGCTCTGGAAGCTACTTGTTATGTTTCAAGATGGAGGGTGCAGACAGGATGAGAAGGGGGTGGTGTTAGGGGAAGGGGTCATTGGGTATTATTCCTCATTGTTGTTTAAAAAATAAGTAGAACAAGAAGACTGAAAGAATACAATGTAATACAGGATTTGACGGTTTGCTGGAATGCTTATGGGGGTTATTAGGCTTACGGTAAAATCCAAAGATCCTAAGCTACAAGTAACGGGTCTGTTGATGGAATGTCTTTCTATTTGATAAACTTGATGGAGGTGAACGGGTGCTGTGTAATAGACAAGTCATCGTTGGCATCAAACTGTCCTTTGTGACTATAGGTTAAAGCCTGCATTGTTTCCACTTTCCGTTCTCTCTCTCTCTCTCTCTCTCTCTCTCTCTCTCTCTCTCTCTCTCTCTCTCTCTTTCTTTCGCTCTCTCTCTCTCTCTCTCTCTCTCTCTCTCTCTCTCTCTCTCTCTCTCTCTCTCTCCAATTTAATGATAACGGTTCTGCATTATGTTAAATTTGTTAAGGAACAGATTGGAAGATTTGAGTTTGTAGTCTAAAATTGTATCCATAAAAAAATGTTTCAAAGTCTCTCTCTCTCACTCTCTCTTTTTTTTTGTTGGTCTCTCTCTCTCTCTTTCTCTCTTTCCAATTTAATGATAACGGTTCTGGATTATGTTAAATGTGTTAAGGATCAGATTGGAAAATTAGAGTTTGTAGTCTAAAATTGTATCCCCCCCAAAAAAAAAGTTTCAAAGGCTCTCTCTCTCTCCTCTCTCTCTCTCTCTCTCTTCTTCTTCTTCTTCTTCCGAATTTACCTCGCTCTGTCTGTCTCTGGTTCTCTCTCTCTCTCTCTCTTTCCTCGTTGTTGTTGTTGTTGTTGTTGTTGTTCTTATTCTTCTTCTTCTTCTTCCTCTCCCAATTTTACCTCACTCTGCCTGTGTCTGGTTCTCCCTCTCTCTCGTTTTGTCTATATGCGTGTCTTCCTGTATCACGTGTGAGTAAAAACGTGTGTCCGCATTCGCCGGCGCGGGATTAAATGTGTCTCTGTTTCTGTCTTTGTAGCCTCTTAAAATTAATTTTTCCGTCTGATTATGATAGCGCTTGTCTTTTGGCTTTGATCAAGCGAAATATTCCTTATTATTATTTGTCTACGCAATGTGTACCTAAAGCACTGTGAGGACTCGTATATTATAAGGTCCATGTCTAATCTAGTCTTGATGCCATTTATCCATTTGTCTTTGTGATCAAGTGAGATATTCCTTATTAGTTGATGTCTTCTTTTTCTTCTTCATAAAGCATTAAGAAACATCAGTAAAGAGGAGTTAATGAATTGGATTGTAACATATTAAAACTGTTTGCGGCTATTTGTCCAATTTAGCATTCTTTTAATAAATTTTTGCGATTATCGAATATAATTATTTTTTTCTTCGCTCGCTGCACGAGTAAACCTCGGAATTGCCTGTCACATGACGTCACGCAGCAGGCGACGAAGAATGTCTGTTTAGGGCGTTTTGCAAGTAGGCCTCTTATTTATGTATTGCTTTATGTATGTTATCATTATTATATAGCGCTTTTTCAGCTTAAGAGCTGCTCAAGGCACTGGTCGATACAGGCTCTAACTCAAGCTACCCAAAACACACACTTGCTGTCTTGGGAGCACAGTCTGACGCTCGGACGACTGAGCAAAATCTTAGGTGATTGGGAAGAAGGAAAAAAACAAACAAACTATACACTGAAACAACCATCAGACTAATAACAGCAGTAAGATGCCCACTGCTCACAGTAAATGTTTATGTCCGGGGTAACAGGAATAGAACCCGCAACCATTTTTTTTAAACACGGGCTCGCCGCTCTAGCCACTGAGCTATCCCGCGTTTTGAAACGCAGCCGATTATCACGGTCATTGTTCAGTACAGAATCGTGTAGGAAACAAACGTTTCACCACGTTCACGGGAGATGTCTCTTTTGATTTCACTTCAAACACGACAAAGACATGACCTGAATTGTGCTTGCACCAGAGATACCCACAGCTTCATAGTTTTACGAAAATTACTTACCGACATGTTATTACGTCAAATCATGGACTCTGGTGAAAGAAAAATTTTATTTCGACCGAAAAAGCAAACGGGAACTAACGTCTCGTCGGTCTTGCAACATCACCATCATCCTGGCCTATGTCCCAACATCAGACTATGACGACAGCGAAATCGATGATTTCTATGAGCATCGGCAGGCTGTCCTTGACAACGTGCCGAGGAAGTACATAGTCATAGTGCAAAGCGACTGGAATGCCAAGGTTGGCCAAGATGCGTACCACAACTGGGGAGAGACACATGTGGACCCCACAGGCACTGCAACAACGAGACAAATGACAGAGGTCTGAGACTCTTGGAATTTACCAGATACAACAATCTGTTACTGGCAAACACACTTGGTCCCCACAATTATTAATCTATCTATCTATCTATCTATCTATCTATCTATCTATCTATCTATCTATCTATCTATCTATCTATCTATCTATCTATCTATCTATCTATCTATCTATCTATCTATCTATCTATCTATCTATCTATCTATCTATCTATCTATCTATCTATCTATCTATCTATCTATCCATCCATCCATCCATCCATCCATCCATCCATCCATCCATCCATCCATCCATCCATCCATCCATCCATCCATCCATCCATCCATCCATCCATCCATCCATCCATCCATCCATCCATCCATCCATCCATCCATCCATCCATCCATCCATCCATCCATCCATCCATCCATCCATCTATCTATCTATCAATCTATCTATCTATCTATCTATCTATCTATCTATCTATCTATCTATCTATCTATCTATCTATCTATCTATCTATCTATCTATCTATCTATCTATCTATCTATCTATCTATCTATCTATCTATCTATCCCCCACCCCCACCCTCCACCCCCTCTTCATAGTTCTAATTCATGTGAACTCTTCGCTGATGACACTACATTACACTCTCAGGATACAAACTTGAATGATATAGATCCTTATTACAAAAAAGAACTTCGATGTGCCGGTTATACCATGTTTTCATGTTTTAATCTGACCACGAGACTGGCCTTAGCTTTTTTATTGTGAGTAGGATCAGGCAGTTCTTGAGTATTTTCTTTGATTTCTAACGACTATAACAATTATTAACTTTCTCCTCCTGTTTAACAGTTGTTTCATTCTAACATTTGGCCTTATTTGCCACTTTCTGTGTTATTTCAAAACCAGTTGATCAGCTATGCGACTGATTCTTTTTGGTTACTGTGAATAATTAAACCTCAGGGTTTTTTCTGTGTGTTTTCTGTCTGCCACTTGTTTCATTCATACAGTGGACGTGCATCAGTCTTCGTTGCGCGCATTGCGGCCTTCGCATAGTTAGTTTCGTATTAATCGGTCTGCTTTCAATTTAACGTTACGGCCTTTATTTTGTAAGCGGGTTCATAGGCGCCGTTCCCCCCCCCCCCCCCTTTTTTTTATATCCTTCTAACTCTAACTCTCTCTCTCCTCCCTCTCTCTCTTCTCTCTCTCTCACTCACTCTCTGACTCTCTGTATGATTGGTAAACTGCACAATTGAACAATTTATTTAATCTCTAACTCTCTTTCTCTCTCTCTCTCTCTCTCTCTCTCTCTCTCTCTCTCTCTCTCTCTCTCTCTCTCCCTCTCTCTCTTACTTACTCTCACTCTCTCTGAATTCTTTCACTGTCTGACTAATAAGTGCACAATTTAAAAGCTATCTATCTATCCTCTATCCTATCCCGCAACTCGAAGGTCGTTGGGGCACCACAGATGATCGTTGAACCAGCGTACTCCATCTTTCTATGTCCTCAGCAACCCTCATGGCTTCGCTTAATGTCAAGCCAGCCCATTCTCGAATGTTGTCCTCCCATCTCTTTTTTCTGTCTCCCTCCTCTTCTGCCTCCTTGCACCGTACTTTACACGGTACGTAATTTAGGAAAAATTAATTTAATTTAATCTTTCTCTCTCTCCCCCTGTCCCTGTCTCTCTCTCCATCTCTCTCTTTTTCTCTCCCCCTCTCTGAGTTCTTTGACTGACTGGTAAACAATTTAAGAACAATTCATTTCATGTAATCTTTCTATTTCTCTCACTCTCTCTCTCACTTTCCCTCCCTCTATTTCCCTCTCTCTCACTCTCTCTCTCTCTTTGTCGCTCCTGTTCTCACTCTCTATCTCACTCTCTCTCACTCACTCTATCTCACTCTCTGTCTCTTTCACTATCTCTTTCACACACACTCTGTCTCTCACTCTGAGTTCTTTGTCTTTCTGATTGGTAAGTTCACATTTTAAAAACAATTAATTTCATGTCATCTCTCTCTGTCTCTCTGTCTCTCGTTTTTTTGTCTCTCTCTCTCCCTCCCTCTCTCTCTCTCTCTCTCTCTCTCTCTCTCTCTCTCTCTCTCTCTCTCTCTCTCTCTCTCTCTGAGTTCTTTGACTGTCTGATTGGTAAGTGCACCATTTAAGAACATTTCATTTAATTTCATTTGATCTCTCTCTCTCACTCTCACTCTCTTTCTCCCTCTCTCAATCTCTGTCTCTGTCATTCTCTCTGTCTCTCCCTCTTTCTTTCTCTCACTCTCTCTTTCACGGCAGGAATAGCTCAGTGGTCAGAGCGCACGACTTGTGTACGGGCGTCTCGGAGAACGTGGGTTCGAAGCCTGACTTCAGCAAACTAATTGTGCGATTGCTGGATAGTCTGTAGTGGCCAGCGCTTTGAGAAGCTCTCTGAGCTTGTAAGTGCGCTATATAAGAGCAATCTCTTTCTTTCTCTCACTTTCTCTTTTTCTCTTTCCTTCTCTGTTTTTTTTGTGTCTCTCTCTTTGCCTCTCACTCTCACTCTCTCTTACTCTCTCTTTCACTCTCTGAGTTTTTTGTTGTATGACTGGTAACCTGCACAATTTAAGAACAATTTATTTCCTCTCTCTCTCTCTTTCTCTCTCTCTCTCTCTCTCTCTCTCTCTCTCTCTCTCTCTCTCTCTCTCTCTCTCTCTCTCTCTCTCTCTCTCTGAGTTCTTTGACTGTCTGTCTGACTGGTAAGTGTACAATTTAAGTAAATTTCATTTTATTTCATTTGATCTCTCTCTTTCCCTCACCCTCTCTCTGACTCTCACTCTCTCACTCTGTCTCACTCTCTTTCTCACGCTGTCTCACTCTCTCTGTCTCTGTCATTCTCTCTGTATGTTTGTCTCTGTCTCTCACCCTCTTTCTCTCACTCTTTCTTCCCTTCACTCTCTCTCTCTCTCTCTCTCTCTCTCTTTGTCTTTTTCTCTTTGTCTCTCACTTTCACTCTCTCTTTCTCTCACTCTCATAACTACCTTCACTCACCCATCACCCTCTACCGTACATTATTTAATAGTGGATCGATGGTCGTTAATTAATGCAATCCAGCTTTAAGTCGGAACAAGTGGAGAGACAAGTCTGTCTGGACCCCAACATCACCTTAATTGAACCACCACGTCAGGGGCCGAAGAGGGCACTGGCAACAGTAGGCAGTTGAGACAGCAATCGAACTTGTTAGGGCGTTGGCTACAGATGACAAATTAGAAAGGCAGCGATGATAGGATGATAACCCCCACCTCGCTGCCTTCACCTTCCTCTCCCCTTTCTCAACACTAACACACACACATACACACACACACACACACACACACACACGCATACCCACACATCTCCACCAACTCCACCACCACCACCACTACCTGAGTAGACAATTAGAATATCACGAGTAGAATCATAACAATGAAGGCAATTTGATAGCGCGTCTAGCATCATTCTCAGCTGTATAGAATAGGTTGTATTCACAACTTTCCGGCACCTCTCATAAAAACTCGTGGGTATCGCCATTATAAATTAAAACGAGGTTATATGAAACCAAGTTCCGGTTTTGCTTGTTTTGCTTTTATCAAAGCTTGATGCGTGACTTTTAAATATGGCAAATTGCCGAAAACGACGATTGTTAGAGCCAGAAAACGAGTGGGATAATGTCAAAGCCCCCCCTTACGGTCCTTCGTTTCTCTTACCATAAAGGGGAACTTTGAGCAGTGTATGCAACCATACGTGAACAACGGATGAATCGATAGAGACAAGTATTACGTTGGCAAAATAAAACAACAATTTATTCACATGAACATAACATGGAGTCGTAAATGAATAACTAAAATTTATAAAGGTGATAAAATCAAACGACAGAATGAAATGTTCTTTGTTTTAAATAAATTAAATGGTTCTACACAGTATTCTCGTTCAGTCTCTTTGTTTTCCTTTTCTACTGTTCACTCATTGTTCGCACACAACCTATGCACTGTTTACAAATTTGTTGCTACTACTGTTATAACGATTTCAGTTCACAAGTCCCGTTTTACAAATACATATCACACTCCTGCGATCAATCCTTTGCAATACGAAATTGCATAATAACAAAAACGTCCCGAAGACACTAGAGCATGAACTCGCTCAACGCAGGAGTGAAATGTATATATGTCCCGGGAACACAGTAGGCAAATAAACTAAAAATTGTCAATGCACTAGATGTAATCGATAAGTGCATACACCTCGAATGTCACTGGGACTGTAGCTGCTACGATTAGATGCATCTGCCGTGGTCATCCAACATTTCAAAGTCTGTGGTGAAGAAGCGAAGGCAAAAAGTTCACTGGCAGAAAGTCTATTATAATACAATCGGTGAAAAGTGATGGTAAACCCAAAAACAAAGTCGAAGTTAAAGTTGAAGTTGAAGGTAAAATCGAAGTTGAAGATGAAACCAAAGGCAAAAAGCGAAAGGTACACTGCAACATAACCCATACAAAATCTTCTAAGAATTTGAGTAACAATTTATACATGCTTCCTGATGCAATTGAAAACTCAACCATTTTCCTTAATAATAATAATCGCTAACTCTTGTATTGTAACAATCACAAATGTAAATCTAACGCATGTATGAATGAATGACTGCAACCTTGAATGTGTTGTATGCTTGGAAGAATAATGATTGTAATAAATATGGTATCACTTATTCGAGTATAATACTTCCCCATAATATTTTAGCCCCACAACATAATGATAACCAACAATGACACGACAAAATACGGACCACAGAAATAAATGACAACAAAGAGACACCCGACTAGCCAGTGAAAACACCCAAGTCCACACTTACTCAACTACCCGTGGATACGGTGATGCGGCTAAGGTCGGATACGTCTCTTCATCCGCAGCATTCCTTTTGGTACAGGTAGGTCAACGGTCAGGTCTACTAGTCGTCTCGATCTTCATTGACTAAAACAAACAGTCGAACTTGCACCAGTTTCAAGGTCGAACTCTTTCTCCCTCATCGTTCTCAAACGACTTCTGGTGAAAACTCAAGTTCTTGTCGTAGGGCACCGCTACGTGAGGATATCACGTACGTATTTCCTTAAGCGTACAGTTGACGGATAAAGGATTAGCAGGGACGAAAAACGATTCAACACACTGCTCCTAGATTCACTGTTTCTCGGACCTCCATGTAACGACCCAATACCTGTCCTCTTCCTCTTTCGTCATTTCCTCTTTTCTACTACAATAAGTTACGTCACACTTTTCATTTACTTTTGTCCCGGCTTATTCAAAGGCACACAAAACGATGATTCATAGGCACTTGCGAGAAGACCACCTATCTACAAACAACAATATAAAGTTCAAACTGAGTGTGGGTCGTGACATACCCCCCCCTCAAGACAAAACCTTGGTTTTGTTCAAACTCAAAGTTCACGACTTACACGTTTCTGCTCAAAAAGTCTGCAGTGACGTTTTCCTTTCCAGGAATACTTTCAATAACCAGTGGAAACGACTGCATCAACAGCGCCCATCTCATCAACCTGCTGCTGGTAGTTTTCGATTTCTGAAGGTATTTCAGCGGTTGGTGATCAGTTTGTACGATGACTGTCCGATCGTACACATATTGCTGAAATCGTTGAAGTCCCCAAATCAACGCTAAACATTCCTTCTCAATCGTTGAGTAGTTCTTTTCTGCGGCAACTAACTTCCGGCTGACACAAGCCACTGGTTGGAGTCCGTGACCCTGATCTTGGCATAGTACTGCTCCAATACCTGTGTCTGACGCGTCTGTTTGCAAAACAAACGGTTTTTCGCCATCTGGCAGACAACATACAGGACTAGAGCACAGCCTTTCTTTCAAAGTGTTGAAAGCTCTTTCGCATGCTTCCGTCCATGCGACTGGTCCTGTTTTTCCTCCCTTCGTCAGATCGGATAGAGGTGCGGCTATGGCTGCAAAGTTTGGTACAAACCTCCTGTAGTAGCTCGCTAACCCCAAAAACGACCTCACTTGTTTCTTTGTAGTTGGTTGTGACGTTTCTCTGATGCGATCCATTTTCTGACGGTCTGGTTGAATCTTACCTCGCCCTACCATGTGTCCCAGATACTCCAAACTCTGAAATCCTAGGAAACATTTTGACGGTCTTGCAGCTAACTGCACTTCGCGGAGTCTCTGACACAACGCTCTTAGACATTCCAAATGCCTTTCTTTTGTTTGTGTAGCTATCATCAAATCATCCATGAAGTTGTCTATTTCAGTCATGTGAAGGGGTGCCAATAACTTCCGCATCATTCGGGAAAATATAGCTCCGGCAGTCTTCAATCCAAAAGGCATCACGCACCACTGGAACTGACCTTCAGGAGTGGTGAACGCTGTCTTTTCTTTGTCCTCTTTTTTCATTGGGATTTGCCAATACCCTTTTGACAAATCTATTTTGCTCAGGTATTTCGCTTTTGCGAGCTTCGCGAACAAAAAATCGATATCAGGTAGAGGCTCAGCGTCGAAGACGATGTTACGATTCATTTTGCGAAAATCAACGCAAAATCGTATTTGTCCATCTTTTTTTTTCACTAGCACAATCGGTGAGCTATACGGTGACGTTGCTCTCTCAATGACCCGTAATTTCATCATCGTTTCTACTTCATCCTTCACCACCTGCATTTGCGAATGAGGTAAAGGGTATTGTCTTGTACGGACTGGCTCTTCATTGATCATCTTTATCTCGCACGTATCCAAGGTGCATCGTAAAGGGAAATCAGTGAAAATGTCTGCATAGTCTGACACTATGTTTAGGATGTCCTCATGAATTTCTGGACATTCTGGGTCAACGTGTACATCTTTCGGACCCTCGGTCGCCACTAACGGACACGTTGGAATGTCGTTGCCCACTTGTTCTTCTTTCCATTGATCGTCTTCTGTCACTACTGCATCGACTGTCACTCTTTCTCTGCATTCTTTCAGCAGATTGACGTGGAAGAGTTTAGTTTTCCGTCCTACTGATATGCGATAATCGCATTCGCCAACTTTTTCTATGACTTCATAGGGTCCTTGCCAAGCCATTTGGAGTTTATTATGTTTAGTGGGTAGCAACAGCAACACTCTGTCGCCTGCTTTGAAGACCCTGGGTTTCGCTTTTCGGTCAAAGTAGTGTTTCTGGCGCTCTGCAACACCTTTCATATGTTCTTTTGCTATCTGGCACGTCTCCTCGATGCGATTGCGTAGATCGACTACGTATTCACTGCTTACTTTCACTTCTTCAGCAGCAATCTCCTTCGACCATAGCTCTCTCAACACGGCCATTGGTCCTCTGACTGTTTTTCCGTATAATAGCTCAAACGGTGAAAATCCAGTAGCCTCTTGAGGTACCTCTCGGTAGGCGAAAAGAAGAGCTGGTATGTACCGGTCCCACATCCGTGGCTGTTCTGTAGTCAGTTTTCTCAGCATGGTCATCAGAGTGCCGTTAAACCGCTCAACCAGCCCGTTACACTGAGGGTGGTAGGGTGCGGTGGCTTTTCTATGGATGGCCAACAATCTGTTCATTTCATCCATGACTGCTGACATGAACTGCGTCCCCCTGTCGGTTAGTATTTCACGAGGGATGCCTACCCTCGACCATATGGTCCACAGAGCCTCTGCTACTTTTTCAGTGTCAATTCTTTTCAACGGAACTGCTTCTGGGTATCGTGTAGCGTAGTCGACAACTACCAAAATGTATTGGTTACCTTGTTCCGACTTTGGTGCAATCGGACCTACAATGTCGATAGCCACTCTTTGGAATGGTTCGTCCATCAAAGGCATCTTTTGTAGGGGTACCTTGCTGACTCGACCCCTTGGTGTCACTCTCTGGCATTCAATGCATGATGCACAGTACCTGCGAACGTCTGCGCACATACCTGGCCAGAAAAACGTATTCCATATACGTTCGCGAGTTCGTTTTCCTCCTAGGTGTCCTGCCATGGGAGGATCATGAGCTAGCCTCATGACTTCTTTTCGTAGTTTCTTGGGAACTACTAGCTGCGATGTCTCCACTCCTCGCAACTGATGCAACCTGTATAGTAACCCTTTCTTTCGCGTGAATTTTACTGTAGCATTTCCTGACTTCAGTTCGCTCTGGGCATCAGCCAACGCTCGAACTTTTTTAAGACTATCGTCTTCTTCTTGCAATGCAGCCAACTCTGTCGGTGTGACTTCCACTCCTAGAGTTTTCGATACCTGCAAAGGTACTGTCGCACGCTTTTCACGTTCTATTTGTCCTCTTGTTTCGACTGCTGCTGCCACGGCACATTCACTACCATCAATGGTAACTGGGCTTCGGTAACCAGATGAAAATGTAATCCAGTTACCCAGAAGAATGTCAGGTCCCATGTGGTCAAGGACGAACAGTTCAACAGTCCCTGTCACAAAGCCTGATTCAAGTTTCACCCATGCTGTAGGGTACTTTCCTGTTTTTGTCTGGTCTGCTAAGTACACTTCAACACTCCTCCCTGTGTAATCTTCAGGTTTGACCCATTTTGAAGCAACTGCTCCCATCTCTGCTCCAGTATCACGCATGATGCGTACTGTATTTTCGTTGATCCGACCCTCACTCCACGGGTTATAGGGTTTAATAGATCGGACGTCTATTGGCGGAGTATAGATCGGTAGGGTGTCGGTCGCAATTGTAACCTGACTGACTGCATGCGTTTTCATGCATTGCCTGGCGAAGTGCCCCTTACCCCCACACTTATAGCACTCGTCTGAATTCCTCCTGTCTCTTTTATCTCTACCGACAACTGGTCTCCTAATAGGTTCCCTCAATCTCGTTTGTGACTCGTTCGGTCTACGCTCGGGTTGACGGCTCGGTGTTCGTGGACTCGCTCTTTGGAAAACAGGTCCTCGGGATACGGCTCGTTTTACGTCCAAATGCAGTTGAGCATATTCGGCTGCTTGTGCGGCGTCTGTCGGCAATCGTTCACGCACGAACATCTCGAGCTCAGGATTCATTACTGAATATATCTGTTCAGCCAAAAACATGTCTAATACAGACTTCGCGTCATCGATGTCTTTGTCTGCCAAGGAAAACCATCTTTCTACAGATGTCTGCAACCGGATGAGAAATTGCGGAAAAGTTTCATTTTGTTCTTTCTTGGTCTCTCGGAACTGTCGGCGATACCATTCCGCATCGCGGCGAAAACGACGTAACAGCGCGTTGCGTACTTCTTCAAAATCTTGAGCCTGTTCGGGTGTCAGACGCAAATACGTATCGCGCGCTTCTCCTGACAATAGTGGAGACAACCTTGCTGCCCAGCAATCTCTATTCCATCCTTGTGATTCAGCTATGAGCTCAAAATGACGCAGATAAGCTTCGATGTCTTCTCTACCATCGAAAGGGTGAATTTTCAGTCGGTAACCATCATGATGTTCTCTACGAGTTGAACGGTCAGCGAAAACTTCGCGTTCTTCTCTGATCATCTCCATCTGCATTTTCATCCGTTCTTTCTCTGCCTCCATTCTGATTTCTAATGATCTTCGTTCTTCTTCTTTGTCTTCCTCGCGTCGGCGACGTTCTTCTTCTTTCTCTTCTTCTCGTCGGCGACGTTCTTCTTCTTTTTCCTTTCGCTCTTCTTCCATTTTCCTCTCCATTAGACGTCTGTCTTCTTCTATTTTTCTTTCCATTAGCCGTCTGTCTTCTTCGCGCTCCCTTCGCTCTTCTTCTATTTTTCTTTCCATTAGCCGTCTGTCTTCTTCGCGCTCTCTTCGCTCTTCTTCTATTTTTCTTCGCTCTTCTTCCATTTTCCTCTCCACTAAACGTCTGTCTTCTTCTCGCTCTCTTCGTTCTTCTTCCTTTTGGATGCCATCCACGACAAATCTCGCTAGCGCCTCTTCTCTCAGGCCTAGGCTCATACCTAATTCTCTATACTTCACGGATACGTCAATCACTTCGGACGTCTCTTGGTTCCTTGACGGTTCTACGGCTACCGCCATGCGAGGGAAACCTAAGACAGACGTACTCAGAGTCTCTTCTCTCGTCAAACTGGACATGGTCGCTTCTCCCGATGCTCCCAGTACAATATCGGCTGAGTCGCTGCTAGGGGTGATCGATGTCCCTTTCCCACCAATCGTTTTCTTGGCTCCAGCACGTTTTGTACCTTTCCGGGTGGCAGACATTTTGCTAGCCGACCACCTTTTCTTGTATAATTGGTAAACAACAAATCTATTTACCAACTATATATCTCAGAGTTCAAATAGCTCAACAGTTATACCACGGTTTGGCTCAGATGACACTAAGTTGTATTTAAAGTAAAGTGTGGGCTTGGTTGCCTACCTTATTACTGTCGGGTGCTCTAAGTGCGCCCACGCGATTCAAAACGCTCCAGCACCCGCCAACCACCCACGTCACTTACTCTGATTGTATGGTATAACACAACAATGTCAACGTAATTCTATCTCCTCCATTCATCCGTTCGATCCCACCGCTGCCACCAAATATGTCAAAGCCCCCCCTTACGGTCCTTCGTTTCTCTTACCATAAAGGGGAACTTTGAGCAGTGTATGCAACCATACGTGAACAACGGATGAATCGATAGAGACAAGTATTACGTTGGCAAAATAAAACAACAATTTATTCACATGAACATAACATGGAGTCGTAAATGAATAACTAAAATTTATAAAGGTGATAAAATCAAACGACAGAATGAAATGTTCTTTGTTTTAAATAAATTAAATGGTTCTACACAGTATTCTCGTTCAGTCTCTTTGTTTTCCTTTTCTACTGTTCACTCATTGTTCGCACACAACCTATGCACTGTTTACAAATTTGTTGCTACTACTGTTATAACGATTTCAGTTCACAAGTCCCGTTTTACAAATACATATCACACTCCTGCGATCAATCCTTTGCAATACGAAATTGCATAATAACAAAAACGTCCCGAAGACACTAGAGCATGAACTCGCTCAACGCAGGAGTGAAATGTATATATGTCCCGGGAACACAGTAGGCAAATAAACTAAAAATTGTCAATGCACTAGATGTAATCGATAAGTGCATACACCTCGAATGTCACTGGGACTGTAGCTGCTACGATTAGATGCATCTGCCGTGGTCATCCAACATTTCAAAGTCTGTGGTGAAGAAGCGAAGGCAAAAAGTTCACTGGCAGAAAGTCTATTATAATACAATCGGTGAAAAGTGATGGTAAACCCAAAAACAAAGTCGAAGTTAAAGTTGAAGTTGAAGGTAAAATCGAAGTTGAAGATGAAACCAAAGGCAAAAAGCGAAAGGTACACTGCAACATAACCCATACAAAATCTTCTAAGAATTTGAGTAACAATTTATACATGCTTCCTGATGCAATTGAAAACTCAACCATTTTCCTTAATAATAATAATCGCTAACTCTTGTATTGTAACAATCACAAATGTAAATCTAACGCATGTATGAATGAATGACTGCAACCTTGAATGTGTTGTATGCTTGGAAGAATAATGATTGTAATAAATATGGTATCACTTATTCGAGTATAATACTTCCCCATAATATTTTAGCCCCACAACATAATGATAACCAACAATGACACGACAAAATACGGACCACAGAAATAAATGACAACAAAGAGACACCCGACTAGCCAGTGAAAACACCCAAGTCCACACTTACTCAACTACCCGTGGATACGGTGATGCGGCTAAGGTCGGATACGTCTCTTCATCCGCAGCATTCCTTTTGGTACAGGTAGGTCAACGGTCAGGTCTACTAGTCGTCTCGATCTTCATTGACTAAAACAAACAGTCGAACTTGCACCAGTTTCAAGGTCGAACTCTTTCTCCCTCATCGTTCTCAAACGACTTCTGGTGAAAACTCAAGTTCTTGTCGTAGGGCACCGCTACGTGAGGATATCACGTACGTATTTCCTTAAGCGTACAGTTGACGGATAAAGGATTAGCAGGGACGAAAAACGATTCAACACACTGCTCCTAGATTCACTGTTTCTCGGACCTCCATGTAACGACCCAATACCTGTCCTCTTCCTCTTTCGTCATTTCCTCTTTTCTACTACAATAAGTTACGTCACACTTTTCATTTACTTTTGTCCCGGCTTATTCAAAGGCACACAAAACGATGATTCATAGGCACTTGCGAGAAGACCACCTATCTACAAACAACAATATAAAGTTCAAACTGAGTGTGGGTCGTGACAGATAAGTATAAAAACGGTGGAGGAAGTACATGTTCAGTGAAAGAATGCAAAAAACAATCGTAGAGGCCTGTATTTGTGGCGATTTCGGAGGTGCGTCGATCATCGACAGAAAGTGAAACGGGACCTGAAAACTCTTGTAATTTTCCATAGCTTCGCCGTCGCAACCTTCACAAAACACAAAGTAACTGAATATGTTAGGCTAGCGTTGTGGCCAAGTGGGCTAAGGCGGGACTAACTTGCCTTGTCCACAAGCCAGAAACCAATGGCGCCTGACAGGTGTGGGTTCGAGCCAGCATCTGGGCGTTATGTTTTTTCCGAATATTTTTCAAAAATTCACAAATAATGTTAGGTAGGTAGGGTTTAGGCGCGCCACTGGCGATAGAAAGGGATAATAAACTGCAGCAAAAAAAAAATAAAAATATGTGAGGGTACGATACAGGTGGCCAGTGACACATGTTATTATTCTTGAATATTTGGAAATAACTCACTAAAACACGCGGAGAAAAAAAAACGGAAGTATTTTTCATAGAGGGGATTCCCGTTGGTGCATAGGATAGCAGAAAAGTGTGAATAGTGCTGGAACTTCAGCACCCTTGAAATATACTTTATCTACTTTGCATCCTGGCTTCTGGATCCACAAGCGAGCGGCAGAGTTCCAAACCTCAACGCGACCATTCTTCACCACCTATCTTCTTCCAGTTCCAGCTTGGATACTCTTCATCCTTTGCCTTGCAGCAGCACTCCAGAGGAAACTTTGGCTTGCAAAGAGTCTCGACCGTTTCAGAGGCGGTCAAGATAGTCTTGTGTTGACACATGAACCAAGTTTTCTGTCTCATCAGCGCCATGACCACTGAAGATGCTCCCAGAGTAGAAACAGCTGTTTAATTAGGATGACTAACAAATACGAGTGAGAAATATTTTCAGACCTGTGGTGCACACTAGTAAGGGAGCAGTACCCTAAACGTTATGGTGTTTGAAGACTAGAAAACAAAGCGCCACAAAACGTTCGCGTTCGCTCCTCACGAACTATTTGTGCTTCAGGTCAGCCTCTTGCCATTGGCGAACGCTTTTAAAATGGCACAGCACATGTTGACTGCACAACAGCCAATCAGTCTTCTGAAAGTGAAAGTTACTGTCAATCGCACTGACGACGCTACAATACTATCAAATATAAATACTACTTCATACCGATTGCACATAAACATAATAAAATTATTCGGTCAAATAAAAAGTACACTAATCTTGCCAGGCTATAAGTGACAAAAGTCCTCTCTTGCTATTTCACCGTGGAACACGTTGTAGCCCGCCGCTCTTGCCGCCATCTTTTTCTCTTCGCACAAAAGAAAACAAACAAACAAACAAACAAAAATGTCGAGACCTCTAAAGAATGCATCGGCTTTCTAGCGCTCTCAGCGAACATAGGGTTGGCCACACATTCCGCCAGAATAGTTACGTAGCCTTGCGTAGCGCTCTGGCTTGGGTAACTCTCGGCGGGCGGTGGTGCTGCAGAAAACGTTCATCTTAACACTGCAGTTGCTCTGTCCTTATCCTATCCTAGCGTATCCTATCCCATAACTCTGAGGTCGTTGGGGCATCACAGATGATCGTTTAACCAACGTACTCCATCTTTTTCTGTCCTCAGCAGCCCTAATGGCTTCGCTCAATGTCAAGCCAGTCCATTCTCGAATGTTGTCCTCCCACCTCTTTTTCTGTCTCCATCTTCTTCTACTTCCTTGCACTGTGCCTTGCAGGATGGTCTTTGCAAGGTCTAATGATCTGGTGACGAGGCCATACCATCGGAGTTTATGTTTCTTCACCACTGTGAGCAGGTCATCTTGTTGTCCAATGGCTTGGGTGATGGTTTGTCGGTTTTACGTTGAAACGCCAATGGTAGTGTGTCTAAAACGCGCACGATAGATCTAATCGTTTCGTTTTGCAAAGTATTCAATAATGGAGTTTATTTACCTTTGATTTGAGTTTGCATTGTTGTTAGGGGAGGCTTTGTATAACGTTGATGATTTGCGTTAGTCGATATTACTGGAGAATGTTCTGGATCTGCGTGTTTACTCTCGATAGAAAGTTCCCGATACATGTCGAAGCAAGAGGACTTTCCGGAAGGAGAAATAATAATGTATGACGTAAGTCAGTGATGACGATCTTTTATTCGATTGGTGGTAGTGCGTCATTTCTACTTTGTTCGAAATTGTTCGGGAAGAGAGAGAGGTTATAAAATTGTGTGCCGCACTGTTGTTGAGAGATAGTTATTGTTGTTGATAGTAAGTTGGAAAGTAAACTTGAGAGTGGAAAGGCGATTGAGCGATTGTATGCAGTTGTTGATGTATGCTGAATAAAAGTGGAAAACTTCATACGTCGACTTTGTGACTTGTATGCTGCTTGAGCAGGCTGCGTGGATAAACGAATCTGAGTTACACCCTATCAGGAATTCAGCATTGGGGCTGAATCAGATACTGATAGAAAACACCAAATCAAACGGAGTGTAACAGTCGGACTTCGTCGTTGATGATGTGCTGGGTATAGGAAATGTCCAGAAGTCTTCTGTAGCACCTCATCTCCACGCTTTGTATTCTTCGTTGTAGATCTGCTGTGAGAGTCCATGTTTCGCAAGCGTGTAGGAAGATGGAGATGACAAGGGAGTGCAGCAATCTTACTCTAAACCTTTTTAAAGGTTGGGATCTATCGGGTGACATTTCAACACCAGTGGTGTTCTTTCACATTTAATTTTACTTGCATAGAGTACTGAAAAATTGCTGCGATAGCTTTGTCTAATGGTTTTAGATCGCTAATCAAAACTGGCCCTAGAAGCAGGCGGGGAAAGATGTTTATTAAATAGAGAGGGATGAGGGGGTGGAGGGTTGGGGTTATTAAATAGAGAGGGATAAGGGGGTGGAGGGTTGGGGAGAATTGGGGAGGGGGGGGGTAGAAGAAGAGGATGAACAGCGGATGAAAAGGTGAGGTTGAGAGAGAGTTAGGGGAGAATATGAGGGAGGAAGAGTGCAGGATGGGTGAGAAAGGATGGTGGAGGAGAAGAGGTTTAGTGTGGAGAAGGGGAGAGAGAGGGTTAAAAGTAGAAAATGGGGGGTGAGGAGGTAAAGGACGGAGGAGTGAATGAGCAAAATGTTACTCGATAGTATGTGTTACACGGTTGTTAGTTTATCAGTAGTTGATTCAGCCAAGATGCTTGAACCTTGATAAGTGTAACTCAGATTCGTTTATGCACGCAACTTGTTCCACTCAGCAACAAGGCAGGAGTCGTCGTATGAAGTTTTCCAACTTTATTCAGCATACATCAACAAATGCATACAAGATCTATCCTATCCTATCCTATCCTATCCCATAACTCGGAGCTCGTAAGGGCACCACAGATTATTGTTTAATACAAGATCACTTTCCGAAAATCATTTCAAAGATCATCATCATAAATCTCCATAAATCAACCACTTTTTCACTCCTCAAGCAGACACAATGCATCACTTATTTAGCCTCTCTGCAATCAAGAAAAAGTTCGAACATTCCAGCATGACGCAATAACAAGCAATCAAAATAAAACTCCCCACCGGAACTATGCACTGTCTTAACGTCATATATATCCTTATTTAAGATAGAAGAATCTCTTAGCTATTACTAGATTTATCTAGATGCTTCGATTGATAGTAAACAAGTACTTCTAAGAAAATTCTCAACAATATCGACCGACGAAAATTATAAACATACAAAGCTTCTTCTAGCAAAAACGCAAAATCAAATAAGAGGTAAATACACTCTGTTATTGCATGCTTTGCAAAATAAAATGATCGGATCTATCGTGCGTGTCTCAAACGTAACAGTGTGTTTCACGATATACCTCAAGTAACCACTGAATGGATATGACTAAACTACATATCACATTAAATAATGTAACTATTAAAGGTCGAGATCGCTGTGTTTTTTGTTTGTTTTTAGTGCATAAACACGTTTCCGGCTGTTATACCTTTTTGACAAGCACGAAGTTCGTGTGTGCAGGAGTTCACCCACCCTCACCCACGCCTACCCCACCTCCCAAACTCACACCCACCCACACACACACACGCACAACCCCCCCCCCCCCACACACACACATACACACAAACACACGTCAGCGGGTATGATTTAATCGACCGTCGTTATTTACCCAACACCTCGAGTAGTGGTCACTTGCGGGCAGTCTGGCAGACAGACCACCTCACAGTTGTCACATTAGCCTCCTCTGCCAGTACACGGTTAATGACTTGGCCACTGTCTTAGGGGACTAATTTGCAACCCTCTAAATCAAATGCAATCCCTTCTTCGCCAAGGTAATGGAACTCAAAAGACTGGAGAAACTGGTTTGTATCGCTGAAGACTTTTGTCGTACACATCTTAGACGACAGCAGTGTACTTGCTCCCAGAGGAAGAAAGCCTTATTTTCTATATTTAGGTTTAGTTGGCTTTCTTGTTTACAATAGAATGGTTGTATCGGTGAAGACTTTTATCGTAGAACTCTTAGGAGACTGTATAGTTTTTGTTGACAGAAGAAGAAAGACGTACTATTTTGTTTAGTGGACAATTCTTGTTTACAAAAAGCCAATTTTTATTCCCAATGGACAGGCCTTGCTTCCAAAGGGATGTACTTGTTTCCAAAAGGACAGTCCTTGCTTTGGAAGGATTTTTATGCTTGCACAGGATAAAGACAACTTACTTTTGTGTCTACTAGCCTACAACTTTATGTCGCGATTTTACAAAGCGGCTGACTTGTCGGGTTGTTCATCCCAATCTGCCTGTTTTTCCATTTTCTAAACTATCGTCTAAATGTGGCTTCTAGTACTAAGTACGCTCCTGCTCGAACTCCCAGCAAGTCGATTCTAGCAGAAGTATTGAATAAATAACCTCAGTCGCTGTATACAAATCATATTGTCTTCTTCTTCTTCTTCTTCTTCTTCTTCTTCTTCTCCTTCCTTATTCCCTTTCTGTCTTCTTCTTTTCTTTTTCACCTTACTCAGCCTCCTTCATTTTTTTCCCCATCATCTTCATGCATCTTCTTCTGTTGCTGTTCTCTTTTCGAAGTTTTACGTCAGTGCCATCCATTGCCGTTCTTTTTTTTTTCCCTGCTGTCCCCTTCCTGTATTGTGTGCCTCGGACTTTGAGGTTGGGAGTTTTTATTGTCTCATAGTTTGGCAAAGCAATGCCCAGGTTCTTAATCGTGCATGACGTCGTTGCTAAGGACTCAGGTCACCGGCGTTCCGCTGGTGGTAATGTCGGCGATAAAACCCCGGTCGTTGTTTTGTGGGGACGGGGAGCCCAGCGCCAAGAGATAAGAAGGGTTTGCGCGGAATTGGACCAACGTTTTATGACTATACCGGCCACAGCGGAGGATGAGACCACTTGAGTTTGATTCGCTGTCCTTCCCACTACCTCCACCCCAATTCCAAACTCACCCTTATCCATAAAACAGTTCTAGTCCCCCATCTTCCTCCCTCACCCCCACTATCCCTAGTGTCCCGCCTTAGTCCTTCTTCCCTTCCACCCTCTCCCCTCCTCTTCCTCCTTTTAACTTCTCCTCTTCCCCCCACCCCTCCCATCCAACTTCTAATTTGTTCCCGTTACATCGCCTACCCTACCCCTAGTATCTCTCTCTAATACTCCACCACCGTATTCGAATCAACGCTATGGCTTCCATTTTCAGCCCTTGTTTCATTCCAGACCCTCCCCCCCTACCTTCCTGCCCCTTCTTTCATACCCCATCCACATCCCATAGTCGCTGGTATATTCACTATTATATTTCCCAAGCTTTATTTTCCTACTTTGTTCTCCATAGAAAGGTACGTTGCGGATGTACACTGCAGGTCCCTTACTCTCTCTCTACCCCACCACGCCTTCAGTGTATTTTTTTTCTAGTGAAATAAGCCACTGCAAGATATGATTATTATATTGATGTAAATAGTAGACAAAATAATTATATTCAAAAATTTAATGACGTGTTTGTTTTCTTCTTTCTTTGTTTCATGACTGGTGGCTGCTTCCATGACTTGATGCAGGTAAGCGCCATTTTCATTTCCGAGTCCAAATGTTTGTGTCTCTATTTGGTTGCTTTGAATGTTTGATCTGGATTAATTTACTGTTTGGTTTGGTTTGGTTTGGTTTGGTTTGGTTTGGTTGTTTGCTCTCTCTCTCTCTCTCTCTCTCTCTCTCTCTCTCTCTCTCTTTGTAATTTGTTTGTTTTTTTTTTAAACTTAAGGTTGTTTCAATTCTTATCTTATTTGTTTATATGAATAACCGTTTCTTTTGATGTTACAATTTCCATTTTGCATTCCGTAAATCTCGATCCTGGACTTTCCTTCGTACTTACAAACACCGTCACATATGTGTGTTACGAGTGTGCTCGCCTGGGTGTGTGTGTTTGTGTTTGTGTGTGTGTGTGTTCTGATTTGGTATTTCATGTTTTGCTTTTGCTTTTTTTGTTGTTGCTTTGCTGTAAAAAGCTATGAGCTTTAGTGAGGAAGGGCGCCGTTCAAATTATTATTATTATTATTATTATTATTATTATTATTATTATTATTATTATTATTATTATTATTATTGTATTTGGAGAATGGATGGGAGTGCATTATTACATACATATTGTGTTGTTGGTTGTTGTTATTGTTGTTGTTTTTTGCAAGAAGACCACACACATCACACTCTCCTGTCATTGACATAATCGGAGAGAACGGGGAAATCAAGCCCTGTTACCTGACGTCAAAAATTAGATCACATGATATGTTAATGAGGGACTACAAGCGCGCATTGGCTGCCAAGCGTCACAGAAAGAGCGATAATGTGACCTTTAAAAGAAACTCATTATATCTTCAGTTTCTTAGGCCAGGACGATTGCATAATTTCCTGTCTCAGGAAAAAAAATCCTGTCGGAAGAAAAAGACGTTTTAAGGATATAACATTTCCAAATTATGCTACCTTAATAGAAGGCGTTTGGGGAGGGGAGGAGGATGAAATGAGCCTTAAACAGCTAACAGTTTAGCCAGCAAAATACGCTGTTGCTTTTCCATTTAGATCGAGAGATAAAATACCATTAGATTAGATATGTTGTGACGCGACCTCGTTTGAGAAGCGAAGCGGGTCCAGCCTGTTTCTTAATGTTATTATAGACGAACATTTTGAATGGGATCGAATTTTTTCAGTATTCAAACCCGACTCGTGCTTCGAAAGAATTAAGCAGCAATAGCACCGAACCGATGTTTAAGCTTACATTAATCTGTTTTTTAGCTATTAGAGTGAGGAGAAGGGTTGGGAGGTGATGGGGATGCAGCACGATGCTGGAAGGGGGTCTCTTTCCGCATTTCTGTGCCCGTAATCTGTTTAATTTCATATTAGTCGTCATTACTTGTTTCTTCGTCTCCACCATCTGACAGCACTAGGCGCTGTTGCCCTTGTTGCTCTTGCTGCGCGAATTATCCCCCGTTGATTTCCCATCACTCCTTTCCTCCGCCGACACTTCCGATTTACAAATGGCGAACACTCTGTACACTGAGGGGGAGCGCCAGTGAATGTGTATTTGTATGTCGTATTGCTATTTTTGGGGGGTATTTATCTTGAGTTGTTTGGGTTTGTGTTGTTTTTTTCCTCGGTCAGCGTTATCTGATATTTTGGAGATAAAACTATTGCATTTTTGTTTTATAATATAAAACGAAAAACCAGTATTTCATGTTTGACTATGTTTTTCGTCATTCTGAAGGTCAACAATTAAAACTCCTGCGGATGAGAGTCTAAACTGAGGTCTAGTCTGGTGTGCACGCATACATTCTATCGCATGGACGTTTTTAAAAAAAAATCCTGACGCTCGTGTATTTTTTATTAGACCGGTGAGTGCAAGAACATAAATACGCCTAAGCATGCACTATAGGTACTGTTCCAGCTTGTCCTTTGTGGCGTTGCTCTTGCTGCTGCCACGCTGTCGCTGAGAAGGTAACCCGCATGGGGGACGAATGGTTTGGTTGTTGTTGTTTTTTTGTGAAAAATCCAAATCCTTCCGTGTATATGCAGTTAACTGTAGGTATAGCTCAGCTAGATCCAGTGTTGGATTTCAGGCCGTGTCCTACCTTCACCTTCCATCCCACTCCAACCATCCCCATCCTGTACAATCCCCACTCCCCATCACCACGCTTCTCTTCTTACGACCTCTTCCCTCCACTACCCTCCCCCACCTCGCCCCGCCCCGCCCCGCCCCGCCCCGCCCCGCCCCGCCCTCCTCCTTTCGACCTTTATTCACTTTTAATAATAAACTTATTATAGGTTATTTTACAGCGACGGTTCTGATCAGTAATTAATCCATCCTTTGTCATTGCTGTTGTTTTCTGGTAACATTTATCAAATGTAAGTCAACACATCTTCATCACTATCATAGGAATTCTGTATAGCCAATTTGTGTCGCATGTGAATAGATAAAAGCATGCACAATAAACAATTCTTTAAAACAAACAACCACTAACACTGACATTTAAAACACACACACACACACAATTAATTAATTTTCGAGATTCATCCTTTTTTCTAAACTTTGACTGAAGCTAAATCTTAGCGCAGTCACTCGTCACCCATGCCTTCCTTCTTCTCATCCTCTTATCTATTCCCCTTATTCCTCCTCCTGTATCCCTAACGTACCCCCAACTCTTCCACACATTCCACCCCTCCCCCTTCCCCAAGAGAAAGAAACCGTTTTGTAGTATAGCAGACGACAAAAAACTGGCGCATTTCATTCCGTGGATCCTTGCTATCACGTCCACATCTCATCACGTGCGTGAGTCAAGGGTGGCCACTTCTGGCGCTCTCCGAGACGAAAGGGGAATTGTCTGCCCTTCCAAAATGTCTCAAAATTTTGAAATCCAATCTGAACAATATCGAGAAATTCGCAAACGGAGGCAGCATGGAGAAAAAGAAATCGATCTTCTCTGCGTAAACTTTTGGGGAAAGGAAAGCTAGATCATTGTCTATCTTGGCGTGCTTTTACTAGGATTGTTCTTATACAGCTGCGCGTTTCTCTGTCCAGAGAGCTTCTGAAGGCACGGTAGTGATTCTTTTTTTTTCTTCCTTTGCTGTGCCTTAATAACAGTAATAATAATAATAATAATAATAATAATAATAATAATAATAATAATAATAATAATAATAATAATAATAATACAAAGAAGAAGATTTTATTTTATAAAGCGCAAATTCAAACTGACAGTTTACTCTAAGCGCTCACATGCATTCGCACACAAGTTTAGCAAGAAAACATACATTTCTTTAAGAAGATATTACAGTATAAAGAAACAGATAAGTATAGTGTAGATAATTAAACTTTTGTTGTATCAAATTTTATTCATCAGATTAACATAAGTTGTACTGATAATCAAACATAACATTTAGACGTAGCAGTTTAAATATACGTATACATATATATCAAACTTAGATAATGAAATAGTAAAATACTAAAACAATTTACATGAAAACATTAACATACAAAAAATGTACATTAATCGTCGAACAAATGTAAATGTTTGATCATTTTAAGACGTATATTAATATATTTAAATGCAGATAAATGATGCGAACAGCGATCTAAAATAAAAACGATGTTTACAGATTGAACATGTAATATGAAAATGGGCACTAAACTTGGTTTACAACAAGGTGACATGGTTTACAACAAGGTGACATGGTTTACAACAAGGTGACATGGTTTACAACAAAATGTAAAATGATAAATCAATTGAAAAACTACAATCCATTAAATCAAGACTATTTAAACGATATATGCTTTTTACTCGGATTTGTTCTGATACAGTGTACAGTCTCTTATTCTGCGAGTGCTTGTGTGATATGAGAGTGCTTTTGAGCGCTTTGAGCAAACTTTTTTGTTTGGAATTGCGCTTTATAAAATATATTATTATTATTATTATTATTATTATTATTTATTATTATTATTATTATTATTATTATTATTATTATTATTATTATAGCTAGCGCGCTTTTCTGCTTAAAGCCGAGCTCTCGATGGTGAGTAACGGGACCAAGTATGCCCTAAAAGCACAATGCTGAAATGATGCTAATATCGATGGACATTGAAAAGCAGTCGTTCTCTTCTTTCTTTTTATGATTATAGTAACAATGCCGAAGTTACTAACCGGATAACTTTTAAAGTATCCTGGTGAGGTTGAGGAATGGGGGTAGGAGGAAGGAATGATGTGAATGAGAGTGATACAGTCCCTTTAATTCTAGATCTTGTTTATATTATGGACGCTAAGCCTAGCTAAGTCTAGTGCTGATTCACGTTCTTAGTATGGACACGATCTTCTAGAGTCCAACCTACGTCAAGTTCTTCTTGTTAGTATGGATATTTTTAGCCTAAGTCCAAATCTTGTTTTCATTATGGACAGTACTACATCTAAGGCCACCCCCATTCCAGTTCTTGTTCTCATGATATTTATGGTAACCCTTAATCCAGTCCTTACTCTTATTTGGCGGGATGGCCAAGAAACTATTAGTCAGGTAGGGGCTTCCAGCAAGACTTTGATGCATCGAGATTTCTCATCGTAGTACTCTTTACGACATATACCGAGTTTCAGGGTCTGCGCCGCGTTTTGCGCCTGAAAGATAATTCAAAGCTTGGCCTTCTTCCATCGTGGATACTGAGGATGACACACGACGGACACGCGCGTTAAAGAATTGATGTTATGCGTGGTGGACATGGATACTTGAGGTATCCCCGGACAAAAGGGTGGCACCATGCGTGCACATGCCCGATGGAGATGGATACCGTCCTCCGATGGTCTCCCTCTCCATGAGCAAGCGCGCTTCTCCGAGGAGCTCAATACGTTTTACTGCCGGATCGAGAGGGATGACACGCGTTCTTAAGCCAATGACGTTATGTCGCGCCTTAGAGAGCAAGCTGCTGATGCCGGCGACGATGAGCAGTACGAAATTGACATCATTGAAATCGTCGAGTCGTCATGAAAGCCGCGGATACATACGGCATCGGGGACATCCTTCTGAAGTCATGCGCCGCTCAACTGAGTGTTGTTTTCAGTCACTTGTTCAACTGGTCACTCAAAGATTGCACTGTCCCTGACTCTTGAAAAATGTCTACTATCTGTCCTGTGCCCAAGAAAAACAAACCCAAAGCTCTGAATGACTATCGCCCTGTTGCTCTCACCTCATGTTTCGAGCGCCTTAAACTCGCTGGACTACCCCTCTTCACAAAACCCTTTCATGATCGTTACCAGTTTGCCTAACAAAGAAATTGATGTACAAACGATGCTGTTCTGATCTTCCTGCCCAATGCTGTTTATCATCTTCAAAAACCTAGCTCATTTGTTAGAATCTTATTTATTGACTTCTCCTCTGCATTTAACACAATTCAACCTCATCTCATTGCACTGAAGCTTCTGGCACTACACGTGCCCTCAAATTGTTATTCACAGAACTCAGTCTGTCCGTTTCCAAAACGCAACATCTCTTCCAAAAACATATATCCATATCCTCAGGGTACTGTCCTTTTTTTCCCTCTTTACACTAATGACTGTCAAGGTTCCGCCTCAACTCTCATCATCACTCTGACCACTCTGCCCTTCAAGATCTGTCCAATTCTGATTCTGTTTATTTCTTTGAGGTATATTGTTTTAGCACCTGGTGTCGACGCAATTTCCTTGATCTAAATGTCCATAAAACTAAAGAAATGCTTATTGACCAGAAAAAATCCCTACTGCTGTTCCTGAACGTTTCATTTATGGCACCAAGGTTGAACGGGTTATTGAATACAGGTACCTCGGTATCGTTCTCGATGAGACCCGATGAGAGTTTTACTCCCAACACAGAACATTTTCATCGAAAATGTCAGTCACGCATCTCCAGAAACTACGGAAACTGAATGTTGACCATGACATCCTTCAATTGTTTTATCGTGCTTATATTGAATCTGTTTTAACCTTTTGTTTAATCTGTTAGTATGGAAGTGTGTCTGTGCTTGATCGTGTTGTGAATGTGTGTAGCAAGATTGTGGGAAGGAAGAAATACAAATCT
Source organism: Oncomelania hupensis (assembly GCA_036898135.1). Lineage (NCBI taxonomy): Eukaryota > Metazoa > Mollusca > Gastropoda > Littorinimorpha > Pomatiopsidae > Oncomelania > Oncomelania hupensis. The sequence goes on along the minus strand of CM072523.1, from coordinate 34,825,212 downwards.
GAGTGTATTTTATGATTATGGTGTGGTGCGAAAGGCAACAAGCATTGTGCAGTACAGCAGTCATGTATTGGCAAGTCAGTATGATTTCCTCCCTTCAGGCAGACGTTACCGAGTTCCCAAATTTAAGACCGTACGTTCAAAGAACATTTTCATTCCAAATCCATATCCATTTTGAACAGTTGAATAATACTTGTGTGATGTAGCTTTTAGTATCTGCAGCAATGTATGTGTGTGTGGGTGTGTGTACATGAATTAGTGAGAGTATGATGAATGTAAATTGTACGTTTGTACCTATTTATTTGTTTTAGGATTTAATAATGTATGTATCTGTTTAACAATTTCTTATATGTATTCGCTGTTTTACAGTTTGCTTTTCAACAGACTGTGATTTTGATGTGACATGAATTAGTGCAATGTGGAATGTGTTTTGCTATGTATTGTTCCATAGCAAGTAAGACTCTATATTCAATGCGTTTGTGTAGTTGGTCAGTTTTTAAATCATTGTTATGTACTATGTTGGCACCACGATGGAATTTCTCTGTTGAGATAATAGAGTATTCGTATTCTAGATGGAAACTTCAAAGGCCCCAATTGGAAGGCTTTGTTTACTTTTGGCAAAAACGGGGTTACCCTTAAATTCGCATTGTTATTGCATTACACAATGATAAAGTGGGCTTTCCTTGCTCAAACCAACCGGTACAGTTGGAATTTTCCATTTCGGATCTGACAGGGAGGGATTTCCCCTATTTTTAACGGCACATCGATACCATAGTTCTGTGACCTTTGACCCTATTTCTGAGTGAAAATCTTTGGGGTCTGGGGTAGGGTAGGATAGGGTAGAGCCTATGTTATCAACCTAAAACGAGAAAACCTTACGAGCAATTTTTTTACGGGTTCTGTTTCTTACTGGCTTTAGTACGCTTAGTTGTTATTTTGGGCTTCAGAATGGAGGTTTGCTAGCCAACGGCTGTTGCTAGTAATAGGAACAAAAACTACGCAATTAATGAATGAAACAATTGATTATTTTCCTTCTACCGATTGAAATCGCTGAAACAGATCTACAAAGTCATAGTTCGCATGTGTGTTAGAGTCGTTATTTTTATATACAAGGTTACTGTTAATTGTTAATGAGTTTTCCTGATTTTGTTTTATAGTTAAAGTTGTTCCGTACTCATGTAAGCGCCTATATCGACCTAAGTCTAGATTATGCGCCTAAATAATAATAATGATAACAATAATAATAATAATAATAATAATAATAATAATAATAATAATAATAATAATAATAATAATAATAATAATAATTGTTATTGTTATTATTATTATTATTATTATTATTATTATTATTATTATTATTATTATTATTATTATTATTATTATTATTATTACAACTATACTTTCGAAAGAGTTATTTTTTGTTGTAAGCTAAAATAATTGTCAGTGGGGCAACACTCGCTTTGAATGTTAAAAGGGTCTGTCGAGAGCGCGTGGTCAAACTGGGTCCCTTTACGTTATCCAGGGACAAAGGCGGAGTAGTACCATGCGAGCAACTGCGCGCACGGTGGACACTTTGGTAGCCGTACAGGGGTTGGCACTATGCGTGCACATGCGCGATGGACATCGATACTTAAGCCCGAAGGCATAGCTGGACCTGGACAAGGGGTACTTTGTGTCTGGACTCGTTCATTAGGCCTTAATTTTTGTGATAGTGCATGGATTTTCTGGTACCACAATACAGTGCTTAGTGACTAGAGGCAGGGCGAGGGGGGGGGTTGAGTGTGGGTATGGGGTTGGAAAGAGGGACTGGGATTATGTTGTACATTTAGTATGGCCTCTAGTTCTAATCCATACCGAGTCCGACAGATCGGGATAAGTTCAAACTGGGGTGTCTTTCAAGTACACTGACTGTATCGGTCTGGTAAAATGTTCTTCCAGAGGTCATGAAGAGGACAAATTGTGTGGACACATTTTCGCAGAAACCTGAAAACACATCTCTTTTCTTCGCGCCAAGCTGTATGTGTAGCTAAAATGTTACAGGATTGCATAGCATGGTCATTGCCTGGTCTGGTTACTAGAATGTATTGGGCGATGGTGAAAAAGTAAAAGTGTTGAGTTAGGTTCTAGGTCCCTACCCTGCTCCCCCCCTCTCTCTTCATTTCTCCTCCACCCACTCTCTCTCTCCCTCCTCTCTCTCTCTCTCTCTCTCTCTCTCTCTCTCTCTCTATGTTATGCGCGTGTGTGCGCACGTGTGTGCGTTTGTATATCTCCTTCCCACCAGCGCTGCGATCATGCCCGTCGGTTTGGAGATATTATGCGCTTTAGACATTATTCATTCACATTATTCATTCATTCATTCATTCATTCATTCATTCATTCATTCATTCTCCTCTATCTTTCTCATTAATTAATTCATTCATTCTCCTCTCCCTCTCTCTCTCTCTCTCTCTCTCTCTCTCTCTCTCTCTCTCTCTCTCTCTCTCTCTCTCTCTTTCTCTCAGTCATTCATCTCTTTTTGTGAGTAGACTATAGAATATGGAATATGGACATTTGATTCCTCTTGACAACACTAGCTGCAGGCAGAACGAACTCTTCGAGTCAACATAACTCATGCCTGCCTCAGTGACCCGACCGGCTGCGGGAATGATGATGATGATGATGATGATGATGATGATGATGATGATGATGATGATGATGATGATGATGATGGTGATGATATTGACGACGACTTCGACGACGACGACGATGATGATGATGATGATGATGATGATGATGATGATGATGATTATGCTGCTGCTGATGATGGCGATGATGACGACCATGATGATGAGGATAATGATAGAACATGAAGACGAGAAGGGAAAACATTTATGAATCACCGAATGACTAACCTTGACATGTCAAAGCACGAGCAGTCGACATTCACACAAAAGGTCAAAGATAGCAGTTATTTCTAATCAATCACGCATGCGCGGCCATTTGCTTCCAGTACACACACACACACACACGCACACACACACACACACCCACACACACATACAAACACACACACATTTTTCTTCACCTTGAACAATTACAAGCGTAGCTGAACCAATACTAGTAATTCAATGTCCCAGCTATGCTAAATGACAGTGAACACCTCGGACACTTTTGTTTTCAAGCAGAATGTTTTGAGAGTGATGATAAGCGTATACTGCGCGATCTTTGGCAAGAATATTGACCCAACATGACGGCTGACCTTTGAGAGGCAGTATCATGAATAGTAGCATGAGAAGATGTACAATGGATCTGTCCTGCACAGACTGAAATAATCAGAAGTCTTGAACAAAACCTGGGACTGATCGATCGCTTCTCTATCTAACGAAAAAGAGGTCATTCAGAATTGGTCAGCGTGTATTCGTGAATCTGCCTGTTCTCCCGTCTCACAACTTCTCTAACTCGTAACAATAAACTACGTTGTCACACCCTCTATTAAACATAAACATAAATCAACAAAATAGCATAAGTACAGACTCAACAAGAATACAATGGATTAAATACAATTGCTTCTACTCACGTCTTTTCGCAGTATAAACTAGTTGAAAGAATAAATATATACACAACTCACAAATATACACCACTCCCAGTCACCGCCGTGAGAGAGCGAAAACGAAAGTTATAAATAGTCACACTGTAGTTATATTCGATTCTCTAGTCTCTTCTCTGCCTACGCCATATTCTTTCTCTGCACCACAATCTCACACTCCTTCTCCTCAGCCTCCCTTCTCTACTCATCGTCCTCCCTTCCTCCGTCTTCTTCTCCTTCTTCTTCTTCTGCGTCCTTCCCCCTCCCCCTTTTTCTTCTTCTTTGTCACAATAGGCTAGTTAGACCCTGCACTAAGGCTTTTCACCTTAAATAGTTCAGCCTGCTTTGACCTGCGTAACGTAAAGTCGCTGCCTAGAAGACGACACAAGTCAGTTGTGTGCTAAGCATAGGTAGGCCGTAGCATAAGCCTGCTGACGTCCAGCCATAACCCCCCGCTAGAGGCAGCTACAGGTATCTCACTACATTTCGCAGGCTTTGGCTGCCCAAAAGGCTAGGTAGTCAGTCTTTGTCTAAATCTCAACCGAGGAGGACGCACACGCAGAAAGATCTCTCGCAACAGACTACGCAGGTGATGGGTGAAAGTCATTCATCGCAGTATAGCCACAGCCTGACATTGTCAAAAAGGTAAATGATCAATCGTTAGTTTTATCACGGTTTATTGATAATATTATTGTATTATGTTTGTGAAGTTTTACCATGTTTTATCATTGTGAATGTTAGTCAAACTTTGCTTGACCACGTGGCTGAAAAACGCGACCGGTTTTGACCATGAGGTAGCCCCTACAGACCCACTGTTGTTTCTCCTATGTGTATTATTGCAGACCAGTGGCTGTACTGGAGAATGTATATATTATTAATTACTTCTCTTTGTGTTTAGTTTAGCCAGGATGTATGTATATGTATAGGAATTATGTTGGAGATTCCAGTGGACCATGGACATAGAAGGTGGTTCATCCCTTGTTTATATAAATGGACGCGATCACTGAGGGCTTTTTCTGCCATCAGTGAGACGCTCTGCACACCCTTTGTATACAAGGCGTTGCAGAAACTCGTTTTATGTTTTGCAGACGAGCAGGCTTGTTGGTCCGATGCAGGAGATAGACCACTGAGAGTCAACCCTGACATTCGGCCTGCAGTGGAGCATCGAGCACTGAGCTCCGATAGCCCAACAGTCAACAACCAAGGAGGAGACACCATCACCACACCTCAACGAATCAGCTAAGTGCAAGAAGAAAGGCATGCACTAACACTGATCTAGAAGGACTGTGCAGTAGTCCATTCTTCTCAAAACGAACATTAGGCCAACCAGAACAGTCTCAATACCATACAACACAATACAATACATTTTACTTAGTTTAGTTTAGGAGCCTTTTAACCCAAATGCCCCACGTATATACCATCGGCAGAAGAAGAGGGAGACAGAAACAGAGGTGGGAGGACAACATTCGAGAATGGACTGGCTTGACACTGAGCGAAGCCAGGAGGGTTGCTGAGGACAGAGAAAGATGGAATACACTGGATAAACGATCATCTATCTGTGGTGCCCCAACGACCTTCGAGTTACGGGATAGGATATGATAGGATAGGTTCCACGTATAATAGGACTTAAAGGTCTCACTCTCGCTGTCTTAGTTAAGCCAAAGAGGTTCTTTGGTTAAGCTCATAATCGAAATACGGGCAGTGTCACTACCAAGCACGCGTTATGAGTTAAATCCTGTTCTCAGTCGGATCCAATTGGAATTATTAAAGTGCGTCTTAAGTCCAGACCGAGGTTGCGACAAATAGTAGGCTATATTTGTATGTGGGAAGATGGGAAGGGCTAGGAAGCAGAGAGAGAGAGAGAGAGAGGGAGAGAGAGAGACGGAGGGAGGGAGGGAGGGAGGGGAGATTTGAGATAATTGTGTGTGTTTGTGTTTGTGTGTATTCATACATATCTGTAAATGTGTCTGCCTGTCTGTCCATCTATGTGTCTGTCCAAACGTCTGTCTTTGCGCCTAAGTGGCATAGGTGTTTCTCTCTATCGTATAAGTCTCATCGGCTCGTGCCTGCCAATCACAGTTTGTCCATGCGCAGTCGCGTGCTTACTGTTGTCGTCTTTTCCCGCGCTTTTGTCGCGAAGGAAAGCGCGTGCCTTTTGAAGACCAATCGACATCGACGTCGAGCGCGGGGCGGGCGCGTGCGCTTGAATAAACTGTAGACGGTGAGGGGTCGCGCCGATCTCCACAGACTTTTTTTTTCTCCCGTTTTCGCTTCCGTTTTTTTTTCTTTCTCCCCCCTATCTTGCAATGCTGGCTTTTCGGGGAATAAATATGAAGTCAAGTGCATTCAATTCTACTTGCATACGCCTTTTTTATGTGAACCTTTTTCCCTGACCTCTTCTACTCTTCCTCCTCCTTCTCATCTTCTACTACTACTACTTCTTCTTCTTCTTCTTCTTCTGGGTCCACACCCCCTTCATCTTCTTCTTCTTCTTCTTCTTCTTCTTCTTCTTCTTCTTCTTCTTCTTCTTCTTCTTCCTCTTCTTGGACGTTCTCTTTTGTCTTCTTCTTCTTCTTCTTCTTCTTCTTCTTCTTCTTCTTCTTCTTCTTCTTCTTCTTCTTCTTCTTCTTCTTCTTCTTCTTCTTCTTCGTGCTTTAGTCTTCTTCTTATTCTTCTTTTTCTTCTTCTCTTCTTCTTCCTTACTTCTTTCTTCTTCTTCTTGCTTAAGTCTTCTTCTTGTTCTTGTTCTTCTTGTTGCTCTTCTTCTTCCCCTTCTCCCTTATTTATTTCCGTTTTCTTGTTCTGCTTGTAAATAAATACTTGGCGAGGAAGGTCACGATGTCTTTACAACATACCTCTGGCTGGCTACCCTCTTTCTTTTCTTAGTCTGTTTTTGCTCGCTTTATGTAAAGGCGCATGCTCTTAAGTGAAAACGGTGGGACGTTTCTTTGGCACTTTCGTATTTTCTTCTTCTTCTTCTTCTTCTTCTTCTTCTTCTTCTTCTTCTTCTTCTTCTTCTTCTTCTTCTTCTTCTTCTTCTTCTTCTTCTTCTTCTTCTTCTTCGTCGTCGTCGTCGTCGTCGTCGTCGTCGTCGTTGTTGTTAAGGGGTCCTTTTAGTCCTTATCATAATCAACTTCTCGTAATCCTAGTCCAGATCATGGTCTTCCTCCTCCTCCTTCTCCTCCTCCTCCTCGTCCTACTCCTCCTTCTTCTTCTTCTACCTTGGAAGCGTTGAAAGTAGACTAGGAGACCTGAAGACAGGATATTCATGTAATTGCCATGTCTGTTTTCCCATTTCCGACTGCATCATTGCCGTCGTTATCGTAATTATCTTTGCATCCTCACTATCGTCTTCTTTTTTTCTTTCTCCTATTCGTCGTCTTTCGACTGGTCACCCACCACCTCCTCTTTCTCCTTCTCCTCCTCCTCTTTCTTCTTTTCTTCTTCCTCCTGCCCCACATCATCATTATCATCGGCGTTGTCTTCGTCGTCATCATTACCATCGTCATCAAGGTCATTATTGAAACGGTCAAATCACCAGGGCAAAATTGAAGGGCAGCCGCTTGTTCACGCCTTCCATTTAGCAAGGGGAAATAAGTCATTTGTTAGGCTGTCATCTTGTGACGTGAAATCTCATCAGCTGAAGGAAATGTGTACCGGAAGTGACAAAGGAGTTGCCCCGGAAACTCAAGGTGCGAAAAAGGGAAACAACCGGAGAGTGTAAAATTACCTGGCCAATTGCGCACGCTGCCAGAGACGTTTGGAGCAATTGCGTCCCTAGGATTTGACATGCTAACTAGCTTTCCTGGGCCTGTTGGCTTGCTGTGAGATTAACGCTGTTAATAATTATCGTTTTCTGAGATTTTTTTGCTTTTTGGTTCGGCCATAGAGATTCGACATGGTTAATGTTCTAGGGTTTTTCTGTATAAATAGTATCCCCACTTTGTGAAATTTAGTGCTTTAAATTACCACTGTTTCTATCATTCTCATGTATTCTTTCTCGTTCCTAATCTGTTATATCAATCTACTATCTTCTATCTACTTCGCTAGACCAATCACCTACATTTTTTCTTGAAAACTCTTCTAAAACTCCTGGTCTGTTTGTGGTCTATTTGGTCAGCTTGTGAATATTGGACACTTTCTGCCTAATGGTCACTAGGGCTTTCTATGGTATTTTAATTTAGTAGTTTAGGCATTTTATATGTATGTGTTTTGTTAATATTTTATAATGAAGTTTATACTCTATTTTGTTTTTATAAACGGCGGTTCGGTAAATTAGAGTACAGCCTCGGAGTCCCTTGCATGGGATGCTTTATTTTAAAATGACCAGCTGTTGGATTGCAATAAGGTTGTTTCAGCAGGTCTTTTATACCGAGCTGTGGTCCTGATTCGGCTCTTTGCAGTCCGCTGGACCGTATAAACAATAACTAACTAACTAACACTAAAAATCGTGTTGTTAGATAGTGTTTGTTCGGCTGGGTGGTTTACTTTTCTGAAGCTTGAAATGAAGTTGGTACCACCAACAGTGCAATTGGTACAGTTTTATACCTTAGATCAAAAGGCGAAAGAAAGTGTACTTCACCCAAGGTAAGTGAAAATCACTCGACGAGCTGCTCAAAGCTCTGACCACAAACAAGGATTAAACGCAAGCCGCCCTCTTGGTTAACATTTTTGCTATTTCAAAGGCACGATCAAACTTCTCGAACATTTGTCAATTACTCCCAAATGAACAATCTTTGTGTATACACTCCACACAAGTTTGAAGAGACAGTTAGCGGCTTGCCCTCTTCAAGTTCCTGAAGTGCTTCTTCTAGTTCAAGTCCTTTTTGGTTCTTGAAATCCATCTTCAAGTTCTTGAATACAGGGCCAGGTTTGGAGGGAGATTTCCATCATTTACTTTCCTAATTTCGGCTTGGAACAAGTAGTGTTTCTGCACTATTGCTTGCTACAGAACAGACCACTTACTAGCGTTATTCCTGTAGCGGTAAAAAGGCCCTTGCTCTCCTAGCCCCCGCCTTCCAAATCAAAACGCTGGGGTTCAAGACGCCTAATAGTTAGATGATTGGACTACGGCACGTTCTGTTGATGGTATACATGCAATCCAGTTGCATGATCTACTGGGCCTTTTTAACACTCTAGAAAACATTTATTGTATTTAAACTATTTAATGCAATCGTTCTTATATACCGCTTTTCCAGAGCTGTTCAAAACGCTAGGTAATACAGGATCTCACTTAAGTCGTTAGAGGTGCCCATTTGCAAACTTTGGGCGCAGCATCGATTGCCGCAAAGACAACTAAGCACAATCCTTGACGACCAGGTACTAGAGAGAAGGGACTCAGCTAATATTTGCTGAGTGTATTTGGATCCCGGCACTCACCCGTCTAGGATATGAGGGTCAGGATCTTTAAAGTCTTTGCGATAGAATGCAAGCGTGCAGCCAGGTTTCGGTTTAAACGCTCATCCGAAGTGTGTGCAATTTGTTTAGAGATCATTTGTTGCTAGTACTGAGCTGAAGAAGAAGAAGAAGAAGAAGAAGAAGAAGAAGAAGAAGAAGAAGAAGAAGAAGAAGAAGAAGAAGAAGAAGAAGAAGAAGAAGAAGAAGAAGAACATGATGATGATGATGATGTTGTTGATGTGGTGGTGGTCATTTTCATAGTCATGGTCATGGCCATTGTGATGATGATCATGAAAGCACATCGACAGCAGCAGCATCAGAAGAAGAAGAAGAAGAAGAAGAAGAAGAAGAAGAAGAAGAAGAAGAAGAAGAAGAAGAAGAAGAAGAAGATGATGATGATGATGATGATGATGATGATGATGATGATGATGATGATGATGATGATCGTATCCTAGTCGACGAATTGTCAGTTTGTCGTACAACTAACAACATAAACATAGAATGCTTATTGGTATAGTAGATTTATTTAGACGAAACAGAGATCTGATCGTTCACTGATTGTCTGATGGCGGTTCTACATAGACTCCTCTATAATGGCGTCATCTTTGTTACGCACGTAATGATATGACGTCACATATGAAATAGGCCTATACAACTAGGATACGACAATGACGATGATGATGATGATGGCGGTGATGATGATGATGATGATGATGATGATGATGATGATGATGATGATGATGATGATGATGATGATGATGATGTTGGTGGTGATGGTGGTAATTTTTATTGTCATAGTCATGGTCATTGTGATGATGATCTTGAAAGTACATCGACAGCAGCAGCAGCAGCAGAAGAAGAAGAAGAAGAAGAAGAAGAAGAAGAAGAAGAAGAAGAAGAAGAAGAAGATGATGATGATGATGATGATGATGATGATGATGATGATGATGATGATGATGATGATGATGATGATGATGATCGTATCCTAGTCGACGAATTGTCAATTTGTCGTACAACTAACAACATAAACATAGAATGCTTATTGGTATAGTAGATTTATTTAGACGAAACAGAGATCTGATCGTTCACTGATTGTCTGATGGCGGTTCTACATAAACTCCTCTATAATGGCGTCATCTTTGTTACGCACGTAATGATATGACGTCACATATGAAATAGGCCTATACAACTAGGATACGACAATGACGATGATGATGATGATGATGGCGGTGATGATGATGATGATGATGATGATGATGATGATGATGATGATGATGATGATGATGATGATGATGATGATGATGATGATGATGATGATGTTGGTGGTGATGGTGGTAATTTTTATTGTCATAGTCATGGTCATTGTGATGATGATCTTGAAAGTACATCGACAGCAGCAGCAGCAGCAGATGATGATGATGAAGAAGAAGAAGAAGAAGAAGAAGAAGAAGATGATGATGATGATGATGATGATGATGATGATGATGATGATGATGATGATGATGATGATGATGATGAAAGCACATGAACACGAAATAAAAAGCAAACTGTTTCATAACATTACATTCGGTTTACAAATGTTGTTATCAATTAGTATAGGTGGACCTGTTGAACAAAATACAAATAGCGCAGTTTGCCGGGCCCATGAACCACAGGTCACTTTCTTTGAGTTCGCCTGTACCAGGGCTTGCAAGCAAATTACCCAGACCTGCCTGCAGGAAGAAACATTAGGGTTGCTGCCCTTGCCTGATTTTCCGGAAGGTGTGTTGGAGTTACCTTTCCACAGCAGGTGGTGTGTTGGTGTTACCTGATGTGGTATGCCTGGGTGGCCTGCTAAATTGGAGGTGGAGCGAATAGGGGAGAAGGAGCCGATATCGTTTGTTGGGGGAGGGATAAAGGGGGATAATGGAAGACGGGAGTGAGCAGAGGGAAAAGGGTTGGTGGTGGGTAAGGTGTTTGTGTGTGTACGTTGAGAGGGAGTATAGGTACTTTGCATTGATATTTTAAATTTTAATTTTTTTTTAAATTATTATTTGGTTTCAATCAAACATATTGTACATGCAGATCTTCAGCTTGCTAATTAAGTTGGTTTTTTTTAATTTTTTTTACATGTTTGATTAATTTTTTTAAAATACATATTTTATAAAGCATCTTATCGTTTCGCGTTCTTTTCACGGGTAAATTAAACGCGAGAAAGGGAAATACTAAGAAATTATCAGCCCGATTTTCTTTTAAAATTATTGGTCTGTGTATGATCTGCGCTCAAAGAAAATAACTTAGGAAGTTTCTGGAAATTCTGACCCTGCATTATTGAGGACGGCCTCAGACGTGTCGACTTTCATGCAGGTATTTACGTATTCTAACCCGTCGGATGAGAGTATGAACTGAGGTCTAGTCCGTGCACACCCAGCAAGAACTAAATCCTGTTTCCCCAATATCCGGTGATTGCCCAGGATTGTGCTCAGCTGTGTGGGCGTCAGACTATGCGCCCAAAGGTTGCTAGTGGGCGCCTCGGGCGGCTTGAGTTAGATCCTGTATCGGCCAGCGCCTTGAGCAACTCTTGAGCTGCGCTCTGTAAGAACGAATAAATGAATAAATAAAAAAAATAGTGATAAGCGACTATGACCACCCTCTTCGACGCTGCTGAAACGCGGTGCAGGGGATATAGTTACATGGCATCACTCATCTGCGGGGAGTGAATAAAGAACGCTTGTCTATTTGCTACATTACATTACATGATTATTGCTTTAGGTCCAGCGGACTCTTCCGAGCCAAATCAGGACCGGACAACCCCCGATCCGCATCAGAGATCTGCTGAAACAACCCTAGTGGTAAAACTGAATGCTCTCCACCAGCCAGTCAATTTACAATAAAGACATCCCACGCAGGGGACGCTGAGGCTATACTCTAATTTATCGAACCCCCGTTTACAAAACCAAAATAAAATACAAACATCATTATAAATTATCAACAAAACACATACATATAAAATACCTACATTGCTAAATAATAACATTATAGGAAGCCCTTGTGACCACCTGGCAGAAAGCGTCCAATATTCCCAAGCTGATCCAACAGACCTCATACACAAATAAGGAGTCTTGTCCCGGAAGAGTTTTCAAGAAAAAAGGTAGGTGACTGGTCTAGCGAAGAAGAAGATAGTATAGCAGATTGATAGAACAGAGCAGGAATGAGAAAGAGTAAATGAAAAAGACAGCGACAGTGGGAATTTAAAGCACTAAATTCCCAGAAAGTGGGTATGCTATTTTTACTGAAACCCCCGGCACCCCAACGGGGGATGTCTATTTGCTGAGAGAGAGTGTGTTGAGAGAGGACCGCGTAAAACCAAAGTTAGCACGTGCATTCAAAGCTTATCATTTCCTATGTAAAAAAACGAAGCTTTACGAAAAGCACACACAACCCAACAGTCTCCATCCAACACCAACACAAATGACATTAGCTGCAACGACAGCCTACACCTCCACCCCCACCGCCATCACCATCACCACTACCAACAACAACAGCAGCAAGAACACCATCTACAATCGGATTTTGGCACCGCTCGCGAGCGAAATGGTAGAAATAAATGACGGCATGCATGACGGGATTGAGCTTAAGGTGACAGGGGTTTCCGTGGTAACAAAACGCAGAGACGGAACAGCGGCCCTAAATCATATCACTAGCAACCCCTCCTTGACAACAAGATAGGCTGCCCAGCAATGTTTTAGGAACAGGGCTATTATTTTGAACCTCTCTCTCCTCCTTCATGTCTTCCCACTCCCCGACCCCACCCACACCCCCTTTTTTTTCTAGTCTACCCTGCACCTCCCCGCGACACGCTTTTAGCCAGCTGATTATTGTTACTGCCGTACTTTCTGTGTCTTCTGTCTGGGGGTGCGTTCGTTTTCTATTTCTGCGGGCTATGTCGCCACGGGACCGGGCTAAGCCGTCACGTGATCAGACCATACCCATAATCAAGTGCGAAGCGGGTTCTCAAAATGGACGACGTGTCCTTTCTATGAAGAAGTAAAAACCTACCATCAGGCAGCTGCTGATTGGCTGCCTCTTCTCCGACACCATCTTTGCCCGCTTTGAGGTGGATAGTTTAGCTCGGGCTATCCGAACTAGCCCGGTTCATCACTCGGGTCATCGCCCGATTCCTCTTGATTAGTTGCGCGTCGAGCGGGCTAAGCCGGACCATATCGCGAAGATAAAACAAGTGCACTGCTGGTGTTCAGCAATGTTTAGTACCTGGGAGATATTTTTTTCCTCGTCTTCTCCTTACCTACTCTGTTCCTCCCCGACTCCCATCTTCGACAGTTCTCATCTCAGTCCAAAAATCTAACTTCCTTTTTGTGGAATAAAGAATACTTTGACTTGACTTTCACTTTAACTTTGACTTGACTTTGACTTGACTTTGACTTGATTTTGACTTTGATTTGACTGTGACTTGACTTTGATTTGACTTTGACTTGACTGTAACTTTGACCTTGACTTTAATTTGACTTGGTTCCAGAATCAGTATCAGAATCTTTTTTGTCCTCATACAATTACAAGGAAATTTGCGTGCGGCGTACGTACAGTATCTTCAAAACATAGACACAAAAACAATAAAAGACACATTTCAGGAAAAAACAAACAAAAAAACATATTATAAGTAACAGAGAGGCACTTATACACAATATGAATGCAGCATATCACATTATGACATAACACAATTTTAAAAAAACAATGTCACGCATCCAACATTTTAATCCACAGCAACATACAGGCGCGCGCGCGCACTCACGCACGCATACCGGGAATAAAATGAGGGAGTTTGGCTCTGACTAGTAACGGCCCTCTGTTCGTCTATATTCACCACCACCAAATTTAGCCCAGTTTGTTTCGTGATTTTCAGTGGTGTGTTACGTGCCTTTACATTGATCGTAAGCACAAAGTACGGCGTACGTCTCGGCAAGCTTAAACACTCTGTGTGACACAGGCGGGTGTGGGGCCGGGTAGCTCAGTTGGTAAGAGCGTCTTGCTAGTAACCGAAAGGTCGCTGGTTCGAATCCCGGATTGGTCAACGTGTGATCATATTATTTTCCCCTTTACCAACAACTGGCCCGCTGGTGTCAGTATAAATCGGTCCAGTAGTCACCTATATGCGAAAGTGTCGTGTGACTATAATCTACATACAACAGGCGGGTGACCCCTTGGTCTGATGTTATAGCCATCTTCCTATTCTATGCGACAGCCATCTTCCTTCCTATGCCGTGTTTTAAGTGGCTTGAGTAGCAGGTAAACCAAGGGCGTTACTAAGCACTAACAATTAGGTGGGGGAGCGGGGGTGGGGTGGGGGGAAGGATAGGAAGTGTACTGAATCAAAATCGTGAATTTTTAGGACTGGCCAACTGATGTCAAACAAGTGCGATTATGACTGCCCCCGCTAGTGATGACGACACGTGAAAACCCAACACTGCAAATTTGCATTATGCAAGGCTGAGTAGAAGTTCATTAAGCATTCTGCATATTCATTTGTTTATTCATTTTTACGTCTTCGGTGACGTCATATTTGAGATAGTGGAGGGGAGGAGAGTTGAGGGGGAAGAGTAGAAGAAGAAGAAAAGAAGAAGTGTTTTGAACCTAAAAAAAAAAAACTAAAAAAAAAACGACCGTCGGATCGACCGACCGACAGACTGGCCAAACCAATGGCCTGACACTGAATGATTGGCCATATGTTGAAGTAGGCTACCTGTAAACCAAAATCATACAAATCAGTTCAACCGTTTTTGAGATATAGACCAAAACGTGTTTCGCAAAGAGTTTACACCAGTGACCTAAACCTATGAGACAGGGGAAATAATGCGATGGCACAGGAAGCGGACCACTAAGCCTGGTAATGTCCCTATGATGTTTGCACAAAATCGGTTCAGGTTTTTGAGATATGGCGTGCAACGACCGACCTACAGACCGACATTTTGCTAGTCCCGACTCGTAACTATTTACGTGAAGTCTGGAAATACACTAAGATGCAAATTACAGCTGTGTGCCTGGCGCTGAGTATGTTGTTGTGTAGCTACAAATTATTTCAGTATGCCTTTTTGTGAGTGTGCGGTATTTGGCACTAGAATAGAAGCAATGACGATTAGGTTTAGAGAGACGAAAGTGTAGAAAGACGACATGTAGATATACTATACTTAGAATACTATCGTGTGTTTTCTGATAAAACAATTATTTTTTAAAATGTGATTTTCTTCTTTCTTTTTTTCTTTCTTTTGTTTTTGCTACTTTTGTTCTTCTTTTTCTTCTTTCTTTCTTTCTTACCTCCCCTCCTCCTTCTCCTCCTACTCCTCCTCCTTTCGTTCTCTCTTTCTTTCTTTTTTTGTTTATTTCTTTCGTGCCTCCTCCTTCTTCGTTTTGTTCTTGTTCTTGTTCTTCTTCTTCTTGGTATTGATTTGGCTCGTAAGAGTCCGCTGGACCTAAAGCAATAATTATGTAATGTCTTCTTCTTCTTCTTCTTCTTCTTCTTCTTCTTCTTCTTTAATTTTAAATCTGTGTTTGTCTATGTAGGTAATGTACGGATGTATGTTTTAAACTAAATGTGTGAATGACCGAAAGAATGACAGATTTTGTAAGATTAGCACATGTATGCTAAAAGTCATTTCCTTCAGGCAACAATGGTCTAGCATCACAAGGTATACAGACGTAAAGTAAAATCAAAGACATTGAATTCTGGTAATAACATATTGAATCTGTCTCTGAATCTGAACTGGATCTGATCTGAATCCGACTACACATTACCAATCAGACTCAAAACGTGGCGATCTGTACCAATATACATGCTCACATGTTATAACCACTCTCTCTCTCTCATATACCACACACACACACGCACACCCACACCCACACCTATTTCACTCAAATTTGGGTATAAACACTCAGGGAGATCGCATATTTGAAGACGGGAAAGGAAAAGGAATTTTTAGTTTTTCACATGTTATATTGACTGCCTCCAATACCATTCATTTCTGAAGGGAGGAAGGAACCCGAAGCACCCGGAGAAAACCCTCGGCGACCTTCTTGCTTTTGTTTCACTCACACCTTCTTTCCCTTCCCCTCTCCCTTATAGGCTTATCTCCTGTTACCCCCCTGTGTCAGGCAATAAGCTAAACGTGATGGGAGGCGATAGTTGCACACACACACACACACACACACACACACCAAACACACACCAAACACACACGCACACACACACACCAAACACACACACACCAAACACACACACACACCCACACACCCACACACACACACACACATCGATTGTGAACCGAGAGCCTTGTGTGAGAACAGTGTAGCGATTTGCTGCCAAATTCCGTTAGCTCAGAGACGCTGACACCCCTTTAAAAAAAACATAAACAAAAAAGCAAACATTTTTTTGTCTGCTGAACTGCAGTCTTTATGTAGATCATTGTGAGCGTCTTACAGCGAGGAAATTCCTTCCCTCTCATCCCCACTCTCTCTCCCCCTCCTCCCCAATTCATTCCTCACACTCTCCCCCACCACCGTTTTCTCGCCCACCCCCACCCCCACTTTTAAATCCTTCCTCTCTCTCTTTCTCTCTCTCTCATTCTCTCTCACTCTCTCTCTCTCACTCTCTCTCTCTTTCTCTCTCTCTTATAGATGCAATTACAAATGCATTCAGACTATCTTTATTATTGTCATCATCCCAATGTTCTTAGGCGTCGTAACCCTAATCCTAACCCTTAACCCTAACTCTAACCATAACCCTTACTAAGACTACGATAGCACTGTGCGCATGCGTCGAATTTTGCAATGCGTCGACCAATCAGAATGCTCCCAGCCCAAATAAGATACTTTGACGATGTCACACCGGTCTCTACCTCACTTTCTACCATGACTTCCCTGCCCTCGCCTTCCACTCCCCACACCAACGTCGCCTCTCCCTTCCCATCCACACCTCTTTACCCACTGTCACGCCCATCATCCCCCCCACCCTAACCCAGTAGCAACAACGATAGAATGCTCGGTCAGTAATCCGCCGACCCTGCTCACGCTTGCGGGAAAAAAGGTCACTCCTGCTCATGTCATTGCTACAGTTTCTCTATTGCAGGGCCAAGTTCGGGCTAAAGAGAGCTAAAACTTTAAGCGGGTAGGTGAGGTGAGCTCACTCAGAACAATCATACAAGAGTTGTCTGAGAAACTGGACAGGTCAGTGGTAGTGTTATCAACGCTTGACAGCGTCGTGAGAGATAATGATGCCGGCAAACACGACAGGTCATTGAAAGTTGTCGAGCAGCACATCTATGCGGGCCTCGATGACATGGGTGCTGCACACAGAGACTAGACACACGTTCAACATTAATCACACTGCAATCTGGCCAAGATGCGGCTCTACAACAAAAAACGAGGAGTGCCCGCAGTGCTGGTAATGGGCATGAACAATCGCCGAAGTAACGCTCACTCCAAACATTGGTTGTGATCAAGCGCCCGGGTCTGCAACAAAAACAAATGGACAAGCTGCAAAACAGCCAACCAAAGAATACAAAACCGAATCACAGTCAATAACGACGCAACGATCGCCTATGTCAATGTAGCGGAAAGGGAGGCGACTGGTTGAGGCTTGGGAGAGAAATTGTCTACCTTGACTTTCTTGGTTAGACCAGCCTTGGGTGGCTCCTGCTTTGCAAAATCCTTTGGGTATGTATGCCATTGGGTTACGCAGGACAAGGCGACACGACATTTGTTCTCCCCGGCTGACCATTCGCCTGCTGCTTTTGGTGGCGAGCGGGACCACATTACATTGTCGGCAGGCATTTTATGCAGGTCGGTGGCAGCGACCTTGCAGTAGAGTGCGTGGCACTAGTAGCCGGCAACCCGGTACTCCTAACCACGCTTCACCGCCTTGCAGGGCAAATATTTTTATGTCCCTCTTTTGAGGGATAAAATGAAAATAACAGCTCGGGTGGAGCAATGTTCCCAAGGTCGTGGCCGAGAGACGGGAGTCAAAATACTCCGCTCGGCTACAAGTGGTGCAACGACTGGGAACAGGATGATGCTGGACCGTTGTGTGGACTGACTTGGCGTAGTCAGTGTTGGTGCCAGACATACCTGTTGCGAACGGGGAAAGCATGGGGACATGGTTCCATTTGAGCTGTGGGATCTGTAGCGGAAAGAGAGGCGGACTGGTTGGGAGAGAAATTGTCTACCTTGACTTTCTTGGTTAGACTAGCCTTGGGTGGCTCCTGCTTTGCAGAATCCTTTGGGTATGCCATTGGGTTACGCAGGACAAGGCGACACGACATTTGTTCTCCCCGGCTGACCATTCGCCTGCTGTTTTTGGTGGCGAGCGGGACCACATTACATTGTCGGCAGGCATTTTATGCAGGTCGGTGGCAGCGACCTTGCAGTAGAGTGCATGGCACTAGTAGCCGGCAACCCGGTACTCCCAACCACGCTTCACCGCCTTGCGGGGCCCGATCGGACAAATGGAAATTGGAACCGACTCGGGCCCGATTCTGGCAAAGATCGGGCGATCGTCGGGCTACCCGAAACTTAACAGATCGTAACCCCACGTTCGCCGAACAGTAGCTCGACTTTCGATTAAGATCGGGCGATCGTCGGGGTACCCAAAACTTACCCGACCGTAACCCAGCCTTTGCCGAACGGTAACCCGATTCCGGCAAAGATCGGGCATTACGTCAGGATACCCAATACCAACCCTATTGTAACCCAACTTAAACCAGAAACAACCGCGATAATGCCCGATCCCTGGCCAATGCTGATTTACCCTGAAATCATAGCCCACATATTGTTTATGATATGTGATTGCATGAAGAAAGAATTGAGATGTCTGGTGTTAATAGGGACTGTCCTTCATCAAAGTTGATGTGTCCCCACTGAAGTATTTACACACCATTTCGATAATGATATATATATATATTATATATATATATATATATATATATATATATATATATATATATATATGTATATATATATATATATATATATATATATATATATATATATATATATATATATATATATATATATATATATATATATTAACGTGATCTTCATCGCTATCGAAATCATGTGTCAATACATAAACGAAAGGCAAAGCCCCCAAAAACAACCACAGGGGAATAGGTTTTTGCAGGCAAACACAATATCCGATCAGCACATGCAACTGTAGAAGAAAATAAATAACTGCAGAAAATTGGCGCCTAAGGACAACCGGAAAAGACCAGCAGTAATGGGCAGGGAAATTTACCCTTGTCTTATAATGTATAAATAAATACAATAGTTAAAAGAAACACTTTAACAATATTTTACATATTGTATGATAAAAATTTAGAATTATAAGCACAATTAAATAATGATATCTTGCTGAATTGATTTTGTATAAATATTTTTCACATAGTATGCCGCAGGAAATGTGAAGCAGACGAAACATTCCACAGACAGTTTAGCCAATGAGAAGCAAGAGTAGGCCTATGTTAGCTTGCCTTTGTGGTGGGCAGAATCGGGCGACAGGCGGGAGCGCGAATCGTTACGCATCCACATTTCTGGTCTCCGCTACGCATCGGGTTTTTGTAAGGCAATATCGGGCCCCTACTCTAGCCAGACAAAAGTCGAGATAAGTACTGTGCCCTACGCGGCGCGAGTGGGGCCCCGATCGGGCTGGTTTCCTGGGTTGCGACTTTTGCATTTTTTCAACATTATGAAGTTTTATTTTAATTTTTTTCACGGACCTATTACTTTTATTAGTGTACAACGTTACGAGGGACACAATTGGCAATAAGAATTACATTTCTAAGGTAATGTGCTTCCAATTTTATAAGTTTTATTGATACTGAACATAATACTGTAATTTGCTCAGATTTTGCGTCCAAAGCGGATCGAGATTATCCGATCAGCATGCAATATTTCTGAACAATCAGAAGACTGTTTTGGCAGCCAATCACAGTACGGATGCCTAGCTATTGCAGCAGCTATATAAATGCGCATACAAAGTCCCCTATACGCTCAATGTGTCCGGGACACAAATTTAATAAAGAAGAAGAAGAAGTATTTGATACAATTTCTTCATCAACCATGACAAAGACGCGAAATCTGACGTTGGAGGAACGTATCAGGGTGTCAGTGATGAAGGAGGAAGGACGTTCTTGTAATCAGATCGCCATAAAAGTCCGCTGCAGTCACAGCGCGGTTGTAAAGATTCTGCAGAAGAAGCGCCAGACTGGTTCAGTGGTGGACAAGCCTCGGTCGGGTCGTCCACGTGCTTCAACATTACGTGAAGACCGTGTACTTCGACGCATTTCGTTGACCAATCGCAGGTTGACCTCACCTCAGCTGCTGCGTGAGTGGTCAGATGATTGCCATATCGATGTCAGCGCTTGTACAGTTCGTCGCCGGTGTTTGCTGTTTGGTCTACGAGGCTGCAAGGCCCGCAACAAGCCATTGATGACTGATTTACAAAGGCGCAACCGAATTGAGTGGGCACGAAGCACTCAGCCTGGACCTGTGCAATGTGGGAAAGGGTGCTTTTTAGCGACGAAAGCACCTCCTGCCTGTTCGGAAACCAAGACTTCCTGAAGAGGAGTTTAAACCCGAGTGTCTTAACCTCACAGTGAAGCATCCTCTCAAGGTCATGGTCTGGGGTTGCATGGCTGCCAGTGGCGTTGGACGTCTCCACATCGTCGATTGAATGGACAATAAGGCCAAGTACATCACCATACGCGACAAATGCATGCTGCCATCAGCTCCTGCAACTGTTTCCAGGTCAGTTCATTTTCCAGGATTACAATGCGCCCTGCCATCGGTCGAAAATGGTGATCAACT
The DNA here is from genome assembly GCA_036898135.1 of Oncomelania hupensis. Lineage (NCBI taxonomy): Eukaryota > Metazoa > Mollusca > Gastropoda > Littorinimorpha > Pomatiopsidae > Oncomelania > Oncomelania hupensis. The sequence goes on along the minus strand of CM072523.1, from coordinate 34,804,403 downwards.
GGAAGCGGATGCACAACATCGAGTCAATGGAATGGCCCGCCCAGTCTCCTGATCTCAATCCCATTGAGAATTTGTGGTACAAGGTGGCACTGGAGATATCAAAGAGACACCCAACATCAAAGCGTGAGTTGATAGAGTCACTGATTGCAGCCTGGAACCACGTTGTCACCCATGATCACCTCATCAAACTGGTTTATTCAATGCCGACTCGATGCCGTCTCGTGATCAAGAGCAAGGGCTGGCCCACCAAATATTGAGCCATCACCGATACACAAAACGGCTTTTTTTTAAAAAAGGCCATCTTTGCAAATACAAAGAAATATAAAGAATATATCACGATATTTTAAAGTATGCTAAATTATTTGACATAATTAAATAGTGTTGCACACTATGTGATTTATGCAGAAAATGATTAAAATGCAAACCTTAACAAAGAAAATTAAAATATTATGTCCAAGGGTGCCGAACAATGTTAATTTTATAGTCAAATATATCCCCTGTAACATTGCATGCAGATAAATGTTGAGGGTCAAATAAAAAAAATTCAAATTAAAGGTCAGAATGTTGACAAAATGCAAAAGTTGCAAGTGGTTCCAAACTTATTCACACCACTGTTCCAACTACTCCTTCTTTCTTTCGTAAAAACACATTACCTGTCCTTCAAACTGGCATTGATAAACATGTAAAATTCAGTGCGTAACCCGACGATCTGAACTATAGTCCGAAGTAGTAGAATAGTAGTAGAGAGCATGTGGTTTCAATTCAAAGGTAGTCCTCCGGACTCCGCTATCTTGGGGTGGCCTCGTGGCGCAGTGGATAAGTCGCCGGTTTCCTATGCGGAAGGTCGCGGGTTCGATTCCCGCAAAGGGCGAACGTATGTGACTTAGGTACGAGACTATTGAGGTCACCGAGGGTTTTCCCCGGGCACTCCGGTTTCCTCCCTCCCTTCAATAATGGTACAGGACGCAGTCAATATAAAAATTTCAAAAATAAAAATTCGATTTTCTTCCGTCTTCTAATAGCGATCTCCCTGCCTTTACACCACCTGTTTGAGTGATGGATGTTTATTTGGAGTGTGTGAGGGTGGATGAGACAGGTGAGCGTGTATGTTGGTATAGATCGCCGCTCTTTGAGCCTGATTGATTTGGTGAAAGGCGCGTAAATAGCATCCTGTATTATTATTATTATTATTATTATTATTATTATTATTATTATTATTATTATTATTATTATTATTATTATTATCTTGATAGATTTTGTGTATCGAAGACCTGCTTCCACGTATTCATTGTATGACGATTTTGTGCATAGAATAAACAGCGTCACTGTCATTTACCCAAATTCTGATGTGATACTTTTAGAGGATTTTAATATCAATCTGATGAAACCACATATATCCTGGGAATCAGCATTTTCCTTATTCGGGCTCCAGCAGATGGTGAATAAACCAGAGACCCTACTTGCTCACATTTATACGAACAATCCCTCTAAAATACAAAATGTCAAAGTGTCTGACATCAACCTCAGTGACCACAATCCTGTTATGGACGTTAAACTCTCTCTCTCTCTCTCTCTCTCTCTCTCTCTCTCTCTCTCTCTCTCTCTCTCTCTCTCTCTCTCTCTCTCTCTCTCTCTCTCTGAAGACTGCGATGAAAGTGGCCTTTGGTTGTTGTTGTTGTTGTTCTTGTTGTTTTTGTGTGCATGGGTGGTTGTGTATGTGTGAGCGCTCGCGCGCGTGTGTGTATGTTTGGTTTGTGTGGGTGTGTGTGTGTGTGTGTGTGTAATACATAGGCTAATAAACAGGCCCTTGTTGCTAAACACAAATTGAATGTGTGTGTGTGTGTGTGTGTGTGTGTGTAATACATAGGTTAATAAACAGGCCCTTGTTGCTAAACACAAATTGAATCAGAAAAAGCAAACTGTATCTTATCGCAGGCAATGGGCAGTATTTTATGTAGACATTATTTCATGGGGTTTTGTTGCAAAATTTCCATCGACAGTAGTGAATCGTTAGCGACCGTTTAGTGTAGATCTAATCACTGAGCGTGTGTTAGTATCTGTGTGTGTTTGTGTGTGTATATGAAGGTTTTGTGTGCGAGCACGCGTGTGTGTGTGGGTGTGCATATGTGTGCGTGTGTCTGTGTATGAGTGTGTCCGTATGCCTAGAGGTTGGTCGCGCGGCATATGTATAATAGAAATACTTTCTGAAGTTAGCATCGTGGAATCCAAGTAGTTGCAAGCTCAATTTCTTACCTACAGGGTTTCCGTGCATTCCTCTAGTCTATTTAGAAGTAAGCTGGGAGATTTCATTGCAATATGTTAATTACGCAAACTGATCTCCAACCTGTGTTCATTTCGCATTCGCGATCCGAAGGTCACATCCCCTCGGAGGCTGCCAGCGGTGGGCAATAGACAGTACTGACTAATAGGCTCAACGTCGAGACGAGGTGGACACTCCGTTGTTCTCTGTTTGACATGCCAGACTGATTTGGCGCGTGGAGAAGGAAGGTGGGGGTGGTGGGGAGTATAGTAGGTGATGAAGTCGTACCTGGATGTTTCCTGGAAAGGACGGAGAGCGAGAAGGAAGCGAAGAGAGAGAGAGAGAGAGAGAGAGAGAGAGAGAGAGAGAGAGAGAGAGAGAGAGAGAGAAGATAAGATAAGATAAGATAAGGTAAGATAACAATTTTATTTTGCAAGGGTAAAAGAATAAGCGCTGGATGCGCTTTTTTACATCTTGCCCTTGGGGTTTTAACAATAACTATTAAATACAACTCAAGGTTATAACATTCACATCATGGAACAATAACAAATAAACAAAGTCATCATTTGATAAAATCCTTTTCAAACAATTGAAATCAAATTAATGTTGTTAATCTCAATCAACAACATTAACAATTAATGTGTTTTTAATTTTTAATGTGTTTTAGGAGACGTGTTCTAAATTATGTAAATTTAGATGCTGGAGTGCGGAGATCTTCAGGAAAGTTATTCCACAAAATGGAACCGGAATAAGCTAGACTAGTTTTGTAGAGATCATTTCTTGGAATTGGAACATTTAATTTTGTGGACGATCTGGCAGTTGTTGTTGTGTTTTTTTAAAAAGAGAAGATAGATAGGAAGGTGCATTGCCAGAAAGGACCTTGTGCATGAAAACGCCTTTATTAAATTTTAGTCTGTCGGTAAGAGGTAGAATATTGATCCGTTTATAGTCATCTGGAGAGAGAGAGAGAGAGAGAGAGAGAGAGAGAGAGAGAGAGAGAGAGAGAGAGAGAGAGAGAGAGAGAGAGAGAGAGAGAGAGAGAGAGAGAGGTGGAACACAGAAAGAACGTTATTGGTTATCTATATCCATGATTGTTATAGAGCAGAATGGTAATGAATTGATCGCTGCAGGAAGACGATATGCTTCTTCTTTAGCTTATGTTTTCTATCGGCCGCTTCGCTGCCGTTCATCAAAAATTGGATAAGCATATTTAGGGCTATATAATCTAGTCTAGGAGATCAAAACATGACAACGCAGACATTCATTGTAGTGAAAGGTCAAGAGGTAAAAGGTCACGGAGATCTCCCAAGGGAGAGAACTGCCAGCGTAACGCATGCATATCTATGCATCTAGCAATTATCGTTCTTGATGTTCATCGAGCTTTAAAACCATTGTACGAAGAACGCGTGATGTGCCGAGAAGATAACGTTTGGGTGGGGGGAGAGGGGGTCCTGCTGCTCCCACTCACCCTTTGTTGCACTTACTCCTCATAAAGCTGCACGCCCATGAGTGGGTGGGTGTAACGGGAGGGGGGGGGAGGAAGAGGGGGACATAACCCTAAACGTTTTTCTCTCATAATATCTATCATGTTAATTGTAACAGAGAAAAAAATTATGTCATGCTCATTAAGCTGGCTTGTGAAAGAGGGAGATGCCTAATGCCTCTTTATCGACCGACAGGCAGGTTTAGTGATGAACCCTGTGCTCACGTCACTAGCTGTGCTGCATTGTTTTAAAGGTCAAAGCATTGCCTGTCACACATTTTGTATAATCGTGGACAAACACATGCGGTTGGCATAGTGAATTTTTCATCATTATGTTTATATAAATCCTCCAATGAGTGCAGTTTTGCATATGATGCATATTACTGCGTACGGCGGCCATTCATTTGTATGGTTTAATCAGATCCATTTCTTCCTCCCTCTTCTCAACCTTTACCCCTAACATTTGTGCTCCCCTTTACTCCACAGGCACCCGTGTCGGACTATCCAGACATGAGTGCCTGTGGGTGTATTTTTTCCCTCTCTTTTTTTTTTTACGAATTTGCAGGACTTAAAGTGATTTTTTTCGTCTTGTTCCCCTTCTTTTTCTTCTCCCATTCCGAACTTTGCAGACATAAAGTGAATTATGTTCGACAAGAACCCATGATAGCATAGCATAGCATAGCATTGCAATATACGGCATGCACGCTAGAAGGCGTTAGCCCTCTGAATGAGGGACAGTGGTCGCTCCGAACCCTTGACCCAGTCTTATTGTCTTAACAATGTTGAATACATTTTGAACGTCCACATTAGTGGTACACGTACCCTCCCCTCCTCCCCCCCCCTCTTTGAACAACTTATATAACTTATTTGTGAACGCACTGAGTGAATCTGCATTAACGACCTCAGAGGGTAAGTTATTCCAAGTTGTTATAATCATGTTGTTTTTTTAAACTGTTGAAATGATGTTAAATGTATTTGCCATGTCGTCCTGCCGCAAGCATTAGTTGTACATACGTCACTGCTAAAACTGACTACAAATAGACCAATACTTGCGATGATCGCAGTTGGAAAAGTGAAAAAAAAAATTTTAATTTACCCCGACTGTAGTGGCATTGCAGTAAGCCTACAGTTCTTCTTTTTGCACTGTACTGTCGTCCCCATTTTAAGAAAAGAAGAAGTCTAAAGCCGAAAAATGTAATGTTCGACGAGAACGTCAGATATAAAAAGTGCTGAAAGAATACATTGACGTTTGGCGTCTACACAACCAACCAACCACCGTTGGTGATATTGCAGACGAGAATATCCATTCGAATTACTATGTCTAGTATTTATTGAGTTGGTTAGTTTGATGCTTTCATTAATTATTGTAGATGAATTCCATAAGTACACAGTTAACGAAACGCTTCTGTTGCAACAAATTTCAATTTGACCTCACTTACAAAAACTACGGACAACAAGACACTTTCTTGTGTGCATGTATGTGTGTGTATGTGTGTGTGTGCGTGTGTGTATTTAAATGCAATATAGACTTATATATATATATATATATATATATATATATATATATATATATATATATATATATATATATATATATATATATATATATATATATATATATATATATATATATATCTACGCCGCAGTTGCAGAGTGACGAATGCAGCGCGTACCAGTCCTCATCAGTCAGGAAATGTTTTAGCTTAGGCAGGGGGGAAAAGGGGGGAAAAGAAAAGACAACTCATTCGTCTGAAGAATTAAATACAAGGGAGTTGCTTTAGTTTGAGCGGGAAAAGAGAAGACAACTCAACCGTCTGAAGAGTTTTCGGGATTTGCTTCGTTTTGGCGATTAAAATAAAAAGACAGCTCTTTTGAATGAAGCGTTACCGAGTGGGAGTGGATGGATGCGTGGTGGGGTGGCTAAGAAGGGTACCAGGGGTAGTCACTCTTTAGCTCAGACCTTGTTGACTTTAAAGTCTGTGTAACCGAGACTCGTCAATTGCCTCCTTGCCTTTGCAATCGATCGGTAGGGTGCTCATTAACTGTGGAGCCTACTGTGATACCTCTCTCTCTCTCTCTCTCTCTCTCTCTCTCTCTCCCCCTCTCTCTCTTCCTCTCTCTCTCTATCTCCCCCCCCCCTCTCTCTCTTTCATATGGAAAAAAAAGAAGGAAAAAAAGACGGCAAACCTTTTACATGATGCTTTCACACACCCAAACGGCTGAGGAAGAATTGATGTAATACATCCATAGATGAAAACCCCGCAGTTTCAAAAGTGTTTCTTCTCATTTTAAAACGAACGGCTAATACTTATTCCCTCCTAATTCGAGCAATAGACACTGTACTACTCTAGTCATAGTTAGCTAAGGAGATGAAAATTTAGGTTGTCGCTTTGCTGTCTAGAAATGGAGAGAAAGAGCGGAGGAAAGGTTGCCTCCATTTATTGTATTGCTATTACAGAGATCTGCAGCGGAGATCTGTGAAGATGTGCCATATATGCAAATCATCCGACCCACATCTTTCTCCATGCAGCTCCGTATGCGGAATAATTATTTTCCCTGTTGGGGCGGACAGATAAAGACTGGTGTGGTTGGCGGGGAAGGGGGAAGATTGGAGAAACTATATTTGGGTTTTTCTTCTTCTTTATCTTTAATTTTACTCCTCATCTTCCTCTTCCTCCTTTTCTCCTCCTCCTCCGCCTGTCTCTTCTTCTTCTTCTTCTTCTTCTTCTTCTTCTTTCTTCTTCTTCTTCTTCTTCTTCTTCTTCTTCTTCTCAACTTCGTAATCATCGCGACATTGTCGTCGCCGTCATTTCATCATCATCATTATCATCATCATCATCATCATCATCATCATCATCATCATCATCATCATCATCATCATCATAGAGGTAATACACATTGCTGCGATTGGTAGAAAGTATCGCCAAAACTCTCGCTAGCAGCAGGTGAAAGTATTCCCTCCATCCCTTCAAAGTATACTTTGGGCTCGCTGCTAGCCGCGGATGCGAACCGCAGTACTGTTTAAAAGTGACGGAAAGAGTGGAATATTGCTACAAGTACAAGGGCTCGGGTAATGGTTAGTTGTAGATCTAACCCTTTTCCTTTCCCTAACCCTTTTCTCTACATAAATGCACTTTTTCCGACCCAAAAACCCATGTGCCTTCTTAGATTCTTAAATTGTATCAAACCAAGTGAGGACACTATCCGGCGTCAATAAACGGTTCGAAAAGAATCTCAAACGGTTCGTAAAAGACAGTTGACCTAGAAACAGATACAGCGTGACCTAATTCGTCGCCTAGAGGAGACGAAACTTACTTCTCCGTTTGTAGTCTTTCAGCGACACAGTAACTGAGCAGGCTGCTAACCTCGCCAATATCCCTTCAAGGGACAAAGGACATACTTTGGCCTGCTGCGCAGCGAGTGCCTGGAGTATACATTCTTTCGATCGTAGCTATGTGCAATGGTTGCATCATCATCATCATCATCATCATCATCATCATCATCATCATCATCATCATCATCATCATCATCATCATCATCATCATCATCATCATCATCATCATCATCACCGTCATCATCATCATATCTTCATCATCTTGGTCATCGTCATCTTCTCATTCTTGTTGTTGCTCTTGTATCTGATTTTTCGTGGATAGTTGCAGAAAAAAATTAAGTGAACAATTTAAATGCTGTAAAGTATTCATATTATACCTGTAAGAGTCGATGGGGCGCAATTCGTGGTGCGAACCAGTGGTGTGACACACGTTTCAGGGTTGTGGTTTTAATTCATGTTTTACAGAAGTGTAATTCTTGAAAGTTTGCAGTTTACTTGGTGAAGTTAGGTGTATGCTAAATGTGTAATTAGAGATTGACTGTTTGTGGAACGTTTTTGTGTGATTTGAGTGAAAATTGCAAGGTTAGTGACATTTTCGAAAAGTACCTTTTTGGGTGCGCTTTATTCGTTGCTATAATGTTCCAATATAGCAAAGAGCAATTGTGTAAGCATCGCCACGCTCATCTTTTTTATTCTTTTTTTTTTCTCTCCCCAATTTGGTTGCGCTCATTTCAACTATACGCGACGCGCTGACTCACCGTCGATCCAGAAAGGACGACGTTCCGGCGTTGTTCTACGTACAAGAAGACGAAAAAAACAGACTACCCCTGCCTTCCGTAAAATTGGGCAACGTTCAGTTTGTGCGAAATAAACTAGACGAATGCATTAGTGGTGTGCAGTACCTGCATGAATACAGAGACTAATCTTTTGTGCCTTTGTGATTCTTGGCTGAAAGAAGAAGAAGATGGGGACACTGACTGTCCAGTCTTCACAGCGGTCCTTCTGGATTGTTTCGTTGAGATGACGGGGAAAACGAAGGGAGGTGATGTCTGCATGTTTGTTAACAGCGAATGGTGCACCAACATCACGGTCAAGGAGAAGTGTTGCTCTAAGAACATTGAATACCAACAGTTGCTCTCAGGCCCTTCTACATCCGCAGAGAGTTCAATCAGCTCTTCGTGACCGTGGTGGACATCCACCCCAAGGCAGACACCAAGGCAGCAGCATGTAAAGTAGCGGAGGTTGTTCATATGTTATCGTCGCAATACCCTGAGTCCCCTTGTTTTGTGCTTGGGGATTTCAACAGCTGCAAGCTAAACCGCGCCATCCCCCACTTCAAGCAGTTGTCACCTGTCTGACCCACAAAGACAACTCCATCGACCTATGTTAGGGAAATTCCCAGAGCCTAAAAGTCGAGACCCCTCCATGGTCTTGGCAGGAGTCCCCATAACATGATCCACCTGATGCCTATCTACCGCCAATGCCTGAAGCGGGAGAAGCCCACCGTGAAGTTAGTGAAGAAGTGGACACACTCAGAGGCTGCTTTGAGTCTACGGATTGGAGTGTCTTCTCTGATCCCAGCATCGATGTGAATGTCGACGCCATTTAGTCCTACATCGCCTTCTTTGCAGACACCGTTCTTGAGACCAAGTCCAGCAAGGTCTTTCCCAACATCAGGCCCTGGATTACCCCTGGTCTTAAAAGACTCCTATACAGAAAGAGAGAGAGGCGTTCAAGAACGGTGACAAGGACGAGATGAAAGCAGTACAAAGGCAGCTCAACATGAATATCACGTCCAGGTTTGAAGACCACTTCCTAGAGAGCAACGCTAGGCAGTCCTGGAGGGACATGGGCACTATCATATCACCGGTCACAAGCAGAAGTCCTCGATACAGTCCCTAGACGAAGCGAAGCTGGCTGGCGAGCTGAACTCATTCTATGCCAGGTTTGACCGGTACGAATTCAGTGAAGAGCAGCAGCAAGCCATGGAGGAGGTGCTTGATAAACCTCCCTTGCCAGTCCTGATAGGGTTGAGAAGGTCAGACAGGCCTTCCAGAGGGTGAAGATGCGCAGTGCGGCCGATCCCGACCATATTAGCGGCAGACTCTTGAGGGAGTGTGGTGACGCGCTGGCCCAAGCCTACTTTGAGATCTTCCAGAGGTTCCTTGACGAAGGCAGCATGCCAGCGATCTGGAAGAGCTCCATTATGGTGCCTGTAACGAAGAAGAGCTCCCCAGCCACGCTGAACGACTACAGGCTCGTGGCGCTAAACTCCATCCCCTTCAAGTGTGCTGAGAAGATCATCATACGCAGGCTGATGTCAGAGACAGAAGAGCATCAGGATCATCTTCAGATCGCATATGTCCGTAACGTGATTACTGAAGATTCGATCTTAACTCTTCTGCACAACATCTATCGACACCTCGAGAAGCCTTCCACCTATGCCAGGATCCTTTTCATTGACTTCAGCAGCGCCGTCAACACCATCAAGTCACACCTAATGGTCTTGAAGCTTCTGAAGATCAACGTCTACTTTGTCGTCCTCAGATGTTTCCTGACCCAGAGGTTTCAGAGAGTTCGTGTCGGGCGTGCCCTGTCATGACCAACACTGGAGCTTCTCAGGTTTGCGTGCTCTCCCCATCTCTTTTTACGCTGTACACCGCAAACTTTCTATCCTCAGATGATGACAGTCTGTTTGCTGTCTGGTCTCATCCTGAAGGGCGATGTATCGGTATACAAGCAAGCCGTGGAGGAGCTGGGGGAGTGGTGCGGCACGAATTTCCTTAAGCTGAACGTGTCCAAGATGATAGAGCTCGTTGCAGACTTCAAAAGGACAAAGGTTTGCATCGACCCGACCGTCATCAAGAGCGACCCAGTGGAAATGGTGGAGCCCTACAAGTACCTAGACACGCTCATCGACAACCATCTGGACGGGTCTTCCAAAGTCGATGCTGTTCCAGAGGTTTTTCTTCTTGAAAAAGCTTAGACGGTACCAGGTCTGCCCTGACATTCTACGCCTCTTCTTCCAGTCGACCACCCAGAGCATCCTGACCTTCAACCAGCTGTAATACCACAGCAGCGCCAAGAAAGGTGACATGTTTCGACTGGAGAAGATTGTAACCAGAGCAGCCTCCATCGTTCCCGAGAGTGGCTCTGAGGAAGCTGACAAGCATCCGCGCGGACGATCGCCACCCTCTCCATCAGACGGCGGCGTCCTGCGAGTCCGGACGGGAGTCCTCACAGCGTCTGAGGTCTCTCCGAGCCCGGACGAACCGCATGCGGAACGACTTTTTATTAAGTCGCTGTGACGCCGCTCACGAACTGCTGTGACACACTTTGCCTAACTGCGGTTACTCACTTTGCCTTGGATTGTGTGTGTACGTGTGTGTGAGAGAGAGAGAGAAGAGAGAGAGAGAGAGAGAGAGAGAGATGGGGGAGGGGGAGGAGGGCTCTGCAAAGAACTACGGTAAAGAACTATGATACTAATGTTTTATGCTTTATTCTTGATTGTGTTTTATATTGTTGCCCTCGTTTAGATAAAGGAAACTGCTTATCAATTTACTGTTACATGGTATTTTTATGCAATTATGACTGTTTTTTTTAAAAACTTTTGCTCAATTTTGTTAATTTTTTTTTTTAAAAAATTCCTAATCATAATTCCTTTAATTTGGATAGTACTTAATATCGTAGCATTTTCGACTTTTATCACCTATGTATATTTATCAACTTTTAAAAACTTAAAATAGTGTGTGTATATATTATATATGCATGTTGAGGGTTTGTGCACTGTTTGGTGGAAGATTGCAACTGCGGTGTGATTGCGGTTATGCAACTGCGGTGTGATAGTTGCCGAGTGCCTGAAAGCTATCTTACGAATGGGATAGTGTGATGTTTCTGTGCAAGTAAAAGTGTGCATGATTTCACCGTTCATGAAAACGTTATTTTATTGCTCTTTGATAATGTGATCTATGCAGAATATTTTATTAGTGTTGTCTTTATCATTGTCCTTGTATGTTGAGTCGTCACACCACACACCTCATTTCCTTGTGAGTTATGAGGACAATAGATATATTATCTTGAGTCACTTTCTCAGGAAAGGATTCCTTAGGAAATAAAGATACAATTGTTAGGTGTTTATACGCCTCTGATAAATAAGTAAATAAATATTACAATAAAAAGAAAAAATAGGTTAATTATTTAATTGATTAATTACCAAAAAATAAATAACCACACTAATAATGAAATAGCAAATAAATAAATAAATAAATAAATAAATAAATTAGGATGTAGGTTACTTAGTCCGTTAGTTTTAATATGACCGCCAGAACAGCAATCCCTGTAACTAGGTTAATGTTTGATTAGGCCTTGACCATTTAACATTCCCACTCTCCTGGCCAAATGGGGTGCATCAAGTAATAAATAAATAAATAAATAAATAAATAAATAAATGGAATTTAAAACAGAAACCGGGTCCTCAGGGTCAGTTTCACGAAGTAGTATAATGGCGGGCAGTAGTTCTGTCACGGGGTCTTTCTTTCACTAATGTGATTGAAATGGACGCCAGACAGTCGGGCAGCCGACATTTTGGAGTTCCACCCTGTCCGGCAATAAGTTTACAAAGTACATACCCTCGGGGAAGATTTGTCTTTAACCCTTGTTGTGCCGACTTGCATGAGCATTTTTTGAGTCATGTTTTCCAAGTGCCAACCAATTGGCAGCAGAGGAGAGGAGATAGATCTTTTCTATAATTTTCTCATTCCACGGATCGGATGATAGTCTCTAGTAAGGATTTTGTTCAAGATAAAACTCAAGTCCCATCGTTTAGGCGAGACACCTTTATCACTTGTGCTTTACACAAACCTTTTTGTCTCCATTGAAATGAGAGCTGTATCAGCATGGATTCTTACGCAGTGTTTTGTTATTTTAAGCATTCTGAGTGAACGGTTTAATTATTTTGAATCCCTTCTCGAGTTTTGATTGTTCTTTTCATGTTATAAATACATCGTTGGCAACAACAACAAACAACAACATGAACAACAAAACGACAACAACAAACAGCACGTAAAGTGAAAGGAGACGCCAAGTTTTGAGAGGTGAGAACGTGCTTTCTTTTGGATCCTGGTCGTCGCCCCTTGCTTATACATTGGGCAGATTCTGCTTTTGTGCTGGATAATTTCAGCACCGCTTGTGTTACCTCTCTTACAAACAATCAAAGACAAGAACTGCTAGTCCGCGAATTTATGCTTGCACTGATAGCCAATGGATTTGACGCCGAATCATTCTGTGTATCAGCAAGCAAACTAAAACAAACAAACAAACAAACAAAGCATCACTCAAAACTGTCCCGACTAACTAATGAATACTCGCAGGTGCAGGTTTATAAATAGCCTACTTTGACCGTCTCCTGTTTCGCACGGACAGTCTGGCAGTGACAGAGTTAAATGGAAGGTTAAGTAGAGAAATGGAATGGTAGGGTTGGTTAGTTGTGCACTCTGGCGTCCAATTCAAGGGCTTGGGTTGACCTCTTCAGTGCCAACAAATATTATTGTATTGAGCACCGAGTGACCAGTTTTAGGACACTGAATTTTCAATATCCTCCCACTCCCCTGCCACGCACCCCGCCTCTCTCTCTCTCTCTATCTCTCTCTCTCTCTCTTTCTCTCTCTCTCTCTCTCTCTCTCTCTCTCTCCCTCTAGCTCTCTCTCTCTCTCCCTCCCTCTCTCTCTCGCTCTACGCCAGAATAACAATACGTTGTGGCATTACGACGGTGTCACGCACCGATTTGGACTGATCATTTATTACTTTTCTGTTGGTAGGGGATGTCGATTTCCTCCTTGGGTCACGATTTTTACCCTCCACGACAGCCTTCTTAGAAAGGAATCACAGAACAATTTTGGGATCACTTGTTACATGCTTTTCTGTCATAATTATAAGGATCGAAAAAATGATTCCACTTTGCTTTAAAAAAATTGTTGTGTTTTATTGAAATCCGAGACCACAAATTGTTTTTTGTCGCTGAATTATGACGATATCACGATTCTTGGGAAATGGAAGAGCTGCTTACTTCGTGATGGCATTTTTTCTCCCTCCCCTCATCTTTTTTTCTTTCTCTCTATCTCTCTCTCTCTATCTCACCTCCTAATTGGCTTCATAGTTCGATTTAATATTGTTAATGTTATATGCTTTTTGTAAAGAAGAAATTTTTATTTTTATTTTTTAATTCGGATGTAATTGTTAGCATGTTTTTTTTTGTAATGGCATCCCCCTACTCTCTCTCTCTCCCCACTTTACACCCACGTTCCAACTTCATCCCCACCCAGCCTGTCAAAGCTAGTTTTCCCTAACTAAAGTCCATTATGTATATGCATCATTGAAGTATGCGGTCATCACAAGTTTTGCGATCATTGAAGTATGTGGACACCACCAACGATTTGTGATTATATTAAACAATTTTTTTACGGATGCATGTGTTGCTTCTTTTGTGTTAACATCCCACCTTTTTCAAACCCCAACCCCCACTCTCTCCCTCCTCTTAACCCCCCCCCCCCCCCCCCCCCCCACCTTTGCCTTTTGGAGAGTTTTGTTGTTGTTGCTGTTGTTGTATTATTTTTTTTAAAGGAAGTCTTCGCTATCGCTTCACCACTAATTGCGAAACGATTTGAAATTCAGAAGTGTTTTTGTTTTCTACTACTTTTAAAAAAAAATATCATTTTTTTAGCGGTTTGAATCGCAGCTTTATTTTTTTTTTCTTAATAGCTTTTCCCGTGACCTTCTAGCTTCTGGACATTTTCCTCTCCTTCGCTTCGTTGTTCATTGCATGGGATGGAAAGGAAAGAAGGAAATGGGCCAATTCCAAACTGCTTTTTGCCCTCATCGATGTGTCTATTTGATGCGCCCAGCCAATAATATTGACTCGCAAGGGGCTTCGGGCCAAATGCCATCATTCGTGTGCAGCCTGGCTAGAGAATGGAGCTGAATGCTGGCTGTGCCTGCAGTCATTGCAAGCCAGTCAAGAGGCTTGCTCTGGGAATATGGGGTTAGCCCGATGTTTTACGAAGTCTATGTTCACCCAAGTCTATGGTCGCTCAGTTAGGCCTATGTTCCCCCAGATCAACATCACCCCCCCTCCCCCATCCATTTGTCCTTCCCCTGGTCTGTTCCACTTTAGTCTTATGTTCTTCCGGTACAGGTTCATCCATGCCTATGTTCCTTTAGGTGTATGTTCCGTAGGTGTGTATTCCCCTAAACATGTTCGTGAAGGGCCGTTCGTGAATATGTAGTACTTGGTATCTAATTACATAAAAGTGTGCCCATATTTACACACACACACACACCCATACACAAACACACACACACATAAAACAAAAACGAAGGCACACACACGCACGCATACACGCATACAAAGTAAACAATGTGGTAAAGAAACCTTTGGGGAACAAAGACCTATAGCTGGAAGATCATAGAACATTAGAGGGAACAGAGACCTGGGGGAAGGAACCTAGACTTAAGAATTAGGTGGTATGCTGTACGTAATCCTGCAGCAGGTATGCGTCTTCCGCACTGAGCATGGATTGGTAGCATTGGTACCAATAACATTACATTACATTACCTTATTATTGCTTTAGGTCCAGCGGACTCTTCCGAGCCAAATCAGGACCGGACAACCCCTGATCCGCATAAAAGATCTGCTGAAACAACCCTAGTGGTAAAACCGAAAGCTCTCCACCAGCCAGTCACTTTACAATAAAGACATCCCACGCAGGGGACGGCTGAGGCTTCACCCCAACTTATCGAACCCCCGTTTACAAAAACAAAATAGAATACAAACATCATTATAAATTATCAACAAAACACATATATATATATAAAATGCCTACATTGCTAAATAATAACATCATTTGAAGCCCTAGTGACCACCTGGCAGAAAGCGTCCAATATTCCCAAGCTGATCCAACAGACCTCATACACAAACAAGGAGTCTTGTCCCGGAAGAGTTTTCAAGAAAAAAGGTAGGAGACTGGTCTAGCGAAGAAGACGATAGTATAGCAGATTGATAGAACAGAGCAGGAATGAGAAAGAGCAAATGAGAAAGACAGCGACAGTGGGAATTTAAAGCACTAAATTTCCAGAAAGTGGGGATACTATTTATACTGAAACCCCCGGCACCCCAACTGGGGTATTGGTACCAATGGAACCTATTAATCAGTCTTGGGCAGATTGAAAACCTCATCATCGCTCGCCCACTTTTCCTTGTCTAAAAAGCAAGGCAAGACCCACGGACCCAGCGGACCTGAGATACGGAGGCCTAGCTGCTCCCGCTCTTCGTCCATCTAAGCTGCCTGAGCTAGATCAAGACCAAGCAAAAAGACCCATACTCTGCTAGCAAAGAACCTTTCTGTCGTCGGGTTGCCGTCATACCTACCTCAGAGCAAGCTTCCTTTAGGGCCAAGGGGAATTAACTTAGCCACGCAAACTGCGTTAGGTGACGCCCAAATCTTATTGTCTTGCATGCCAAGTATCAGGGAGTCCCCGCGCATCTCCTGGCGCTATAATGCTGTATTGTCTTGAAGACTTGCGAAAGGTGATCTCAGCCTAGGACGAGCGGGATGTCGCTGTGGCCCTTCCTGTAAGGCTGTCGCTGTTGCAAGGTCGCGCCCGCCGCACGGAGGTGCCGGCAGCATGAGAACTGTGGCATTTAGCAACCACCGTCGACGTATTAGCTGGAACGTGGAAACCCTGTCCCGCGCCTCGTTAGTTTACTACTATGTACGTCTCTTCACTGGCCCTCATAGCGTAACTGAGACTCGCCGAGTACCTGAGAGGAAAAAACGTAAACCTCGTTAGTCTCACCTACGTAGTCTGCATATGTGTTACTGGCCTTTACTTAGCTTTAGGACTGTTTCAGTCTCTACCAGTCTTTTCATTGAAAATATTTTTTTTAATGGTATGGAACTCTTTTATATTTTCTCTTTTAACCACAGGCTCTTGTATCTGGACGCGCGTGCGCCAATGATGCGGCTCCCCTCTATGTGTGCATATATAGAAAAAGGTTATAATGATACATATCTAAACGAGAGACGCGTACGCGTCATATGGCGCTCGCGTGTCCAAATACGAGCGCCTGTGCTTTTAAAACATTCACTTTTGCCCCAAGTTTCTTTATCTTCGCGAAGGAAAGAAGAAGAAGAAGAAGAAGAAGAAGAAGAAGAAGAAGAAGAAGAAGAAGAAGAAGAAGAAGAAGAAGAAGAAGAAGAAGAAGAAGAAGAAGAAGAAATGAATGGAAGGAAAGAAAAAGAAGGAGGAAAAGATGGACATTAACAAGCAGGAAACGTTATTGACATGGGTGTCCATCTGGGACTGAAAATCTGCTATTCATCCCCTCTCAACACCCAGCCACTCAACCGCTATCGTTTTCTTGTCCACTTCCTCTTCTTTTTTGTCTTGTACTTGAAGCTGCAGCTGTTTCTTGATTTATTTCTTCTTCTTCATCATCATCATCTTTCTTCTTCTTCTTCTTCTTCTTCTTCTTCTTCTTCTTCTTCTTCTTCTTCTTCTTCTTCTTCTTCTTCTTCTTCTTCTTTGTCTTCATCGTCTTCATCGTCTTCGCCTTCCCCCTTTCTCTTTCTTCTTCTTCTTCTTCTTCTTCTTCTTCTTCTTCTTCTTCTTCTTCTTCTTCTTCTTCTTCTTCTATCAGTACAACTTATGTTAATCTGATGAATAAAACTTGATGCAACAACTTCTTCTTCTTCTTCTTCTTCTTCTTCTTCTTCTTCTTCTTCTTCTTCTTCTTCTTCTTCTTCTTTCTATTCTTCTTTTTTAAACAGCTGCTGTTTCTTCTTTCGTTGCTTCTTCTTCTTCTTCTTCGTCTTCTTCTTCTTCTTCTTCTTCTTCTTCTTCTTCTTCTTCTTCTTCTTCTTCTTCTTCTTCTTCTTCTTATTCTTCTTCTTCTTCTTCTTAGAACTTCTTTTTGTTGTTGTTGTTGTTGTTGTTGTTGTTGTTATTGTTGTTGTACTTAGCAGTCATCGAGGGTAGCCGCCAACGAGTTGCGTCGAGAGGGACAAAAATACTGGGATTACATCCCCGATAGATTCGGGTTAATGCAAGGGCGTGTAGTCGCCGAAGAGTTGCTTCGTGAGCGAAAAACAGACCGGAGCTACGTGGCTGCTGCAAGACTACGTCGAGGGACAGTCTCGGAGCTACATCGCTAGTATTATAGAGAGCGACAAGCGAACGTCGCGTCGACATCAGCACAAGTGATAAGAGTATACATTAACACCAGCTTGGTGCAGCGTCGCGTTCGACGAGGACAGAGAGGACTGCGTCAACGAAGGCGACTAGTCACAAGCATCAGCTCTACTGCAGAGCGTGCTGTTCTAGAACAGTCTAGAAAGGTGCAGCACAATCAAGAACTTTCCGGAAAAGTATCAAGATGGGGATGACTTCTGGCAAAAACGTCTTTAACTGAATCTAAAAGGCAAGCAGCTGACAGAATACGTCAAGTTTCAGGAGAGAATACATGTACAAGAAAGAGTACTCGAAGAGCAACGTCGGCGTGAAGAAAGAGAAATTGAACAGGAGCGGCAAGAAAGAGAAGAGCAGCGCCAAGAACGAGAAGCGCAGTTTCGGCTTGAAGAAAGAGAATACGAGCCGAAGCGTCTTGAAGCTGAGCGTCAGTTTCTGCCGGAAATGGCACGTATCAAACAACAGCAAAACGCGCCACACGTTATCAGCAACCACAAGACTCCAAAATTGCCTGCGTTCGTGGATGGGAAGGACCAGATCGACAATTATCTGACGAGATTCGAAAGGTTCGCTGAAAGCGCTAACTGGAAACCTTAAGACTGGGCAATTCGACTCAGTGCACTCCTGACGGGACAGGCACCCAATGTCTACACAGGATTGCTGAACACCGACGCCAAAGACTACGACCTTTTGAAAGAGGCCATGCATTGCTACAGTTTTACAGAGAAGGGCTACCGTAAAGGCTTCCGGGAATGCCGGTCTTTGTCAGACGAGACGCCTGTCGTCATACCTACTCAAGTGGGTGGAATTATCAGGCGAAGGGAAGATTTATGACAGTCTCCAAGACCTTATCGTGAAAGAACAATTCCTCGATGCCTGTCACAAAGACCTGGCGACCCACTTAGAATTACAAAAGCTGCAGACGCTGAAAGATGTGACTCAGGCTGCTGAAACATATTTCATCGTAAACGGGAAGAACCTGGTGCCACCCAAGGCGACTAAACGTTTTCATTAGACTGGAAACCATGGGAAACAGAACATGGGAAACTGACGAGCTAGGAAAATCCATCCCCGTCATCGCCAGCGCAGCTATGACCGTCCAGAACATGCCTTTTTCCAAGCGTCGAAAATCACGAAGTAACTGTTCTAAGAGACTCAGGCTGGCGGTCATTGTCAGACAAGAATCTAATAACTAAATAGACATTGTCATAAACCTCCTGCGCGTGTCATTAAATAATTAGCTTTATTCTCATAAGATTTCTACAAACGTAATATCAGCTTGTAAATGGTTTTTAACTTTCAAATGTTATGTATACAGGCATTCATTAAAAGGCCTTTCTTATACAATTACACAAGTTGAGGCAGAGAGATAAACATGAAACACTGAAGACGTAAAATACACAACAGTTGGAGCACAACACCAATATACGTTTTGCTAATTTTATGGTTCTCTTCTTTCTCACTAGAGTAGTAATAACAACAAACAAATAATAAAATATAAATATTCAAATTACCGTGTCTGTCATGAACAGAATCCACACTCATCACAGTGAAAAACAAGTAGCCTACACAGTAACACAATATTTTCAAGTCACACAAAATAAGCATTCACCTTTTCTTTCACAGTATATCTTTCCACTGATAACCCTATCCTAGTCCTATTTCATCCAATCACAGAAACTCTCAGATGCATAGGAGAACAGTCTTCTTTCTTTCTTCTTTCTTTCTTTAGTAAATTAACGTCCCCGGACACATTGTGTATAGGGGACCAGAGAACAGTCTTGTTTGTTTGTTTGTAGATTATAGTCACACGACACTTTCGCATATAGGTGACTACTGGACCGATTTATACTGACACCAGCGGGCCAGTTGTTGGTAAAGGGGAAAATAATATGATCACACGTTGACCAATCCGGGATTCGAACCAGCGACCTTTCGGTTACTAGCAAGACGCTCTTACCAACTGAGCTACCCGGACCCACAAGAGTGAATACACCCAGCAAGCACTATAAATACCTATAGAACAGTCTTCTGTTTAAACAGTCTTTATATAGCCGAGTCTCACTACCAAAATATTAATGAACTAGGAAATTCAGTACCAACGCAAAGCGAATACATACGCCACATGCCTATGTCAACAGCCGTCGCTTGTGTATTGTCTCTATAAACGCGTGATGTATACACAAATGTAAAAATGTACCAATTCACTTCGTGAAAGACATTCACTATGGGGCGCCATGTGTCCATTTATTCTATGTGACCATTCTATACATAGAATAAATTCTATGCACATAGAAAGCATTCTATACACACAAAAAGCATTCATTAGTTGAAATTCCATTTATAAAAAAGAAACCAATATTGTAAGTCATAGAATAAAATTCTTTGTATAGAATAACATTCTATAATATAGTGTAAAATTCTATGTCCATAATACAATTCTATGTATAGAATAACATTTTATAATAGAGAATAATATTCTATGTATGTAATACAATTCTATATTATAGAATGCACTTGTATGCATAGAATTATATTCTATAACATAGAATGAATTCTATTACAAAGAATGAATTCTATAACATAGAATGAATTCTTTAAAATAAAATAAATTGCATGACATAGAATTATTTCTATACGCATAGAATTCATTCTATAACATAGAATGAATTCTTTAACATAAAATAAATTATATGACATAAAATGAATTCTATGTGCATAGAATAAATTGTATAACATATAATGAATTCTATAATAAAGAATGAATTCTATATGCATAGAATGAATTTTATAGCATAGAATGAATTCTATGACATAGAATTCATTCTATGACATAGAATGAATTCAATAGGCATAGAATGAATAGTATAACATAGAATGAATAAGATGACATAGAATGAATTCTATGACATAGAATGAATTCTATGACATAGAATGAATTCTATAACATAGAATGAATTCTATAGCATAGAATGAATTCTATGACATAGAATTTATTCTATAGCATAGAATGAATTCTATGTTACAGAATGAATTCTATGTCATAGAATTCATTCTATGCTATATAATTCATTCTATGTTATAGAATTCATTCTATGCTATAGACTAAATTCTATCTCATATTATTCATTCTATGTCATAGAATTCATTCTATATTATAGAATTCATTCTATGTCATAGAAATCATTCTATGTCATCTTATTCATTCTATGTTATACTATTCATTCTATGCTATAGAATTCATTCTATGTCATAGAATTCATTCTATGTCATAGAATTCATTCTATGTTATAGAATGAAATCAATATAAAAACTTTTTTTAAATAGTAAAAACTGGGGCACTGTCAAGGTATAGAGAACATTTTGGGATATTGTGATGTTTTGAACATAGCACACTCGTGCAATAATGATTACAGAGCGATTTGTCACTGACATTCAGTTTAGAGTTGACGACATGCAGTGCTTCATCATTTGCGCTCGAAGTGGAAATCGATGAAAGGAAATGTTCTTTTCTTTGCAGAAAGGTTTTACGTCGGAGTTAGAGCATCCAAACGCAGCACAGTACTTCACCATTTTCAAACTCGATCACGCTGTGTTATTCCCGCAGCACGTGGCCGCCACGTCTTTGTGCATAGCGCCCTGGGGGGCCGCTTGGGGTGAAATAGATTTTTTGCAATATTCAGCTTTATGAACCTTTCATTTATTATGTCTCAGACAGAGTTGTATAGCAATATTCGACCTTTAAATATATTAATTATTGCTTTTTATGAGTGTACAGTACGGTTATTTCTTCGGTATTGAGCGAAAAGAACTGATTATTTAATTAGATTTTGTCACTATAAACCCTTACAGAACCTCAGCACATTGTAATGAAAAAAGCAAGCACGCAGGGGCGGAGGGGGGGGGGAGGGTGTGACGTCAATTATTTTTATTGCTAAGCGATCTATTCACACTAATTATACCGTCGAAGTCGTCCGCATCAAGAAACCTAACTGCTTGTTCACGAAATTATGAAGTCTGATAAAGCCGCAGAGCGCTTGGTACGTCAGCCATTTCTTCAGTTCTCGCGCGCGTGCAATTTTATTTTATTTATTATTCCACGTGTCCCTTTATACGTCACAGCCTCGCTTCACATAGAATGACCTAGTTGCGCATAGAATGAGCATTCTATGTTATAGAATGAACATTCTATGTTATAGAAATGATTCTATGTTATAGAATGAACATTCTAAGTTATACAATGGATTCTATGTTATACCATGGATTCTATGTTATAGAATGACCATTCTATGTTATAGAATGACCATTCTATGTTATAGAATGACCATTCTATGTTATAGAATGAACATTCTATGTTATAGAATGGATCCTATGTTATAGAATGAACATTCTATGTTATAGAATGAACATTCTATAACATAGAATGCATTCTATGTGCACCAAATGTTAAAAAACAATTCTATGAAAATAGAATGTATTCAGTGTTGCGAATAAAATCCATTTTATGTTAAAAATGAATTTTATGTCATACAATTCTTGCTGTGTTATACAATTAATTCTATATACATATAATTCATTTCATTCACATAAAATTAAAAAACACAACTAATAAATTGTAACAAAATTTAGAATTTAAAAAAAGATATTGTATGACACATCACCACATTGCATCATCACCACATCGATCACATCATCACATCACATCACTGCATCACATTGCTTCATCACCATCATCGTGAAAACGCACCACCACATAAAATCACATCATATCAACAAATCATCACATCACATCAGCCGACATCACAGCAGCAGCACATCTTCACATTGCAGCAGACAGCACATATCATGGCATCAGTGAATCACATCACATAATCTAATCACCCCACCCCTCCCACCCATCACATTTGTGGTGCAGTGTGGTGTGATTTAGAGTGATGTAGTGTGGTGATGTGATGTGGTAATGTGTATGTATGTATCTGCAATACAGTTCTATTATGCCTTAAAAGCAGTGAATCAGACCACATCGTCACATAACCTAATCACTCCACCACACCTACCCATCACATTTGTGGTGCAGTGTGATGTAGAGTGATGTGGTGTGGTGATGGGATGTAGCAATGTGTATATCTCTCTGCAATACAGTCCCATGCAATAAAAAATGTTCTCTATACCTTGACAGTGCCCCAGTTTTTACTATTTAAAAAAAGTGTATATATTGATTTCATTCTATAACATAGAATGAAGTCTATGACATAGAATGAATTCTATGACATAGAATGAATTCTATGACATAGAATGAATTCTATAGCATAGAATGAATAGTATAACATAGAATGAATAAGATGACATAGAATGAATTCTATGACATAGAATGAATTCTATAACATAGAATGAATTCTATAGCAAAAAATGAATTCTATGACATAGAATTTATTCTATAGCATAGAATGAATTCTATAGCATAGAATGAATTCTATGACATAGGATTCATTCTGTAACATAGAATTCATTCTATGCTATAGAATTAATTCTATGTCATAGAATTCATTCTATGCTATAGAATTCATTCTATGTTATAGAATTCATTCTATGCTATAGAATAAATTCTATGTCATAGAATTCATTCTATGCTATAGAATTCATTCTATGTTATAGAATTCATTCTATGTCATAGAATTCATTCTATGTCATCTTATTCATTCTATGTTATACTATTCATTCTATGCCTATAGAATTCATTCTATGTCATAGAATGAATTCTATGTCATAGAATTCATTCTATGCTATAAAATTCATTATATGCATATAGAATTCATTCTTTATTATAGAATTCATTCTATGTTATACAATTTATTCTATGCACATAGAATTCATTTTATGTCATATAATTTTTTTTATGTTAAAGAATTCATTCTATGTTATAGAATGAATTGTATGCACATAGAATAAATTCTATGTTATAGAATTCATTCTTTGTAATAGAATTCATTCTATGTTATAGAATACAATTCTATGCATACAAGTGCATTCTATAATATAGAATTGTATTACATACATAGAATCTTATTCTCTATTATAAAATGTTATTCTATACATAGAATTGTATTATGGACATAGAATTTTACACTATATTATAGAATGTTATTCTATACAAAGAATTTTATTCTATGATTTACAATATTGGTTTCTTTTTTATAAATGGAATTTCAACTAATGAATGCTTTTTGTGTGCATAGAATGCTTTCTATGTGCATAGAATTTATTCTATGTATAGAATAGTCACATAGAATAAATGGACACATGGCGCCCCATAGTCACTGGCGAGTCCAAATGGACATGTATGGTCGACAACAAATGTATAAAAGCGCCATTTGCGAAGATTCAAGTCAGCAGACACTGGCAAAGTAGAAGCGGTTTGCCTGAAGAAGCCGCAGTACGATTGGATGATCGGGAATGTCAACGCGCGAGACGACCCGACGACACCGATCCTGGTTGGAATCCAGCCTCAACTCAACACGTCGAGATTGCGGACGAAAATCCATTTCCATTTCCCAATGGAGACATTCCCGAGGTGCTACGGGATAATGTAACCACTTTGGCTCAGCCCTGCCGATCAGAGGTCGTCGGTGCTGTCACTACCACGGCCCGGGCCAAGGTAGATGAGACGACTACGCCACTGAAGGTCGCCGACAGCTCCAAAGCCGCCATCGCGGACAGAGATAAGGTAACCCAGCTCCAGGAAGCTGATAGTACTTTAAACTAGTACAGGAACCGCCAAGACCACGTAACCAAGGGCAGTGGCAATGTCTATTTAAAGGTGAAGGCCAAGATCCTGTACAGAATCTCCCAGCACCCGAGGGTCAACGGAGGGGAACCACTAGGGCAAGTCTTGTTACCATTACCCGTAAGGCGCCAAGTGATGGAAGTAGCTCATGATTCCATCATGGGAGCGTGAAGGGGGGGGGGGGAGGTCACCGAGGCATAAAGAAGACGTCGGACCAAATCCAGGCAATGTTCTACTGGCCAGGACTTCATGCGGACGTCAGCCGATTCTGCCGATCATGTGACATTTGCCAGTAGACCATACCTCGAGGAAGGGTTTCTAAAGTGCCTATGAAGAGGATGTCACTGATCGACCGACCTTTCAAGAGGGTTGTATTGGATTTAATCAGCGAAATAAAACCTCCGAGTGAAGAAGGTCACCGGCGGGTACTGACCTTAGTGGACTATGCGACTCGGTCCCCAGGCGCAATACCTAAGGAAGATTGACACTAAAATTGTAACAGATGCGCTAGTGTACATGTTCAGCAGACTTGGAGTACCCGAAGAAATCCTGACCGACATCGGGACACAGTTCGTCTCTGACTGCATTAAGGAAGTCAAGAGACTACAGAGAATCCGGCATTTGATTAAGACACCGTACCATCCAATGTGCAACGGGTTCGTCGAGAAGTTTGATGCTACCCTAAAGTCCACCCTGAAGAAACTGTACAGCAAGCAGCCCAGGCAGGGAAATCGCTACATCCACGTCTTACGGTTCGTCTACAGAGTCCGCTGGTTTTTCTCCGTTCGAGTTGCTGTACGGCAGAACCATCCGAGGGCCGATGCACATCCTGAAAGAACTGTGGACGAAAGATGCAGACACCCCAGAGGTGAAGACCACCTACCAGTACGTGTTTGAGCTACGAGAGAAGCTAGAGCAGACTCTCGAAATAGCCAGAGATAACCTAAAAAAAAATCCCAGGACTATGGAAAGCACTACTACGATCGTAGAGTTGTGAACAGGGAGTTCAAACTTGGCAACAAAGTGCTGTTGCGTCTACCTGCGGATCGCAATAAGTTGCTGATGCATTAGAAAGGCCCGTACGAAGTGGAGGCCGTGGTGAGGATCAACGACTACAAGTTGAAAGTCGGCCAGAATTCCAAGATATACCATGCCAACCTCCTTAATTGTACGTAGAAAGGCCATCAGAGACTGTACACGCAGCAACAGCAGCTGAGATAGCTTTTGCCAACGAGGAACTGTTAGAACATGGAGACTTCCAAAGCAAAGAAGACGTCGATGACGTTAAGCTAGGACTAAGACTGACTGAGGATCAGAAGATGGACCTCAAGGACCTTTTTTTTTTTTTTTTTTTTTTTTTTTTTTTTGACATTATATCACAATATATATATTTTTTTAACTGCATTACTATTACTATTACCATCATCAATCATTATCATCACACATTCACTAGCACAAAAACAATTGCAACTGCATTACTATTACTATTACCATCATCAAGCATTATCATCACACATTCACTAGCACAAAAACAATTGTAACTGCATTACTATTACTATTACCATCATCAAGCATTATCATCACACATTCACTAGCACAAAAACAATTGTAACTGCATTACTATTACCATCATCAATCATTATCATCACACATTCACTAGCACAAAAACAATTGTAACTGCATTACTATTACTATTACCATCATCAGGCATTATCATCACACAAGGACCTTATCCGACCATAATGTCGAGGCTCTGACTACCATTCTTGTAAAATACTCTAATGACTCTGCTATTGAAGATTTTTCGGACTGAAACACAACATACTTTTTCTGAAGTTGAACAATTCAATACCAGTAGGATTTCCTTGACTTCAATGTCACCAGAACCAAAGAACTCATGATGGACTTTAGAACTCCTTCCCGTGTCCCCGACCTTGTGATTGATGGTGTGATTGTCGAGCGTGTGTCTAAATATCTGGGTACCATTCTGGATTTAAAAAAAAAACTATCAATGCTAACACAACAAGCCACAAGCCAACCTGACCGTGAGACCCAGCAAGTGCATTCTGGGAACTGACAACATCGACTTTATCGGTCATTCGCTGAAAGAAGGGCAAAAAGAGATACTGTTGGAAAACCTCACTAATATTCTGAAACTCCAGGTCCCCAAACCAAGAACCAAGTGCGGTCTTTCATGGGATTGGCTGGATAGTATATGGGTTCATACTGAACTGCTCCGCCATCACAGCACCCTTGTTGGGCACACACCAGCTCAATGCCTATGTGATCAGCACTGTTTAGTGCCTCCACATTTGTTTGTATGTAGATTATAGTCACACGACACTTTCGCATATAGGTGACTACTGGACCGATTTATACTGACACCAGCGGGCCAGTTGTTGGTAAAGGGGAAAATAATATAATCACACGTTGACCAATCCGGGATTCGAACCAGCGACCTTTCGGTTACTAGCAAGACGCTCTTACCAACTGAGCTACCCGGCCCCTCCTCCACATTTTGCTTGCTGCGGGCTATTTATAGCTTGCCTGCGCCCTCCCATCCAGTGAAAGGAAAGGAAAGGTAGCATCGGCGAAGCTATTTATAGCTAGCCTGGCTGACCTAACTCAAAACTAAAAAGCTTTGGATGTGTGCTGTGGCATGGTGCGGGAAGGCTGTCCTAACCATGTACAGTGGGGATCAGCTCAAGAGAAGGCATACCAGACTGTACGCGACCTCCTTTCGAAGGATCCGATGCTATGACTGCACGACATTTCCAAGGAATTCGTCTTAAGAACAGACGCAGCGGACGAAGACATCGGCGCCATACTTATTCAAGAATACGAAGGGAAACTATTTCCGGTCAATTACGCCAGCAAGAAACTGTCAAGGGCTGAGAAAAATTACTCAACCATGGAGAAAGAGAGCCTTGCCATGATATGGGGAATCCGGAAAATCGATCTATACCTTCAAGGAGTGAAGTTCGTGTTACAGACTATCACAAGCCGCTAACTTACTTGAACTCTGCCAAGTTTGTGAACAGTCGCATCATAAGATGGGCTATGCACTTGCAGAACTTTGACTTGCGAGTAGAATCTATTAAAGGATCAGAGAATGTTGGTGCGGAATTTCTCAACGTGTGGGTAAAGAATAGCGACAGCACCCAAACAGTCCGAAATAAGTTTCTGGACTTTCTTTGTGCATTGCGTCTCAATGTTGTTTGACAGAAAATAAAGTAAATTTCTTCTTGTGTATGGGGTAATGTTATTATTGAGACGCGTACGATAATTCCAAACATTTTATTTTGCAAAGCATGCGATGATAGCGTGTATTTACCTTTGATTTGATTCTGCGCTGTTGCTAGAAAAAGCTTTGTATAATGTTGCTAATTTTCATCAATCGATATTGTAGTAGCGTTGAGAATTTTCTGGAATTACGTGTTTATTATCGATCGAACGTTCACGGTCTTTTTGGCGATAGCTAGTCGAATCTTGTAAAATTCTTAACAGTACAGTATGTGACGTACAAAAAGTGCGTTGTTCCGATGACGAGTTTTATTTTGTTTGGGTGTTATTGCGTCATTCTGGAATGTTCTAAACTTTACTGGATTGCAGAGAGGCGTATAAATAATGCACTGTTTGCTTATGAGGAGTGATTTTTGGAGTGATTTTTGGAAAGCGATCTTGTGTGCAGTTGTTGGTGTTTGCTGAATAAAGTTGGAAAACTTAATTCGACGACTCCTGCCTCGTTGCTGAGTGAAACTGGCTGCGTGGATAAACAAATTCGAGTTACACTTATCAAGATTCAAGTGTCGGAGCTGAATCAACGCTATTAAATTAATAAATCGTGGATCATTCTTCTTTTTTTTATATCTTCTTCATCTTCATGTACTTGAAGCTGCTTATGTTTGTTCCTCCGTTTGTTCTTCTTCTCCTTCTTCTTCTTCTTCCTCTTGAGCACGAAAGCGGATTTCATTATTGAGTACTCATAATGTGTACAAATATAAAAATTGTGGTTCTGCGCCCGCTGTTATTCGTTTTGGGGTAATAAAGATGAATTGTGTTGTATTCTTCGTCTTCTTGAAATTCCTTCTGGTTCTTGTTCTCCTTTTATCTCCAACTCTCCCCCCCCCCCAGCCCCCCGCTCCCTCTTCATAACCACTACATCCCCATGCTCGTTCTCATCATCATCATCATCATCATCATCATCATCATCATCATCATCATCATCATCATCATCATCATCATCATCTTCTACTTCTTCTCCTTCTTCTTCTTCTTCTTGAGCACGAAAGCGGATTTCATTCTTGAGTACTCATAATGTGTACAAATATAAAAATTGTGGTCCTGTGCCCGCTGAATTCATTTTGGGGTAATAAAGATGTATTGTGTTGTTTTCTTCGTCTTCTTGAAATTCCTTCTGGTTCTTGTTCTTCTTTTATCTCTGCCTCTCCCCACCCCCCCCACCCCCCCCCCCCACCATCGCATCTCCATCCTTGTTCTCATCATCATCATCATCGTCCTCCTCCTCATCCTCCTCCTCCTCATCATCATCTTCTTCTTCTTTTTCTTCTTTTTTATCATCATCATCATCATCATCATCATCATCATCATCATCATCATCATCATCATCATCATCATCATCACCATCATCGCCACTACCACCACCCATTCTTCACAATCCCACTCGCTCACTCGTCTTCTTTCTCCCACTGTCATTTTTTTTTGTTTTGGGCTTGGTGCATCTTTGTTCATTTCTTCATCTTCCGATTCTCCTCCTCTGCATGCACCTCTCTCTCTCTCTCTCTCTCTCTCTCTCTCTCTCTCTCTCTCTCTCTCTCTCTCTCTCTCTCTCTCTCTCGCCGTGTCTGTCTGTCTCTCTGTCTCTGTCTCTCTTTGTCTATCTCTGTCTCTCTATCTCTTTCTCAACACCAGGCGATCGATGTTGGGAAATCGAAGCTATATTACGCAGTGAGCACGCTGAATTTAAAGGCAGTGAAATTGCATTGACGCCGCTTAGCTCCAGGGGGAACAAAAATTTTGCAGTTTAGAGAATTGGCACAATTTAAGGTGGGAAGGGAGGTGTGTGTGTTTGTGGGTGTGTGTGCGTGCGCTTGCATGCGTGTGTGTATGTGTACGCGTGCATGCGTGTGTGTGGTGCGCGAGCGCATGTGTGTGTGTGTGTGTGTGTAGGTGTGTGTGTGGGTGTGTGTGCGTGCGCTTGCATGCGTGTGTGTATGTGTACGCGTGCATGCGTGTGTGTGGTGCGCGAGCGCATGTGTGTGTGTGTGTGTGTGTAGGTGTGTGTGTGTGTGTGTGTGTGTGTGAGCGCGCGCGCTATTTTCATTATTATGTTTTTGTAAATATTTTTTTAGAGAGGGGGTGGGGGGAGAGGTTCGACAATATAACACCACGCTGGGATCTAAGTCAGTCAGTAAATGAGGCTGACGAAATGTGGCAGATCCCCGAGTATGAAGGGAACTAAAATATTATAAGGGATTATGTACAGATTTTGAGGGAATGGGGATACAATCCACACAACTTCTTAGTCTGATAAGGCAGCATTGGGCAGCGACAAGGAATAATATAAAAGTCATTAAGTCTTCTTTTCCTTTTTGGTTAGGAGATAGAAACAGTGGACCATTCTGGAGTTTTTTTTTTCCAGCGGATAATTCGTTATTTTCAGTGAAATGTGAACAGTTTGTGGGAAATGGAGGCGGTCTGGAGATGAGGGGGGGGGGGGTGGAGGTGGCGGAGGAAGCAAGGAGAATGACGGAGGCGAGAGAAAGTAGGAGATCACAGTAAGAATAAAACAGGAAATGTCTAGGTAGCCTCGCTTGAAGAGAGCGGATAGGATTAGTAAATATATTATTATATATTTGTGCATTTTGTAATCTACATCAATAAATAAATATTTTAAAGTTAAACATATACATATATTGTCTTGATCTATAGGGAAGCAAAATGAGGTGGTGCAAGAACATGTGGAATAGGTCAGTCCCGATTTAGGGAAGAAATTTAAAACGAAAAAGGGATTGGATTATAGACACATGTCTAGCCTGTGCAGTTTCTGTAGAAGCTCTCTCTGGCCCTATTCGATCGTTTGTGCTGATTCGGGAGAGTGATCAGAACCGAATGAAGTGCTATTGGTGGATTATTTCCAGTCTGCACTCACTCCCCACCCCCCACCCCTACCCCCACCCTCTCTGCCCACCCCATCTTCTCACCCAAGTACACACCTTACCCCCCATCCCCACCCTGCATATTGACCTCTCTTCCCCATCTCTATTCCTTCCCCTCCCAACCCCGTCTTCTTCTACCCCAATCACACCAACCCACCCCAATCCCACCCCCTCCTACCCCGGGGAGAGAAGTGTCTGAAGAGGGAAAGCCGTTTCACTACATAAAACTTTTAAGTAGTTGTTGAAGTCACCGACTTCCATCTGCTCTGGGGTCTAATCCCAGGGGACCGGGGAGAAAGATATTAAGTGTGGAGGGAGATGTATAGGATAGGAAAGATGTCACGGAGGCAGAAGAAAGAGGAATGGGTGAGAGAGAGAGAGAGAGAGAGAGAGAGAGAGAGAGAGAGAGAAAAGAAAGCGAGAGAGAATAATTATGAATTTGTGACTAATTATGAAGTTATATATGTATGTAGTTGGTTATTTGGTTATTTTGTATCCCGCAGCCATTCTCTCCTCTTTTGTCTCTGTCTGATCCTTAAGCGTATACACGGCTGTAAATATTTATGCTGTTTTTCTTCCTGGGTCTAACCGGGCATATAAATAGCTGTAAATAGGTTTTTGCTATTCTATTTCTGTCTTTTTTGTCATTTATGTACATAGTTGTAAATAGTCTATTTCTGTCTTTTTTGTCATGTGTGTACATAGTTGTAAATAGTTTTTACCTTTACTGTTCCGTCTTTTGGTGTATCGTAGCAAAAGAGATGTTTGATCGAGTGCATGTATTTTTATGTAATGACTATGTAAAGCGTGGTGAGTCTGGTCATAGGCTGGAGTACCCGCTATATAAAAATCCGTTATTATTATTATTATTATTATTATTATTATTATTATTATTATTATTATTATTATTATTATTATTATTATTTTAAATATCTTTTTATAAGAATTGTATTCTAGTTATACATGTAAAATACTAGCAGCGGAACTAATGGTATCTTTCTTTCTTCTTCTGTTTCATATGCTGTTGGTGCCATACTGACGGTTTAACAAATACAGGTAAGTTAACAAAGGCAAAAAACATATTTAATTAAATTATTGCGGCTTTCTGCCTCATTATCTGTTTGTCAGTTCTTTTTCCCTGGCTGTGCTTTTATTCTGTCGCTCAGTCTTTTTTTTTCCTAACTTTATTTTCACGTTGATCTCTTTCATTTCTGTCATATTATATGGTAGCATTCCTTTTTGTTTGTATTATCGTATATGCCTTTCTCTACCTGCCGTTGTGTGTAGCATACATTTCTTTTTATTTTATGACGTTATTCCTTTTTTTTTTTCCTTACCGTGCGTGCGCGCGTTCGTGTGTATGCGTATGCGTGTGTTTGTGTGTGAGTTATATCTGTCTCTTTGTGTGTGTTTGTGTGTGTGTGTGTGCGTGCGTCTTTTTTCTGTCTGTCTCTCTGTCCCTGTCCTTGTCTCTGTCTTTCTCTCTCTCTCTCTCTCTCTCTCTCTCTCTCTCTCTCTCTCTCTCTCTCTCTCTCTCTCTCTCTCTCTCTCTCAATTAAAACATATTGATGTTGTATCTGTTTTAAAACTGAATCTATGGTTTTGATAATGTTTCTGCTGATCTGATTGCAACCTGCAGAATCGTTTTCTTCTTCCCTACCTTTGAGATTTCTGTTCGCGAGAGGAAAGCAACATGGCACATTCAGAGCTACTGTAAACTACGACATAAGCGACATTTTTTCACGGGTATACGAGAACAAAGGCTACTATTCCCAAAACCGTTTACATTCAATATGAATGGCGGAACAGATCTACTCTCAAGAAATTCAAGCTACTGCCTAAGAAATTCTAGTTTGAAAAAAAAAACACCTACGAAACGACACAAAGCAGTAGCTGTGAAATATAGTAGCGTGCAATTATACTTCTGTACACGTGAAGTATTGTTACTCGTGCCATAACCACAATGAATTAGTGTAACGTTTTACATAATATCACTTAATTACAACATGAACATCGATCCTATCCTATTCTATCCTATCCTATCCTATCCCGTAACTCGAAAGTCGTTGAGGCACCACAGATGATCGTTTAACCAGCGTACTTCATCCTTCTCTGTCCTCAGCAAACCTCATGGCTTCGCTCAGTGACAAGCCAGTCCATTCTCGAATGTTGTCCTCCCACCTCTGTTTCTGTTTCTCTCTTCTTCTGCCTCCTTGCACCGTGCCTTGCAGGATGGTCTTCATCACTATAAGCATGTCATCGTGTTGTCCAATGGCTTGTGTGATGGTCTGTCGGACTTCGTCGTTGGTGATGTGCTGGGTATCGTTGATTCACTAAGCTATATGCATCAACCTTCACTGTATCACCGTTCAAGCACGCATTGGCTACAAACTTTCTGTGTTGTGTTCAATTTCTTCATTGGTTCATCCCCAACACATTTCAATGACCTTTTTGCATTTTATATACCATCTAGGACTCTCCTCTCATCTTTTGATAACCGTTTGTTTTGCATTCCCCGATCACTCACATAAACCTTTGGCGATCAAACCCTGCATCGACACTCTGGAACTCTCTACCACATCAGATAAGATACGCTGCGACGTCTGCGTCATTCAAAAGATCGCTAAAAATATATATTTTCAAGAACTTTTTAAATGATTTATAATTTGAATTAGGTTTTCCATTCTTAATAACTGGTGCTGCTGCTGCTGCTGCTGCTGCTGTGTGGGTGTGTGTGTGTTAGAGAGAGGGTGAGGGAGTTGGCGATAGAAAGAACGAGAGAAAAGGCCAGGCCATCTCCAGTGCAGACTTAGACCGTGGTTAGCCCATGGCGGAGGCAGCTGTTCGTCAATCAATCATTTGGCGACTGCTTAAATTGATTTTACTTATATATGTAATTATTTTCCTTTGATTACATTAAAATGTTGGTTTTAATGCTTTTAATTGGTTTCATTTTCGTTTTCAATAACTATGTTGATAAATATTCATATATTTAGTCTTTATTTCTAAAATATTTATTGTCCATATGTAAGATGTTGCTCGTGAAAAACCTTTATGATTTTTTCCCCAGGGTTATGTGGAAAGCTTACATTTCTTTATTATCATGAACCACAGTGAAGACTGAGCTGAATGGATAAAAAATGATGGGTATAGGCCAGTGTCCACTAAAACAGGCGACCTTGACGCTGGCTGAGTATCAGAGATCTATCAAGAATAGATTGTGTGTATGCCTATGCCCTCAACAACCTCTGACTCTGACATTGGGTCAGAGTCGCTGTCGTGCCGATTGCCTCTATATGTTTAGTAGCAGCTTGATAGCACCAAACGTTCTGCTTATAGTAAAGGCACGCGCAGAATTCGCATGTTTACAAGTGATGAATTTCACATTACAGAGCACAATTTTCGTATGTTTTGCCAGACCTCTGTACCGTATACTATGAGAGCTAATAAAAGTTGGACTGGAAACCGGGAGGACCCATCTGGGAATTTCCTATTTGGCTGTGGCCGGAAGGCGTTTTGGATAGAGTATGGAACTGCATTGAAACCCATAAACCTTATGTCTAAAGCCTCAACATCCTGCTACATACGAGCAAGGTTTATTTTTCTTCCTATATCTTTTGTTGAAATCCCAGGAATTTAGTTACTCTGTGTGTGTGCGTGTGTGTGCTTGTGTGTGTTGTGTGTGTTGTGTGTGTGTCCGTGTGTGTTGTGTGTGTATTCCTCAGGTTAATGTTTTTCTTATAAATTGTTTGGTAATTATTTTCCTCTTTAAACATACCATACAAACGAATTTGAATGTTCACTACCCTGTCCTATGCCGTAATTCAAATGTCGTTGGGACACCACAGATGATCGTTTAAACAGCGTACTCCATCTTTCTCTGTCCTCAGAAACCTTCATGACTTCGTTCAGTGACAAGCTACTTCATTCTCGAATGTTGTCCTCCCACCTCTTTTTCTGTCTCACTCTTCTTCTGCCTCCTGGCACCGTGCCTTGCAGGATGGTCATTGTGAGCATGTCATCGTGATGTCCAATGGCTTGTATGATGGTCTGTCGGACTTCGTCATTGGTGATGTGCTGGGCTTAGGACATGCCCTGAAGTCTTCTGTAGCATCTCATCTCCTGCTTTGTATTCTTGGTTGTAGGTCTGCTGTGAAGGTCCATGTTTCGCAAGCGTATATGAAGATGGAGATGACAAGGGAGCGCCGCAGCCTTACCTTGAGTGTAGACTGATGGTACTTTCTTTCCAAATGTGCTTAAGCCTTGTCAGGTCAAAAGTTATTTGTGCGATCCTTGAGAGGACTTCCTATCGGGACCCATTGTCTGATACAATGGCTCCTAAATATTTGAAGCTATGCACTATGTTGAGGTATTGGCCTTGGACTTCAATATCCGTGATGATGTCATTGGTGTTGTTGGTCATCATTTTGGTCTGCTCTGCATGTATTTCCATTTTAAAGGCTCAAAAGGTGGTGCCAAGCCTCTGTATCGGTTGTTCAAGTTCTTGTTCCTCTACAGCCAATCCAACAATGTCATGATTCGGCTCTTTGCAGTCCGCTGGACTCTCTAAGCAATTAATAACTAACTAAATAACCCGGAAAACGGAGGTTGGAGATTGCTCTACCTTCTATGCTGACTGTGCCTTTGTGATCTGCAAGGGCATCTGACATGATGCGCTCTAGAAAGAGGTTGAAGAGTGTTGGATAGAGTAGGCATCCTTGACGCACACCGATTGTTGTTCTGAATTAATCAGTTCCCAGTGGCGCTGTTGTGGAGGACTGCACTGGAAGCCTTGTCATACAGACTTTTGATGACTTCCATAATGTTAGAGCTGATGTTGTACACTCTCATGGTTGCCCACAGAGCTGCATGCCAGACTCGGTCAAACGCTTTCGTGAAATCTACAAACACATGATGTAGATGTTGTTGGTGCTGGAGATATTTCTCATAGATTATTCTGAGGTTGAAAATCTCTTCAGTGGTACTTCGCCCTGCCCTGAATCCTGCTTGTTCTTCAGGTATGATTTGTTTAGCTTGGGGTTTCAAACAGTTGAGTATTCTTTTCAGGAGACCTTGCAGGAATGGCTGGTGAGGCTGAAGGTGCGGTAATTTTCACACTCCTGAAAGTTACCCGTTTTGGGAAGAGTGATGTCAAACGACTGGGTCTATTGTGTAGGTCCCCACTCTGCCAGATCTTGTTATAGATAATGGTGAGGACGTCAATCATCGCTTTTTTTCTGCTTGAAGCAATTCTGCGGGTATGTTGTCCACTCCCGCTGACTTCCCCTTCTTCAGCGATTGCACTGCTGTCTCAACTTATTCTGGGAGAATTGGGAGGATTTCTTCTTCGTCTCTGTTCTTGGGACATTCTAGAACTGATATGTCTCCTTTTGGTGTGTGGATGTAAAGGTATATCTATCCAAGACTACTTTTTCTTCTGTATGGCATATGCCAGACTTGCTTTGGATCGTGGAGACCTTGGGCTGTTTAACACTTGTCAGTCGCTTCACAGTCGTTTAGGCTTTCTTGCTGTTGTTCTTGTTCAGACTGTTTTCTGTTTCCTGGCATTGATCTTCTATCCAGTTCTCCTTTGCTATGCTCATGCCTTTTCGGATATCATTGTTGATTTTTCGGTAGGCATCAGGTATTCTTTTTCTTTTTCATCTGTTTTCGTTCGTCACACAGGTCCAAAAGTTCAGGTGTGATCTACGGTTTCTTCTTTGGGCGGTGCTTGCCAAGGATCTCAGTGGCGGTATCTGTCACAGCTGAGTTGAAGGTTGTGGTCATGGTATCGACATCTACTTCACCAGCTCCCAGAATGAGCAATGGTGCCCCTTCCGGATCTTGCAGTTTGTCCAGGTCGAATTTCAGTCTGGTGCACTTTGCTGTGTTTACTCTCTTCAAATGGAACCGGAAAGATATCACAAGGTCCTGGTCACTTCCGATGTCTGCTCTTGGAAAAGTGCGTGTCCTGCCAATGTTGACGCTTGATCTGATCGGTTCTGGACCATGATGTAGTAAATCTGGTTGTGATGCTCCCCGCTGGGACCGTGCCAAGTCCATCGTCTGGATTTTTTTGTGGAGATCAAGTTTGTTTGCCGGTATCAAGATGTTGTGTCTGGCAAACTCCAGGAGTCTCAGATTTCTGTAATTTGTCTCCTTGTTGCGGTGGGATCCACATGTTTCTCCCCAGTTTGTTACGCATCTTGGCCAACCTTGGCATTCGAGACGCCTTGCACTGTGACTATGTCCTTCTTCGTCACTTGGTCAAGGAAAGAACCACTCACTTCATACAGGGTCGGTCGTCGCCCGGGTCACCAACGACCGCGCCTTCCGTTGGCCACCAGTACGGAGGTGATAAGTGAATTACTGATGGACAACTTCGCAAGATCCGCACGAGGGATAACATCGTCATAAAAACCTGGAATGTCAGGACCCTAACTGCGGAAGTAAAATTAGAAGAACTGGCCCACGAGCTGGACCACTATGGATGGAGCATTTTAAGCATCCGGGACCTGTGCTGGAAAAGCCTCGGTGAAACAACGACCGACAAAGGCCACACGCATTATTTCAGCGGGAGAGATGACAGGCACGAACACGGCTTTGGAATCTTGGTCCACAAAGACATTCTAACCACTGTCAGGGTTGCCGCCCAGTCTCCAGTAGACTCATTACCATCCGTCTGAGAGCACCCTCTTTCAACATCACCATCATCCAGGCCTATGCCCCAACATCAGACTATGACGACAGCGAAGTCGATGATTTCTGTAAGCATCTGCAGGCTGTCCTTGACCAATTTTTTACTACACGTATGTAACTTTTTTTTTATTATCACAACCAGTTGTTTGAATTTATATATTTTCGTGTGTACTGCTTTTCTGCGCTCGCTTCTTGCGATAATGAGGTTGCTGCGACGCAAAGAAAAGGTTGTGAAGAAATAATTTGTCTTAAACTTTTCTTACCTTGATAGTCGAGCGCTAAGGTCGGACCTCAGAAGGGACGCAATCCCTTTATTCAGTGATTGAGTGATAGCACGATCATCCCTGCCATAGCACCAATCTTTCTTATGATCTACTGAAAATGTTTTACTTGTAAACTTTGGAACTATGGAACTTTGTCCTTTTATTAGCAAAACCACATATAATTAAAGCATGAAACGCGCACACAGACACACATACAGGCACGCACGCACGCGCACACACACACATGCGTGCGCGCGCGCACACACACACACACACACAAGACAATGAAAAATACGCTCAGTCAGCCTCTTTTTTCCCCCCTTTCCTCAAGGAGTCGGAGGTCACAGATAGCCAATCAGCGCCCCGTGGGCAAAGTTCAAAGGGCACACGCAGCCAATCAACTTTTGACGTCCGTTGCGTGACGCGGAAAATAAAATGTCTATCGGTCCGTATGTTGTTTTGTGCTTTGTTTTCAAAATAAACACCCGCGTAGACTTTCTGGGTTTTGCTTCCATTTTCTTCGTCGGCAATTTGCCGCGATTTTAATTTCGTGAAACGTGCGCTGTTGAAAGAGACTGTTGCGGAGAAGTTCAAGTTAGCTTTTAGTTCGATATGTGAGATTGTAGGAGTCAGATGGCCTCTGTACATAATCATGCAGAGGCACTTTCTAGAAGCTGGTTGCTAATGAGTTCTGTAGTTCAGGCTGTGGAATAGCATTGGGTATACATGTACTAGATATGTAATTCCATGTGAGGGGTTAATAAAGAGTTTGCTGATTTGAATTGAATTGAATTGTTGAGTTCAATTGATTTGAATTGAATGCAAGACTTTTGTTCTGGCGTTTTGAGGGGTGGAGGGTGGAGGTGGAGTAGGAAGGTGTTGTTGAGGGTGAGGAGACGGGGAGATGGTTTGGTGCGGGTGAAGGGTAGTAGGTTTGATAACTATGAGAGTGGGAAGAGTGTCGGGACGCGAACTTGTTTTTTTCCAAACTAGTTCCAGTTATTCGCAAGTTCGCTATCGGGACCCATGTAGATTGGATCTCCAATTTAAATGGCAGTTTGTGTGTGTGTGTGTGTGTGTGTGTGTGTGTATGGGTGTGTGTGTGTGTGTGTATGGGTGTGTGTGTGTGTGTGTGTGTGTGTGTGTGTTGTTTTATTTAGATTGACTTTTGTGTTTTTGCCGTTGGTCTGAGCGAATGCGTTTGAAAAGCGCTTTGAGCAAACACTGTTTCTGACTTTGCGCTATACAAACTAAATTATTATTATTATTATTATTATTATTATTATTATTATTATTATTATTATTATTATTATTATTATTATTGACAGGGTTTGAAAACAATTTATAAAAGGTTTCGAGAACATTTCAACATTCAAAATTATTAGTTAATGTTAATTTTTAAAACTAGAGAGAGAGAGAGAGACTTTGACTTTGACTTTGACTTTGACATTTTATTGAATAAACAACACGTTCATTTCAAATGGGAAAGTGGGGAGGGGAAGCATCGAAATATCAGGTCTCACAATATTTTACAAACACATACGCACTATCGCCAAAAACAAAACTATCAACTGGAACAAGAACGTTGCTAATTAACTTAGATCTAGAGTCTTCGATTTTTCACACGCACAGTCTTCCAATCTCTATGGTTGGTTGTTTAACATCATCTGATCATTTTCTTTTCTTAGCAAGTGTTTTACCAACTAGAAGTCATACCAAGTTTAAACGTCCTACTTATGTGTGCAACATTAACAAACTGGTACGTGAAAGCAAACTGCGCTCTTATCTTCATTCTCTTCTTTAAAGGAAAACAGTTTATCTACATTGTATTTATAGCGACATGCGCATGTGTTTGTCAGTTAAAAACGATCCGAATGACCCTTTACAGACAAAATGACTTGGCGTTAGGCACGATCTCTTTGCTTATTTGTTCATTTCACACATTCGCTCCTTCATTCTCTATGGAATAATAACGTAGAAAAATACAAAATGGCAAACATAATGTAATCAAAAACTGGGTTGTTCAGAATAAGGAGAATGTTATGTAAAGCTGATTAACATGCAAGCATTCACACTATCTTTAATCCCCAATCAATCCTCTTTCGTTCCTTCTCCTGTAAACTTTATACAAATAACGAGACAATTCAATTATGGATAATTCATCGCCCGCTGACATCACAACTGATGCATCATGGTTGTCTTCTTGGATCAGCGTTTTCAGTATTTGGACATCGTCTCTGAGTTCATCATAGGCATTACATTCAAATAAAATATGAATCTCGTCTTCGAGACGCTCCTCGCACACAGGACAGAAGAACTGCTTGACAGACGCCTCTGTCCTGTAACGCTTCCTATGGGTGTTAATGGGTGAGATACCAAAGCGGAATTGAGTGTAGGCGTCTCTGAAACATCTTAACTGGGGATAATCAAAGTAAGTTTCAGCTTTAAAAACCCTTTTAAATGATGCATAAAAGTCAAATCTGTCGCTTGTTGTTAAGGCAACGCTCCAATCCTGTTTGAAACGGTCAATTAACCTTTGACGAAATAAATTAATAAAGGCCGGAATATCTCCAACACTCTGTTGAGTCCAAGCGTCTGCGAACCCATTATCAAACATGAGGTTCTTAAGGTGGTACACCCAAGTTTTCTTGCCTGCATCACACATTTGGTCTAACATAATATATGCCTTCTTTGGAAGTCTTTCCCGGGGTAACCCCATTAGCTTTATCCAATATTTCACACACCTAATCGCTGATGTAATATACAAAGGATATCTTCCCAGATCTCCGAAAATCATTTTGTTTGGCGTCTGTTGACCGACATGCAAAAATCTCTTGCAAGCAAAAAGGTGGACTTTTTCCAAACTATCGAATTGTTGAAGTCCCCAAATTTCTGCTCCGTACATGAGTACTGGTAAAACTTGAGCATCAAAAATCTTAAAAAATATATCTCTATGTATATCCCCAAGTCTGAAAAGACATCTTAAAATGTGAACAGTTCTTACTTTAGCCTTAGAAGCTAATTCGCCTACGGCCAATGTCATTGAAAGTTT
This sequence comes from Oncomelania hupensis, assembly GCA_036898135.1. Taxonomy (NCBI): domain Eukaryota; kingdom Metazoa; phylum Mollusca; class Gastropoda; order Littorinimorpha; family Pomatiopsidae; genus Oncomelania; species Oncomelania hupensis. The sequence goes on along the minus strand of CM072523.1, from coordinate 34,764,107 downwards.
TGTTGTGAAGTGTAGGCCTAGATATTTGTAACTATTCACAACTTCTATTGGTAGGTTACCGTATGACCATTTTTCTATTTTAGCCAAAAATCCACCTTTCCTAAAAACAATTACTTTAGTCTTATCCAAATTCACTTCCATGCAAAACTGGTCAGCAAACTGTTTTAAAATATTGATTTGGTTTTGAAGTCCAACTACAGAGTACGATGTCAATGCTACGTCGTCTGCAAACAACAAGATCAGAATTTGAATTATATCTGGGGATAGTTGTATTCCATGCAGCCCTTTATTTGCTATTTCTAGAGCAAGTTCATTCACTAAAAATGAAAACAGGGTGGGAGAAAGCACACAACCCTGTCTGACCCCGAAAGGACACTCGAAAAAATCTGTAAGAGTATCTGGACAGCGAACACAAGACTGGACACTTCTGTACATACTTTGCAAGACCTTCAGCATTTTACCACCCACCCCAGCCTTCCTAAGAGTGTTCCACAAAACAGCACGGTTCACACAATCAAATGCTTTTCGGAAGTCGACAAAGCACACATATACTTTGCCAGACCTTTTAAGTAAATATTTCTGAACGATAGAAAAAAGTACGTATATGTTGTCCACTGTTGAATATCCTGCCCTAAAACCGCTCTGTACTTCATCTATTTTACTGTTCTCCTCTGCCCATGAAGTCAGACGCTTGTTCAGAATCTGTGCAAAGACCTTACCTAGAATGCTCAGCAAAGACACTCCACGGTAGTTATCTGGGATTTCTGTACTACCAGCTTTGTGTATAGGGACTACAATTGCTCCTGTCCATGCTTTTGGGTAAACGCCCGTGTCAAAAATGTGATTAAAAAGTTCGACTATAAATGGAAGGCTCTGAGTGACTGTGCTCTTTAGCATTCCCGCAAGAATACCGTCAGGTCCAGGAGATTTGTTCATGTTCAAATGCTGTATTGTTGACAGCACTTCCTGCCAAGTAAAGGGCCTATCCAAATATTCAATGCTTGTTGGTTCCTCATATATTTGAAGTGACGGAGGCAACACGTCTGCCTGATCATCACCCTTATTAAATACATATTTAAAATGATTGAACCAGGTATCAGAACTTATGTCAGGATTGCTTCTGGTAGACTGGCAAATAGACTTGACTTCACTCCAAAATAGTTTCGAGTCTTTGGCCTTCGACACTAAATTGAGAATCTTGCTTTCTTTGAATAATTGTCTTTTTGTTTTCAGCAATAACCTGTAGTTCTTCCTACACTCCACATACAACAGTCTATTACGTCTCTTAGCCTCTTCGCAACTGGCGCGACGAAACTGCCTCCAATGCCGCCGTGTATTACGTTTGGCAACTTTACATTCCACGTCAAACCATTTACTGTGTCTAGGGCCTACATACAATTTTTTATGCATACATTGGGATGCCTGCAACAGGCCTACATTAAAACGTTCCACTGCATCGTCTACTGACGCGTGAAGTAGTGCTGTCGCTTCCGCCACGCAAGACTGGAACTTGTTTCCTGTGACTGCCTCCAAAAACAATGTTAATTTTGTGTCGTCCCACACCAGCTTATTAATAAAGAGTGGGTGGGCTTTAATTACTACCTCTTTGCAACCAAAAAATATTAACTCTACAGGTAAGTGTTTGGAGTCAAATCGTTCAGCCACTCTTAGTTCAGCCGTTGCCGACAATACTGGTGAGGCGACAAAGTAGTCGATAGTGCTACAACCGGCTGAACAAACATAAGTAAAATGTCCTTTTTCGTCGCCCTTACACGCCCCGTTTAAAATGCTTAAGTTACAAGCTGAACACATGTCCAGCAAAAGGCGACCAAAGACGTTGACTACCTTATCTTCTGACTGGCGAGTTGAATACAAGTCTGACCGAGTTAACTGTTGGACTTCTTCCATCAAATCAGTGTCTATAGCATTCAAAGCCCCAGTCCTGGCATTAAAGTCTCCGCAGATCATAAAATAGCAAGAGTTGTCAAATTGATCTATAAAGTCCAGGAGACGCTGCTCTGTAATAAGGAGGGTTGAATGTACATTAACGTGATCTTGTCTATAATAAGGCGAGTCATATGGACACACATACAGACAGCAAAATACAACGTCTTTGCTTGCTGAGAAAACCTTCCTGCAAATTTTTAGCCAGATCATATTGTCTAATGATTGGTCAAGAATTGTGACGTATTTTTCCAGCCTACGCTTGATCATGATCATGACACCGCCACAACTACGACCATGATGAGTAATTTTAATAGCGGGGTTAAGAAACTGAACAAAGTCTGAAAAACAATCAAGGGGACGCTTATATTCAAGAAACGTTTCTGTAAAACACACAATATCAAAGGAGTTGACGTACTGCATAAAATCAGCATCGTTAAGTTTACTACTCAAACCTTCAACATTCCAATTTAATATTCGAAGTTGTTGACCCGGGGAGTGTGTTACGAGCTGCCTCTGAGTCTGAGCATTTACAAATGGAGTTAAGGATCTGTGGTTAACGTCCCCACTACTCGAAATTTCATTACTGCCTACATTACTAGGGGTGGAGACTGCAAACCTTCATTGCTGACCACGTAGCATGTCGTCGATTCTTCCCTGGGACAGGCTGCTGCCTGCCGTTGTTCCTGAGGGCCGCACATCACGAGACTGAAGTCTTGTCCTTGGACGACAAGCAGATATTTCTATCGCAGGAAGCAGAGTGTTGTCAACCCCATCCTTATCGATATGACTTTTAATAGCCCGCACTGGAGATCCACGGCCAAGGCCGCGAAGAACCACATTGTCGTTTTCGTCACCACAAGTACCCATCTCGCAACCGTTTCTGTCGTCTCTAGGAGAGCACTGCCTGCCACGTCCACGTCCAGCCGACCCCGGAGTCAAGCGACGTCCTGATGAGTCTTTCACGCTTCCACCGGTCCATTCCGCCGCCTGTTCGACATTGTCTGCTTCTGCGCCGAGTGTCTGCGATGACGGTATCCAGTCTTCATCAGTCGTCAGTGGTTGAGATACTGGTGCTATAGGCTCGGGGCCCCCTTCACCCCTGCCGTTGTGATCTGTGTTACTTTGTTGACGCGCAGATTCATTTCTCTGCAACATCTTCTGAATCAATCTTGGTCCCCGGTAGTACGCCAAATAGCCGTCCTTACGCAGCGCACTCAGTTTGGTTCTTTGCTTCTTAGTCAGGTCGTCGTCCATGCGAATGCCCACTTTGCCCAATCTGCTTCTCATCACTTTACTAGCGATTAAGTTTTGCTTGTCTCTGTACCGTATCATTTTCGCTATCAAGGGCCTTGGGCGTGTTTCTATGTTGTCTTTCTTGCCGAGCCTGTAGGAGCATGAAATATCGCCAGCCAGCCATGTTTTCGTCGAGTCATGGTCATTCAGAATTTTTACTACTGTTTTTACACAGACATCTTCTGTTTCCTTCGTGCTAGCTTCTTTGACGCCGTAGAAGATAATGTTGTTATGTTTCATCATGATTTCGTGATTTTCCAGCTTTTCTTTGAGTTCCTCCACGTTGTCCTCCAGCACTTCATTTCTGTTCATCATGGCCGCAATGTCGGATTTGTTCTGTTGTAGCTCGCCCCTCAGGACGCTCATCTGTGCTGACAGGGATATCAAATTCTGAGACATGGAAGCCACCTCACGCGACACTCCGTCGATCTTCGCTGATAACGTGACACCGAGATTTATGATCAAGTCGTTTGTGTTCTGATCCTGAGGCCCTGGGTTCTCCTCAATATCACCTGCCAGTAGGAGAAATTCGCAAGTCGAAGGGTTCATATAACTCGTGGTAGACCTGTTTGATGCCATGAAATCAAGCCCCGTTGTCTTGCTGTATGTGGCGACAGTGTGTTGTAATACTAGCATGATACACAGTGTAAATACGCCCAGCTTTAACCAGCTAATTCGTAGAACTATGATCATTGTTTGACGTGGTCTTCGATACATGCTACACTCGACAGCGAGAAATTCAAACCACGAGAAAACTGAATGGTGTGCTGGATGTAGTAACAAGGTAACTTGTGATTGTTGACAACAGTTCACTGTGTAGCAATCATCCATCCTCTGTCTACCAGGTTGTGCAATACACGTGTCACACCACGCCATCAGTACTGCACAAATTAAAAGTGTATTGGCAAATCTTGCTGGCCAAGTAAGTTTTAGTACATGTGTACTAAACATTGTTGCATAGTCCGCTCTCTTCTTCATAAAATTAAAGAAGGTCCACTGAAAAGCACCACACTTTGTCCTAAAAGTATCATTACACGCAGGCATATTGATATTATTCACAGTCTCAGGTCAATATAGATTTGCTGAATTTCCAAAATCAGATGTTTTGGAACTCTAACCTCCGTTCGCATGATTGCATCACACATAGAATGGTCCACTTCAGAAACTCTATTTAAACAGAAAACCAATCGACGTACAATTTTGCAAAGACTATTTTCCCTTCTTTCAATCTTTATCTGTAGTTGCAGCAATCATAATACATTGAGCCGTGTATAAATTTTCATGTCCAACTCAAAAAACGTTCCCATACTGTGATACTGTCTTCATACTGCATTGCGAGAGCTCAGCTGCTTAGGTGTTGACACCTCGAGAGTCGAACGCCGAATGAGAGAGAGAGAGAGAGAGAGAGAGAGAGAGAGAGAGAGAGAGAGAGAGGGAGTTATACTTTAATGGTAAGGTGATTTGTCTGTTTTGAATATATTTTCTTCACTATGAACGATGGGCAATAAGGATAATGTGTTTTGTTGTGGTGTATTGTTTTGTTTTGTTTTGTAATGGTTTCCAGAATGGCTTTTTACGTAGCCTTATTATCTGTATATCATCGGACCGCACATACTATTCAATATATAGTTAATAATGCTACGCTTTTGTTTTTAAAACTACACCTTTTTTTAGGGTTACTATAATTATACTGCTAATATCAAACTATACTTCTACAGCAAGTCCTTTGCGTGTATAATTTGTGGTAATATAACCGAGTTAAATCTTTTCTATTACATTTTTTAGAGTGTTATTGAAAGAAGAGGGGGTGCGTGTGTGTGTGAATGTTATAGTCTATTCCAACTTGTAAATCGTTTCTTTTGGTTCACTGTGCAATCTTACTGCAAAGCTGATAAAAGAGTTCCTGGTTGTGCAGCGGTGCTGGTTTAAATGTACTTTGCCCTTATAGTTTCTCGTCCTTCCGCTCCACCTTCCCACGCACTCCCTCTTCCCGCCTCCCTTCCCCCCCATGCCAATCACCACCACACCCTCCACCCATCACCCTCCGCCTTCCTCACTCCGCACTGACACCTACGCTTTATCCAAAATCTCCTCTGGCTGTCCCGTGTTAGTGCTTTGTCTTCACCTTTAATTACTAGTTAAGCTGCAACTGCGAAGTGGCGACTTGGTTAGATGTGAGTTATAATCCTTATTTCGATCAGCCAGAAACTTGAGGCGCTCTTTAAGCTGATATTTTTAATCCTATATTTTGAAAAGAAGAAGAAGAAGAAGAAGAAGAAGAAGAAGAAGAAGAAGAAGAAGAAGAAGAAGAAGAAGAAGAAGAAGAAGACGAAGAAGAAATCTCCTTTCATTTCATTACATTTCACTATTTTCCTTTCATCTTTACATGCACACGCATCCCCCAACACACTAGTCTTCTTTTTCTCAAAATCTCTCTCTCTCTCTCTCTCTCTCTCTCTCTCTCTCTCTCTCTCTCTCTCTCTCTCTCTCTCTCTCTCTCTCTCTCCCTCTCTTCCTTACGTAAGTTTTGATAGTGTTGTGCTGATTTAAAGAAACCTACTTTGATCACGCCCCTTCAACAAATTTCTTTAACATTCACAGTGAGTGTTGCCCCTCTTTAAAAAAAGACTTAACAACTCTTTCGAAAGTTTAATTTTTTTAAAATCAATACATTCCGTAGTTTTGTGGCCTATTGGCAGCCAACAATTTAGTGCTAAACAAATAGCATCTACCGAAGACGGTAAGATGCTGAACCCATAAAAAAATAAGTTCATCCGTACGTTTTTTTGTTTGGGATTGATACAATAGACGATACCCTACCCTAGACACCAAAGACTCATTCTTGAAGCCGCGTGGATCATTCCGAAATAGGGTCAAAGATCACACGGCTGTGGTATTGGTGTACCGTTGAACAGGGGAAATCACTCCCTGTCAGAACAGGAATGGAAAATTCAAACGTTAGCGGTTGGTTTGAGCAACACTTTGGCATTGTGTAATGTCATAACAATGCGAATTTTAGTGTAAACCCGCTTTTGCCAAAAGTAAACAAAGCTTTTGATATAGGGGCCCTTTTAAATTGTTACCCCTGTTTCCACCATTTATCCCCCTAGTTCTTATTCCATTCAGTCCGCGCGGTCCTTTTTTTTTTTTTTTTTTTTTTAAGTGATTGTTTTTTCATCTGCCCAAATGTTGTGTTGTTTTTTTGTTAATTGCATTCTCCAAATCCCCCCCCCCTCCTCCACCCCACTCATCCACCCATCCCAACCCTACCCTCAATTAAGTCACCTCACCACTGTTTTCCTTCTTGCTGCGCTGTGCGTACTCCAGCTGCCTCCACCCCCACCCACCCACCCAGTTACCTCTCATCCTCCCTTTTCTCCCCCCCCCCACCCTCCCCTAGTCATTGCTGTTTTCTTTTATGATTGTCCTTCTTCCAAAATCCTTTCAGCTACGTACCATGTCGACCACCTCTTTTGTCTCTCTTCTGCTTTTCGGTTTTACCTGCCTCGGCTCCTCATCTTTTCATTAATAGTGTTTTCGCTGATTTAAATCTACCATAGAGATCTTCTTGGTACTGTTTATGGGAGGAGAGGGGGGGGAGGAAAGGAGTTGAAAGACTATAAAGGTAACTGTAGATTATAGTCACACGACACCGAAGCGTATAGGCGACTACTGGTCACATTATTCTGACACCAGCGAACCAGTTGATGGTAAGGGGAAAATAATATGGTTACACATTGGCCAATCCGGGATTCGAACCAGGTTCCTTTCGGTTTCTAGTAAGACGCTCTACCAACTGAGCTACCCGGCCCCTCACTATAAAGGATTCTATATTCTGTCATTTATAGTCTGTATTCGGGGTCACCTACCCTCCCTCTCCTGGCCCCACCCACACACACACACACACACACGCACACCCACCAATCCCTTACTTTCTCATCAACCACCACTCCACCCACACTCCCTCCTTTGTCGATTTCATCCCACGTGTTCTGCACCTACAACCCCCCCCCCCCCCCCCCCTCCCGCGATCCCACTCCTGCATTTTACGTCCGAAGAAGTGAGGCGATATGAAACGATCCGGCCCTTCTGACCGAAACCCAATTTCCCAGATTCGAGGTTTCTCTGCTAGGATTTTGTCGTGTTTCTTCTTCTTGTTCTTCTTCTTCCCATCGCCGTAGCTCAGAACTAGAGCATTCGCCTGGCACGCCGATGTTAGTTAGTCATTGTTTATAAGGTCCAGCGGACTGCAAAGAGCCGAATCAGGACCACGCACACCGAGGACCCAGGTTCCAACCCCGTGATGGGCGAGATAAAAGTGGCCATTTTAGCAGTAGGATTGCTCTGGTGGTTCAGTGTTGATTTAGGTCCCCATTCTTGTTCTCCGGGATGGTTATCCGCGTCTACCAGATCGTCCATGGTAGGTGTAGACGTTAAACTTTAATGTTAATTTATTCATTCTTCTTCTTCTTCTTCTTCTTCTTCTTCTTCTTCTTCTTCTTCTTCTTCTTCTTCTTCTCATGTTTCTTCGTGTTGTTGTTGATTGTTGTTTTTGTTGTTGTTGTTGTTGTTGTTGTTGTTGTTGTTGTTGTTGTTGTTGTTGTTCTTCTTCTTCTTCTTCTTCTTCTTCTTCTTCTTCTTCTTCTTCTTCTTCTTCTTCTTTCCTCACGTTTCTTCATGTTCTTTTTCTTATTCTTGTTGTTGTTGTTGTAGTTGTAGTTGTTGTTATTGTTGTTGTTGTTGTTGTTGTTGTTGTTGTTCTTCTTCTTCTTCTTCTTCTTCTTCTTCTTCTTCTTCTTCTTCTTCTTCTTCTTCTTCCTATTCTTGTACTTGCTCTTTTTTCTTTCTTTCATGTTGTTCGTCCTCCTCCTCCTCCTCCTGCTTATTCTCCTTCTTCGTCAGAATCAGATTTCTATCTCTTTTTGCTTCTTTCAGACTTCCAATCCTCGCAAAATTGATGTTGGCTACTCTATGAACATTTTCTCATTTGGGTTTTTCGTTTTCTTCGTCTCCTCCTTCTTCTCTGTCTCTTTTAACTCCTGCTTCCCTGTTTCCACCCACCTTCTCTCTCTCTCTCTCTCTCTCTCTCTCTCTCTCTCTCTCTCTCTCTCTCTCTCGCTCTCTCTCTCTCGCTCTCTCCCCAGGCAGGAAAGAGAGCCAGCCGAAGGGGAGGTCACTTGCAATATTCAGGCGGGAAAGAGACGCAGCCGAAGGGGAGGTCACTTACAGACTCCATCGAACAAAATGGCCGCTTTGGGTTTTCTTTATCCCCCTTGAACAGGAGTTGATAGTGCGAAGTTGGTCGTCCAGTAAATCCTTGCCCATTACCTCCAAATCTCGGCCATTTCTCACCCCCTGCCAGCAAAGATCGCTCTGCATGCAGCCTTTCGCACGACATTCAACACACTGAGCATCAGAGAGACTCATGAGGAGACCTCAATTTACGCCTGTATTGAAATGCATTGGGGTGTCGGATAGTGCAGTGGTTGGAGCACTCGCTACTGTGTCGAAAGTGAAGCACCGTCCGGTGCGGTTAGCTCTTGGATGGGTGACCGCTAAGGTGTGAAGCGACAAACAACAACGCCCCCAGCTGACTCAACTGTGATTGAGTACCTACTCTCTTGAGGGTGGGGAAGGTAAAGCAGCGAGGGAGAGAGTTGGGCATCACCCTCATTACGCTGGCCCAAGATAAGTGTGATCTCCAACATCACGCTCCCCTACGGCCACAAGGCTATGGGACTACCTTTACCTTTACCTTTTATTGAAATGCATAGATCGAGCCAACAAGATGTTTACACCGCAAAGCGTACTGACAGCTTTTTAAAAAATTATTTTAAATAAATCGAGATTTTGTGTCCCGATGGCATCTTTTGTCTGTTTGTGTTTTTGAAGGCTTACTTTGTCTAAATCTTGCAACCTATGGACATCCGACTTTCAACATTCAATCTCTGAAGACGCGTGAAGTTTCATCGTAATTCGACATTTTCATTTGTTTAGATGACCTAAAATTGTCCGCTTCTTTGCTTCTGTTTTCTTTTTTTTATGACTTACTGTATTACTTAAGCTTATTTACTAGATCTCTAGAACATTGACTTAAAAAATAAAATTCACAATGGAAACTAGTCTTAGCGCCTTTAATGTTTTTTTATATACACACACGCACATGAACAAACACACAAACACACGCACACACACAAACACACACCAAAAAATGAAGAAAAAACAAAAACTTTATTTTGTCATCACATTGCAGAAGTCTTGAATGAATTAAACGTCGAGAATTGATAGTTCTAGCGAGGGAACAGCTCTGGAACTAAACCTGGGACAAAACCATCACTAGCAACACATTATGAACTAGAACAACATGCTATTATTGTATATGGCAATATTTAGGACGACCCGTGCATCGACAACCGCATAATCCTGGTCCTGATAGATCTCAGACACACTTGAGTGTTCCGTTTAAATACGTCTCAGAGAGAGGTTTTGATGGAACAAATGTTTAAAACAAACGTGACTAAACCAACGAATACTGTTAAAGACTTCCCCACACTTGTCAGCAGGTCCGGCTTTGAAAGCCTTACATGAAATGGAATGATCAACGATGAACACCCATCCATACTATGTTCCTCAGATTTTTATTTTATTTTATTTTATTTATTTTTGCGGTAAAGGATCCGACAACTTGGATTGGATTCCAAAAGCAAGATGTGTATGTGTTGTTGTGCAGGTTAGAGGATTGATTTGTGTTTGTAGTTCTGTTGTTTTGAGTGATTTTAGTCCTGGATATAATCAACACCAGATTTTTTGGAGCCGCTGAAAACCTTGATGAGAAAATGCTTTCGTCGCTGCCTTTGCTACACCAGTGGCCAAACAGATATGGAAGGGCGGCAGAGATTGGTTTACTCTTTCGACCCTCATTTGCATACGTTTCCGAGCATACCCATCTTTCAAGGGCCAGGTCAGCGACCATGTGTGTTGAAGGGGAGTAACTCTCAGAACCCGTGGACGGTCGGAGCAGACGTGAAAAACAAGGGGGCCGAGCAGACGGCAAACAAATGAATAATCCGCGACCGTACCCAGGCGTAAATTATTGGATAGGCCGGAGGTTTTGTTTCCTCAGTACAAACGAACGCCTAACAACGCACGTTGAGGTTAGCTATTTCGAAACCTTCACTCTTTTATCGTACTGCTACCCATACCATATCAAGCGGAACGTCATATCAGCTTTATCCTGGGCTCTCCGAGTACAATTTGTAACTTAGGTAGGATTTAGCATTAGCAAGACACTGTGCAGCAAGGGAAATCTAGCGCGCCCAGTAAACCCAACGCTATAGATATGAATTTCCAGACCAGGGTTCGCATCAATAGTAACAGCTTTTGAAGGTTTGTAGTGTAGTCTGGCACTGTTCAGCGCAAGGGGTTGTTGTTATGCGTAACAATGCTTTACAACAGTCTTGGTTTTCCACAATAAGCTTGTTGGGTTGCCAAGGCAAGTAATAATAGGCCTGCGGTATTTTTTGTTGTTGTGGCGTTTCGTGTAAGTCAATGACTAATCACTTCCTATTCAACTGCAATAAATCTCCAGAAACCCAATATATTGTTCTTTCATATGTGGAAGCTCGCTGCTGCCTATACCAAAAGAAGAATTAGATACAGTCTTGATATTGCACTGGAAACAATACGCCATACATGAAACAGAGTTAGAAAGTTGATTGAAAAAGCATTTATTGATTCGTTAGGGTGACTAGTTCTGTTTCCTGTACTCCTTTTCTCGTGTGTTTCGTCTTTGACGAGGAAGGCAACTCGAATTTCTGCTTACATAGATGATAAATATTACCTTCTACCCAAAACCCAAATCTTGAGGAAACACAATCTTTTCGCAATTAGAATAGTAAATGAAAGAGGTGAGGGGGACCAAGCTCGCTATTTGGCGTAACCGGGAACACCGAGCATCTTTGACGTGCTGCTGAGGTGACACGGAAAAGCGGCGTGGGTGGAACACGAACCCCTAATTATAATGATTACAAAAAGTCGACTTTGTTTCGAAACGTTCTCTCCTTGAGCAGCTCATCGCTCTGCAACGTGTAAAATTATGAGAATGGTGCAAGGCGCCTGAAAATGAGTGTACATCTTTTTTTTTTTAAAGCTAAAAATTGCGCATTGATATATGCAAACAATAACATGAACGGAAGCCTGTCTACGTGTTTTTAGATTTTTTTAAAGTTGACCCGCTTGTTCATCAAGGAAATGTGCTATATAAAACTATGGAAATGAATAATATAATGTTGCCGGGGCCCGAAAACAAACAAACAAACAAACAAGCAAAGCAAACGATTGATTGTTCCCGCCTCCACAATGGCGGCGCCGGCACGCGTACATGTAAATCAAGGGAGATTATTAGCTGAAACAACCAGGCAATGATAAATATGGCTGCTTGTGGCCCCTCGCAGTCCAGGCATCTGTTTGAGGTGATTTAGCTGTCATGAAAACATCGCGGCGCAGAACGAAGCCAATCCAGCAGTCAATTTGGAACGACATGAAGCATCGACAATGCCCTATAATAGCAAAGGGTTGATTTTTTTTTCTCCCCGTCGAGCCACTGCTATTTGCATATCGACCTCGGTTAAATCAAACCGTGTACACGGATTGTCTGAAAATAAAAGAAACTGTCAGCTAAAGTTTCTACAGAAACGACCGAAAAGTTACGGGAGCATCTTTAGCTTTTCCTTACTATGCTCTGTGTTGTGTGCCCTTGTGTTGACATGAGAGTCTCAGTACTTGGTGTTAAGGTTATTAGTGCAGGGGCGCTTCGCAGGCCAAGAGGAAATGGTAAATTATCCTTTGTATCTAAGATTATAAGTCCTCTACGCAGCTCGCATACAGCGCCACCCAGGACAAACAGGAAAGGGCCCGACCACCAAAGTTCCATCGCTGAGCATGACGAAACTCTAAAATCCGCTATTCTGCTTTCGCATATACCTTTCCCCCCCCCCCACCCCCACCCCGTTTTTAGCCATTTATATCTACATAATTTTATGTTCTTCTGCTGCTCATCTGTCAAATTTTAGCCATGATTAAGGCTCAATTTCAGCGCTATCCAGGACAAGAGGGAATAGAATTCCCCGAAGTTCACTGCCGAGGGTACCCCACTCACAAGTTCGCCGCTGCTCCGCCAGGCGGATGCTTTGTCTGTATCAAGATTTGCATAATGCTATCTTCTGCTCGCTCGTCTGTCAAATGTTGACTAGGAACGTTTCACTTCTGTCCCAGCTACATGGTTGTTTAACAATTGTGCAATCATTTGCATCTCTCTACCCATTATTTGAAGTCCGTTGTCATTACTGCTGATAAAAGAGGAAGCGGGGAAACTAATTATTTGAATAATAATGGACATCTTCTACATTCAACCTATCTTCGCCCGTCGAAGCCACATTTTGCATATCTCTAGCAATCTACCACAGAGACAGGGACACGCACACAGGCAGGCAGACAGATTGACAAACATACCTAGCGATTTGCCCATGTAAGCCTACTATACCCAACACATCACCAACGACGAAGTCCGAAAGACCATCACACGAGCCATTGGACAACACAATGACCTGCTCACAGTGGTGAAGAAACGGAAACTCCGATGGTATGGCCACGTCACCAGATCATCAGGTCTTGCAAATACCATCCTGCAAGGCACAGTGCAAGGAGGTAGAAGAAGAGGGAGACCGAAAAAGAGGTGGGAGGACAACATTCGAGAATGGACTGGTTTGACACTGAGCGAAACAATCAGGGTTGCTGAGGACAGGGAAAGATGGAGAATGCTGGTTAAACGATCATCTGTGGTGCCCCTACGACCTCCGAGTTACGGGATAGGATAGGACTGTGAAGGACTATTCATTTAACTCATCAAACACATCTTGATTAGTTCAGCAATCTGATCACAGTCAAAATTCAGTGGAAGGTTTAGGGGTGGGTGGGTGAAGATATTAGTTGTTGTTTGTAGATTATAGTCACACGACACTTTCGCATATAGGTGACTACTGGACCGATTTATACTGACACCAGCGGGCCAGTTGTTGGTAAAGGGGAAAATAATATGATCACACGTTGACCAATCCGGGATTCGAACCAGCGACCTTTCGGTTACTAGCAAGACGCTCTTACCAACTGAGCTACCCGGCCCCTCAGATATTAGTTCTTACACAGCAGGCTTATCAGCCCAACAACGATCAGGAAATGAAATGGTGTGGATTAGCGGAAACATCACCAGGTTTCCAGTGCAAACCAATATCTTCTATCTTGGAGGTCAAGAACTAACAGTAGCAGCCGAGTATCCAGTCGATGTCAGTTCAGTTTCGATCACGATCACGTTGGCTTGGCGTTAATTGTTCAGTATTGCATTGCGTTGCGATCTCCTTTCTTTGGATTGTTCAGGATTGAAATATCTCTTTTAATACTTTAGGATTGCGAGATCTCTTGCTTTTGATTGTTCAGGATTGATTGCGATCTGTTTTGAATATTCAGGATTGTGATCTCTCTTGCCTTGGAATGTTCAGGATCGAGATCTCTTGCTTTGGAGTGTTCAGAATTGCGATCTTTCTTTTGAATATTCAGGATTGCGATCTCTTTTGCTTAAGATTGGTCAGGATTGCGATCTATCTTTGATTTTGATTATTCCGGATTGCAATCTTTCTTTGGATTGTTCAGGATTGCGATCTCCCTTGCTTTTGAGTGTTCATGCTTGCGATCTCACCTTCTCTTTGATTGTTCAAGATTGATTGCGACTCCCCTTCTGTGATTGTTCAGGAGTGCGATATCTTTTGCTTTTGAGTGTTCAGCATTGTGAAATGTCTTGCTTTTGAGTGTTTATCATTGCGCTGCGATTTCTCTTGCTTTTGATTGT
>CM072523.1:34657467-34747467 GCA_036898135.1 Oncomelania hupensis | reverse complement strand
CTCTCTCTCTCTCTCTCTCTCTCTCTCTCTCTCTCTCTCTCTCTCTCTCTCTCTCTCTTCTCTCTCTTTCTCAAATGAATGAAGTCATATTCGCAGTTAATAAATTAAAACGTAACAAACCTGCAGGTCAAGGTAATATTATGGGGAAATATAAAAATAGAGAAAATAGCTTTCTTTTTTGAGATTATTTACGTGCGTTTTGAAAGGGGAATTTTTTCTGAGAGTTGGATGGAGCAACAATTTTACCTCTGTATAAAAAAGGGTGATATGAACCAAACAAGTAATTACCGTGGTATCTCTCTATGCAATGCCAGTAAGTTTGAAGGTTTCAGGAATGGGTTGAAGAAAATAATGTGACTGGTGAATTTAAATCCGGCTTCAAATGTGGCTATCCTACGATAGATCATATGTTCACTCTGTTTTCGTGTGTTAAGAAACAGTTTTATGCAAATTGTAATTGCAACTTATATCTCGCGTTCATAGACTTTCAGAAAACATTTGATTCTATAAATAGGCAGTTATTGTGGTCCATTTTACAGAAAAATTGTATTCAAGGTAGATCATTTTCATGTACTAAGAGCAAGTATAGTGTAGTGAAAGCGAGGGTCAGATGTGGGCTATGATAAATTGACAGAGAGCATACCATGGACAATTGGTGTAAAACAAAGAGATTATTATACCCGGTTTTGTTTTCATTTATTAATGAATTGACCATACATATAAAAGAGAACGGAAAACAAGGTGGTTGTTCTTTTCAGGATGTTCTTGAACTGTTTATCATGTTATTGGCTGATAATGTAGTGCTATTCTCTGAAACGATCATTGATCTTCAAAACCAGTTGAATAATTTACACAATTCAGCGACTGTGTTGGTTTTGACTAAAAATCTCGGAAAAAAGTAAAATATGTTTTTTTAGAAAGGGAGGGTATTTGGCTGCAAGAAGAAAATGGTTTTATAGAGCAAATCTTATGCCAGTTGTAGAGATATTCCTTTTAATAAAACTAAGTTCTGTCTACTCTCTCCAACACTCTTCAACATCTTCATAGAGCGAGTTATGTCAGATGCTCTTGCAGATCACGAAGGCACAGTCAGCATAGGAGGTAGAGCAATCTCCAACCTTCGTTTTGCGGATGACATTGATAAATTGGCTGGAGAGGAACAAGAACTTGAACAGCTGGTACAGAAGCTTGACATCACCTCCAGAGCTTATAGAATGGAAATAAGTGCATAGAAGACCAAAATGATGACCAACAACACCAATGGCATCAAAACGGACATCAAAGTCCAAGGCCAGTCCCTCAACACAGTGCATAGCTTCAAATATCTAGGAGCCATTGTATCAGACAATGGGTCCCGACAGGACGTCCTCTCCAGGATCGCACAAACAATTGCTGCCCTGGCTAGGTTGAAGCCCATTCGCAAAGACAGGACCATTAGCCTATATTCCAAGGTAAGACTGCTGCGCTCCATTGTCATCTCCATCTTCCTATATGCTTGCGAAACATGGACCTTCACAGCAAATCTACAACGAAGGATACAAAGCATGGAGATGAGGTGCAACAAAGACTTCTGGGCATTTTGTATACACAGCACATCACCAACGACGAAGTCCGACAGACCATCACGCAAGCCATTGGACAAGGCGATGACCTGCTCAAAGTGGTGAAAAAACGGAAACTCAGATGGTATGGCCACGTCACCAGATCATCAGGTCTTGCAAAGACCATCCTGCAAGGCACAGTGCAAGGAGGTAGAAGAAGAGGGAGACCAAAAAAGAGGTGGGAGGACATTATTCAAGAATGAACTGGTTTGACACTGAGCGAAACCATCAGGGTTGCTGAGGACAGGAAAAGATGGAGTACGCTGGTTAAACGATCATCTGTAGTGCCCCTACGACTTCCGAGTTATGGGATAGGATAGGATAGGAAGTTTTAATGCCTATAAAGATTTAGATAGTAAGGGTAAACGTTCCTTTTAATTATATTACGTAAACTTTATAATTTGAATATATTCTCTGTTAACTTGTTCTTGAAACTTTTTGATGTACTAATCCAACCAAATGTGCTTTATGGATCTGAAATATGGGGGTTAACAAAGTCGGCGGAATATAATGAGAAATTACACGTTTATGCACTGAACACACTTTTAGGGGTAAGTATGGGAACACCCAGTGATTTCATATAATGTAGAATTAAACAGATACCCGATAACTGTAAATGAGGACGTAAACTGTGTTCGCTATTAGTTGAAATTAACAACAATGGAAGAATATAGATTACCAAGGAAAGCATACGTTATGTTACGAAAATTGGATGAAATGTAGAAGAATACCTGGGCTATTAGCGTGCGTATGTTTCTGTTTCAAAATGGATTTGGCCATGTTTGGATTAACCAAGGACTTGCAAATGGGAAAGAATTTTTAAGATGTTTATACAAAACTAGTCTTAAGTATAACACCTATTCATTATTCGGCGCTTCTGAACACTCTCTGCAGATATATTTATTGATTAACATGGATGGGCACTTAAAGTACATTATAAAGAAATTTAAGTTTGGAATATCTGACCTAAACGTACACTATTTACGATATAGAAATCACAATAACCAAGATCTGATGTTTCGGATGTGTAAAGATTCAATTGAAAATGAAGTTCACTTTGTGTTATGCTGTCCATGTTTAAACAATTTAGGCTTTGACCTAATTGCACCCAAGTACTACAATCACCCAAATGCCTTTAAATTGAGGCTTCTAATGTCATCCACTAATCAAACTGCTATCAAAAAGGTTTTAATATTTATCTGCGAAGCTTTCAATATGAGACAAACGGTCCTATCATGAACGAATGCGATTTCGTCTTGTTGTTTTAGTTTAAAGTATTATCTGCTGTGGTTTAACTAATATATTGTTAATGAGTCATGCACGCCTGTTTTTGATGCATTGTTTATCGGTGTACACACCCTTCAAAAAGAATAAATACCGCCTTTCTTGAGTAAAGATTCTCTCTCTCTCTCTCTCTCTCTCTCTCTCTTTTCATGTCTCTCTTTTCATCATCATCATCATCATCATCATCATCATCATCATCATCATCATCATCATCATCATCATCATCTATATCCCTCTCTCCCTCTCTTCGTATACCTATTTTTATAATATTTCTCTCTGGCTCGCTCTCTCTGTCTCTCGCTCTCCTCCTCCCCTCTCTTGCTACCTCACACAGACAAACCCTTCCTTACCCTTACCCAACCATCAGGGGTCGAATTCATGGCCCGTTAAATTATAGGCGATGGTTAACGTTACCAACATTGGTTTTGTAACCAACAATGGTATCGTTAACCATCGTTTAGCAGATCGCTATTCATGAGCGAGTGTCCACACATTGTTACTTAACCAAGGTTATTTTTGGGCTGTGCGGGAATATCCGTAAGGGGGCATAATTCAAGCAGCTGTTTTCCTTCTTTCGTCAACAAAATAGGCCTATAAAAATGGCTGTGGCAATGGCAAAGAGAAAAGCAATTTTTTCGTACACTGAAACTAATGCAGCCGCACGATTAAAGTCTGGCAATGGTGGCGTGATTAGCAAGCCTACCGACAGCATGCTGGATATCATAGTGAGCAAGGAGAGCGAGCTTTTTGTTGGAGTGAAAGGAGATAAATCACTTTTGATCACTTTGTAGTTTGTAATGTTAGGCCTACATATTGTTTTTAGACTGAGGTGTCAATTTCCGCCGTTCCTGGGTAGTTTGGAACTTGAAATGTTGTCTTTATTTCGTAGGGTTGCATTACCCTACGAGTATAAACTATACAGGTACACAATAAGCCTACACATCACCAGTCAAAATCCAACAACAATATTTTAATAATAATAATATTAACCCGTTTTATTAATATGACAGATTATTAAAGGTGCCAGAGGCATAAAAACAAAGAGTGAGACACACA
Organism: Oncomelania hupensis; assembly: GCA_036898135.1. NCBI lineage: Eukaryota > Metazoa > Mollusca > Gastropoda > Littorinimorpha > Pomatiopsidae > Oncomelania > Oncomelania hupensis. Next base: position 34,743,526 of record CM072523.1, on the reverse strand, counting down.
TGTAAAAGTGGTGACAAAACGCCTTGCCGATCACACAGTTTCAGACTGTCTACCGCGTTCGTTAACGTGATGATATCATGCCGACGAAAACGAAATTTTGATACCAGTTCCACATCATCAAATTTGTCAAGTGGATTACTTCTGTCGCGAAATACTCTCTCTCTCCTCGGAGCTCGTCTCTGTCGAAGTTGCCACCAAACGATGGCCGCCATTTTTAACCAGTGTTCCATTGGTTATCGGGTGGTCCCCCCTCCGTTAAAATAACCATGGTTAGCAACCGTCGTTAACTCTGCTAAGGCCTCATGAATTTAAAATTTCCAGCTTAACCAACGTCGTTAATTTTACCAACATTGGTTAAGCCTTAACCAACGGTCATGAATACCACCCCAGTTTTCTCCTTTTTTTGTCTCTATCAATTACGCCCCATGCGGCGTGCTCGTTGCACAGCGAATGAGTGGATGTGACACCGGATACCTTTCCAATATCTGATGTAACCCTTTTGCTCGGGTCACAATATTGGTTCACGAGAATCTAAAACATTTCCAGTTATCTCTACCTCTTCCCCCTCACCCTCTCTTCCATTACCCCCTTCCTCTCCATACCTCTCCCCTTTCATCACCCCAAAACCCCGGTTACTGTGGTAGATCATTATGACACTGAATGAATGCATCATTGAATGAATGAATGACAGAAATGAGTGTTCACCGCACTAAGCGTGTCTTAGTAGTATGGATATTTGCCACTTATATATTCTGTTTGTTTTTTTAATTGAATCATATTACCGTAACAAAACATAAATCATAAATATTATTTTAATGTATAACAACTGCAGCAACCTTTCCCTGTCTTGGAAGAAAAAGAAACATAGAAATCTAAATAACAACCTGCTATATTCTGCTGAAGGGGAGTACGATCAAATGCTTGCTAGGCGTATAGAACGATGGAGGTGGCAAGGGAGCGCAGCAGCATTACCTTGGAGTGTAGACTGATGGTCCAATCTTTCCAAATGGGCTTCAACCTTGTCAGGGCAGCAGTTGTTTGTGCGATCCTGGAGAGAACTTCCATAAATATTTGAAGCTATGCACTGTGTTGAGGGATAGGCCTTGGACTTTGACGTCCGTGTTGATGCCATTGGTATTGTTGGTCACCATTTTGGTCTTGTCTGCACTTATTTCCAAATCAAAGTTATCGTACCGAAAACAGTGGCTATGCGTACGGATAGGCACCTCTAACTTTATAGTACGACAGTGCATAGATACTCTAGAGTATCTATGGACAGTGCCACCGATAGCGCCTACCAGTGGTTCATGAATTCCACGTTAGGGGGTTACCGGAAGCTTTCTGTTTATCGGACCGACAAAACACTTATCGGAGACTTCATGAATATGGACCCTGGTGTATTTGTGTAGCCGGAATTCACCGGTCTAAGAAATGAGTATCAGGATCTTTGAAGTCCGTGCTATGGAATGCGTGCGAGCACTGACTAAACCTCGGTTTATACTCTCATCCGAAGGAGTAGGAGCGCTGTGGCTCAGTTGTTTTATTTCTTCTCCAGGCTGTTAACGGAGTTTGAACCACTGCATGTTCAGGCTGCAATGTTATTGCCTGACTTTCCAGTACACGGCGCACACCACTGAGCTCACTGCGCTCCCTAGTAGTAGTAGTAGTAGTAGTAGTAGTAGTAGTAGTAGTAGTAGTAGTAGTAGTAGTAGTAGTAGTAGTAGTAGTAGTAGTAAACATTTATTTATTTAGCTCGGTTTGTGTTAAGGCTGGGGTACAGAGATAGATAGAAAAATGGTAAAAGATCACTGTCACACTAGCTTTCACACGGCTATGAATCATATGTAGTCCAGCCACTTGATAACAGTTAAAATCACACATTTATTTCTTCTACTCTATACAAGACCTTCGATGTACTAATCTACCTTAAAAAGTCATAGGTCAATGCAAATGATTCGATCGCTGATAGTCTAGGCAGCTATTGTCTCATCCTAGGGCACTGGCTACTAACGTTCTTGAAGATTGGACTACTGTGGTCCTCTTTACTATAGTTTCTGAAGAGTGGACTACTGTGGTCCTTTTTCTATCAGTTTTAGTGCACTCTTTTCTTGCACTTAACTTCAGTGTAGTGAGTTTGAAGCCCTTCGTTGAGGTAGCTTCTGGTACACGCTGGGTCGTCGAGTAGTTTGGTCCCTTGACACGCTGTGGTGTCTTGGAGGGTGTTTTCCAGGGTTGCCCTCTCAGTCCTGTGCTGTAGAGGCTAAACAGCCAACTCGTCTTTTCTGTTGAGTTGGGCGCACGGTATATCTCGCCTGCTCGTCTGTAACATAAGAGACGAATTTCTGCACAACCCTGAATAATAAGTCTGTGCAGAGCGTCTCACTGAAAGCCAAAGTAGCCCTCAGTGATAGCTCCACATCTCTATACATAAGCGACGAACATTCTGCTACGTCCGTGGTCCACTGGAATCTCAACTCTAATTTCCTATACATACATAAATATAAATCGTGGCTAATTATACACATAAAGAATTAATAATATTATAAACATTCACTGGTACAGCCACTGGTCTGCAAACTTACATATAGGTTAAACAACAGTGGGTCCGTACATAATTCAAGATGGCGTCGGCCGGTCGTCTTTTGCCTCGTGGTCAGCTTCTCCACGTGTTCAGGCAAAGTCGGCCTGACAATTCAATTCTATGCATAGCAAATTCCACAAACATAATTCAACAATAATATAAATATATCACGATGAAACAGAAGTATGTTCATTTACCTGTTTGACAAAGTCAGGCTCGTGGTTACATGATTGAATTCTAAGATTCACAAGTCCTGCTTCCTGGTCTATGAGTGGAGAGATATTTCTCTGCTATCGGTCTAGCTGTGTAGACTTCGGTGTATTTCATAGGACTGACTTAATACCAAGCCTTGGCCTACCCAGTCAGAACTGGTTCTGACCGCTCTGCCTGAGTCCTATTGGATAAGACTCTCGGATTAACGCACACAGTGCTGACGTCACTACACTGCCTGCGTCAAACTCGCTGTGTGTGTACCTCCGTTATACTCTAATCGTCTGCTTTATACTACATTACCTTTCTAAGGTTAACTGACTATACAAGCAAAATCGTAAATAGTGAGGGTAAACGGATCTGTTCGTGACAAGTAGTAGTAATAGTAGTAGTAGTAGTAGTAATAGAAGTAGTAATAGTAGTAGTAGTAGTAGTAATAGTAGTAGTAGAAGTAGAAATGATTGTAGTAGTAGTAGTCGTAGTAGTAGTAATAATTTTAGTAGTAATGATTGTAGTAGTAGTAGTTAGTTGTTGTTGTAAGCAGTGGTAGTAGTTGTTGTTGTAGTGTTGTAGCGAGTCATAGTAGCAGTAGTAGGCTAGTAATGTATAGTAGTTGTTGTGGTAGCTTTGGAAAAAACAAGTTCAGGAATCTAGGTTCGGGATCTGAGAACCTGGAAAAAAAAGTTTGTGATCCTCCATGAACCTTGGCATCAATTAATTTTAGAGATTCGTTGATTTTTCTTACACACACACCTTATACACCCCTATTACGCTTCGTTCAGTGTCAAGCCAGTCCATTATCGAATGTGGCCTCCCACCTCTTTTTCTGTCTCCCTTTTCTTCTGCCTCTTTGCACCGTGCCTTGCAGGATGGTCTTTACTCTTTACACGGCCTGATGCTCTAGGGACGTGGCCATACCATCGGAGTTTAAAAACTTCCTAAGTCGGATAGCCCAGTGGTTGGAGCACTCGCTACTGTGTCGCAAGTTAAGCACCGTCCAGTGCGGCTAGCACTTGGATGGGTGACCGCAAAACGTGAAGCGACAAATAACAACGCCCCCAGTTGACTCAACTGTGACTGAGTACTTACTCTCTTAAGGGTGGGGAAGGTAAAGCAGCGAGGGAAAGAGATGGGCATCACCCTCATTACGCTGGCCCAAGATAAGTGTGATCTCCAACATCACGCTCCCCTACAGCCACAAGGCTATGGGACTACCTTTACCTTTGCTTTAAGTAATAAATTCGCCCCGTGGGGGTACCGGAGGTTTCTGGAAAATTAGGGCATTAAATTCCCACTGTCGCTGTCTTTCTCCTTTGTTCTTTCTCAGTCCTACTATGTTCTATCAATCTACTATACCATCTTCTTTGCTAGACCAGTCACCTACCTTTTTTCTTGAAAACTCTTCCAAAACTCCTCATTTGTATATGAGGTCTATTGGGTCAGCTTTGGGATATTGGCCTCTTTCTGCCAAATGGTCACTAGGGCTTTCTATTATATTATTATTTAGCAATGTAGGCTTTTATATGTGTGTGTTTTATAATGATGTTTATATTCTATTTTGTTTTTGTAAACGAGGGTTCATAAATTAGAGTTTAATCTCAGCGTCCCCTGCGTGGGACGCTTTTATGGCAAAGTGACCGGCTGGTGGAGTGCCTTCAGTGTTACAATTAGGGTTATTTGTTTTAGCATATCTTTTATACGAATTAGAGATGAGCCCTCTTTTCAACCAAGTTATCCTGAATCATGGTCTTGGTTGGGCTCTTTGCCGTCAGCTGGACCCTATAAAAATGACTAACAAAGTCATTAAAATACAAATGTCATTTTTGCACAACAAAGTATTAGAACGATATAAGTTACTAAAATATCACGTTCTGTAGTAGTCGTAGTCGTCTGGAGGTTTAAAAACAAATAAATATATACGTAATGTATTTATTACTATTGGAAAAAAAAATGCCCCGAGTGAGGATCGAACTCACGACCTTCAGATTGCTCTCTTGTTTAGTGATTATGAGACTGACGCGCTACCTACTGCGCTATCGAGGCAGTTGAACTTCGTCAGTTGTTAGGCATAGCAGTGGCTGCGCGCTTGCCCAGCCAGATGAGCTGACATTACGGTAGTTGCCGTTGTACATTGACTGTGCGTGGTTAGAGTGTGTGGTGGTGGTGGTAGTAGTAGTAGTAGTAGTAGTAGTAGTAGTAGTTGTTGTTGCTCGTCCTGGTAGTATTGGTTAGTAGCAAAATAGAATCGGATTACTTGATGCACCAGTTCAAACAATAAATCAATCACTCAATCATCATCATCATCATCATCATCATCATCATCATCATCATCATCAGCATCATCATCATCATCATCATCATCATCACAACAACAAAACAACCACAACAACAGTAGTAGTAGTAGTAGTAGTAGTAGTAGTAGTAGTAGTAGTAGTAGTAGTAGTAGTAGTAGTAGTAGTAGTCCAGTAGTAGTAGTAGTAGTAGTTGTTGTTGTTGTTGTTGTTGTTGCTGTCGTTACTGCAGCAATAGAAACAGTACTTGTAGTAATTGTTCTTTTTAGGTTTCTTTCTGGTCCTGATTTGGCTCGGAAGAGTCCGCTGAACCTAAAGCAATTTAATCATGTAATGTAATGTAATTTAGGTTTCTATAGTTAGTAGACTTAAACAGACTCTGCTTTGTTGGGTTAATTGTTGTAGTTGTTGTTGTTTTGGTTATTGTTGTGGTTGTTGCCATCGTCGAAGTTGCCTGGTTGTACATTTTGTTTTGTGTTATGTGAATGCTTGTTTGCTTTTGTTGCGTAGTAACGTTGCTGCTGGTATTGTTGTTGTGTAGTTGTTGCTGATGTTATTGTTGTGCAGTTGTTGCTGGGGTGCCGGGGGTTTCAGTATAAATAGTATCCCCACTTTCTGGAAATTTAGTGCTTTAAATTCCCACTGTCGCTGTCTTTCGCATTTGCTCTTTCTCATTCCTGCTCTGTTCTATCAATCTGCTATACCATCTTCTTCGCTAGACCAGTCATCTACCTTTTTTCTTGAAAACTCTTCCGGGACAAGACTCCTTATTGTGTATGAGGTCTGGTGGATCAGCTTGGGAATATTGGACGCTTTCTTCCAGGTGGTCACTAGGGCTTCCTATGATGTTATTATTTAGCAATGTAGGCATTTTATATGTATGTGTTTTGTTGATAAGTTATAATGATGTTTGTATTCTATTTTGTTTTTGTAAACGGGGGTTCGATAAATTAGAGTACAGCCTCAGCGTCCCCTGCGTGGGATGTCTTTATTGTAAAGTGACTGGCTGGTGGAGAGCTTTCAGTTTGACCACTAGGGTTGTTTCAGCAGATCTTTTATGCGGATCAGGGGTTGTCCGGTCCTGATTTGGCTCGGAAGAGTATGTAATGTAGCCTAGTTGTTGCTGATGTTATCCTTGTGTCGTTTTTCCTGTTATTGTGGTTGTTTTTGTTGTTGTTGTTGTTGTATATGATGATGATGGTGATGATGATGATGTTGATGATAATGATGATGATGATGATTGAGTGATTGATTGATTGATTGTTTGAACTGGTGTATCATGTAATTCGATTCTATTTTGCTACTATCAATACTACCAGGACGAGCATTTGGAGGTCTAGTTGAAAACTGTATTTGAAGTTTTCAACAGACGATTGTGGTTATTTTAATTTTATTTCTTTATTGTCAAAATAGCAAGTTGTGTTTCTTGTTTTATTGTTGTTGTTGTTGTTATTGTTCTTGTTGTTGTTGTTGTTGTTGGTGTTTTGCTTTTCATGGTGTATATCTTCTTTCTCTTGTTCTTCTTGCTGTTTCCGTTGTTCTTGGTGTTAAAACAGTCATTGTTAACAGGATTGCTAAAATTGTTAACTATTGTGCTATTCTTCATCAGTCAATGATTCGCTTGAGATTTTGGCTATTCGTAGTATTGACGATTTTTTTTTCTTCTGGCGCCTATGGAAGAATTTCGGGGCTTATCCATTTATCACTGTCTGTTTGACATGCATAGAAAGAGACAATGATATATTGTCTCACACGACCATGCGAGCAAACCTTTTCATCTTTCTGCTTGGTTCAAGTTGATGTGCAGCAAAATTCTATTCGTTACAGTTTTAACTAAATTACTTTTGCTGTAAAAACAGTATTAAATTTATAATAGTATTATATTTATTTGTCAAAGACAATAGTCTTGCGACAAACATCAACAAACTTGTTTTATTGCAGAGGCAGTACATAATTAGACAAATCCATATATACAAGTATATAGGATAAAATAGGCTGCGGAACTTTGTTTGGGCATCTATATTATACACGTATATTCCATGTATTCATGTATGTAATAGGAAACAATCCTTCAAAAATGAGTTTGGATATCTATATATTACAATTCAGTTCAATTCAATCATTTAACGTCTGTCCACATACTTATGATTTTAGACCACACCACACAGATATTTTCACACAAGGACACACCCTATCCTATCCCGTAACTCAGGTCGCTGGGGCGCGTTTAACCAGACGTGCGCCATCTTTCTCTGTTATCAGCAACCCTCATGGCTTCGTTGAGTGTCAAACTAGTCCAGTCTCGAATGTTGTCCTCCCATATCTTGTTCTGTTTTCCTCTTTTTCTGCCTCCTTGCACTGTGCCGTCCAGGATGGTCTTTGCAAGGTCTGATGCTCTGGTGACGTGGCCATTCCATCGGAGTTTCCGTTGCTTCACCACTGTGAGCATGTCATCGTGTTGTCCACGGGCTTGTGTGAAGGGTCTGTAGGACTTCGTCGTTGGTGATGTGCTGGTTATAGGAAATGCCCAGAAGTCGTCTGTAGAACCTCATCTCCATGATTTGCATTCTTCGTTGTAGATCTGCTGTGAGGATCCATATGTTTCGCAAGCGTATAGGAAGAAGGACACATGGACACATAAGGACACACAAACATATAACCAAAGCACACAATTCAAAAGGACCCAACAATGGCCACGCACCTTTGACAGCTTGGGGATATTGGACGCTTTCTGCCAAATGGTCACTAGGGCTTTCTATTATATTATTATACCAAACAGTAACTGTAGATTATAGTCACACGACACCGAAGCGTATAGGCGACTACTGGTCACATTATTCTGACACCAGCGAACCAGTTGATGGTAAGGGGGAAAATAATATGGTCACACATTGGCCAATCCGAGATTCGAACCAGGTACCTTTCGGTTACTAGTAAGACGCTCAACCAACTGAGCTACCCGGCCCCTCTATATTATTATTTAGCAATGTAGGCTGTTATATGTGTGTGTGTTTTATAATGATGTTAATATTCTATGTTGATTTTGTAAACGAGGGTTCTTCTTCTTCTTCTTCTGCGTTCCTCCAAATGGGGCCTCAGATGTATCCATCTGAGGCATTGTCCATTTTTCTGGTAGCGTGTGCGCTCGTTTGGACTCCCACACAATACCCAGGGGGTATAGTCAGCAGCACTCCGTCTTCGTTGGGACATTCGGTTTTAGCGAGTTTTCCTTCTCGAGGCCGTGCACAAGACTGGATGTGGCCCATCTCATCCAGCCCCGCCTGGTTATCCTGCCAGGTACTCAGTCGCCCCCATAGCAGGCTTGGTGGTAACAGGGGCACCAAACTGGTAGACCAGTAGTGGGTGCTGCTATGGACACATTAATGTAGGAGAGGCCATATGCAAGTCACCTCCTGCCAGCTTGGCCAGACAGTGGTTCCGCGGCTATCACTACATCTGGAGAGTGAGAGGTAATTAATTGAACATCACTCCCCTTGGTGAGCGGGACGTCCAGCACCAGACCTCACTGCCCCCAAACGAGGGTTCATAAATTAGAGTTTAATCTCAGCGTCCCCTGCGTGGGACGCTTTTATGGCAAAGTAACCGGCTGGTGGAGTGCCTTCAGTGTTACAATTAGGGTTATTTGTTTTAGCATATCTTTTATACGAATTAGAGATGAGCCCTCTTACAACCAAGTTGTCCTGATTCATGGTCTTGGTTGGGCTCTTTGCTGTTAGCTGGACCCTATAAAAATGACTAAGTCATTAAAATAAAAATGTCATTTTTTGTACCACAAAGTATTAGAACGATATAAGTTACTAAAATATCATGTTCAGTAGTAGCCATCGTCGTAGTCTTCTGGAGTTTAAAAATAAATAAATATATACGTAATGTATTTATTACTATGCCAAAAAAAATTGCCCCGAGTGAGGATCGAACTCACGACCTTCAGATTGCTCCCTTGTTTAGTGATTATGAGACTGACGCGCTACCTACTGCGCTATCGAGGCAGTTGAACTTTGTGAGTTGTTAGGCATAGCAGTGGCTGCGCGCTTGCCCAGCCAGATAAGCTGACATTACATTACATTACATTACATTACATTACATTACATTACATTACATTACATTATTGTTGCTTTAGGTCCAGCGGACTCTTCCGAGCCAAATCAGGACCGGTGTGACATCGTCACAGTTCCTAGTATCTTAGCTGGGCTGGGAGCGAATGGGAGCATTCTGATTGGTCGCCGCGTTACAAAATTCGACGCATGCGCACAGTGCTATCATAGTCTTCGTAAGGGTTAGGGTTTGGGTTAGGGTTAGGGTTATGACGCCTAAGAACTTCGTGAAAAAGCCGGCCCGACAGCAAACTTGTTTTTTCCAACCTAGTTCCAGTCATTCGCCCAAAAAGGCAATCACCGAAGTCGAACGAAGCTCTCCGATGTGTTACGAAATGATGCTTGCATGACTACGATTAGTTGACATTAAAAATGATCGCTGTTGCTTCTAATTCTGTTCGATTTACACAGTTTAGCATTTCGCAACGGTATACTTTGTTATTATCGACCATATTTAATAGTTGCGTTCCTTGATTTGCATTTTGTTAGTTCTCAGCAGTAGTCTAATAATAGCATAGGCTTAATCTACATTATATATTATAAGTAAGTCTTCACGCAGCGAAGAAGCTCACTAGCTGAATATAATTATTAGACCTGTATTGTTTGTGCTATACGTAAATAAATGTTTAAACTATATCTATTCTAATTAATAATATTTAGGCCTATACTTTATAATATTTGAATCGTTAAATTTCCGGAGAAGGACGAGTAGGCTAAGCGAATTTTTTTTTAATAACTCGAGATCAGAGTTAAATTAATAGTTAGTTAGTTATTCATTGCTTACAGGTCCAGCGGACTGCAAAGAGCCGAATCAGGACCACACAATCAAGACAACTCGAGATCGGAGTTAAATTAATAGCTTATTAGTTATTCATTGCTTACAGGGTCCAGCGGACTGCAAAGTGCCGAATCAGGACCACAAAATCAAGACCACAACTTTGCTAGTAGTAGTAGTAGTAGTAGTAGTAGTAGTAGTAGTAGTAGTAGTAGTAGTAGTAGTAGTAGTAGTAATATATTTTTTTAAGTTAAATCTTTAATTAATTTATTTGTTTTGTTTTATTATTATTATTATTATTATTATTATTATTATTATTATTATTATTATTATTAGTTTGCTATTATTATTATTATTATTATTATTATTATTATTATTATTATTATTATTATTATTATTATTCCTACTTTTAAAAAAAAGAAAAGAAAAGAATAGTGTGCTGCTGTGCGTGCTCAATGGTGTAAATATGGTCATTGACGTTTTGTTTGGTTTTGCTAAGTTGGGTGTAACCCGAAATATTCAGATGGTGTTACTGGTTATTTTTTCTTATAGATTTACCAAAGTTTTCAGATGATTTATGGAAATTTCCGCCTGCCACGCAACAATTTTTTTTAATACGTGTTTCTCATTAAAATACATATCATTGAAATACATATAACAAATTTACTGTATCAGTTAAAAAGAATAATTTTAGTTAAATAAATAATTGCTTTGGTGCTTGCAATAAAAATGTCACTGTTGTTTGAGACCATTATAAACTTGCTTTGCCTTGTTGTGCTGAAGGGACATCAACGTATCCATAGCGCTTTGAAGTTTTGTCATGGTTTTAATGTTGATATAGATGTGAAATCGTTGTATATGTACATTATGTGTTATGTAGTACTTTTACTCTTTATTACTAATTGTGTCAGTATATTAATCATCATAAAATAATAATAATACTAACTGCTTCAAAATGCGAATCTCGACTTGACTTACAACTTGAAGCTGTGCAGATCGAAACAGAATTAGATCTAGAAGCAACAGCGGCTATTTTTATGCACGGATGTTTCACCACAGGCTCTGAAGTCTTTTCTTTCGTCTTAGTAAACTCGTGGGCCTCCTACATACGTACGTAGTATAGTATGTAATTGAGGCCTACGAAAGACGAGACTTCCCAGCCTGTGGTTTCACGTAGTCCTGCCAGCATTCGTTCATAAAACATCGGATAGCTTCGCTCGACTCGGAGAGCTTCGTTCGACTTCGGTAATTGCCTTTTTCGGCGAATGACTGGAACTAGGTTGGAAAAAACAAGTTCGCGGCCCGACATGACCTGGCGCATGCGCAAATGCGCTCGGATAAACTAGGAGACCCGGAACTTGAAGGATGTGACAGGTGTGACGACCCCCAATCCGCATAAAAGATCTGCTGAAACAACCCTAGTGGGAAAACTGAATGCCCTCCACCAGCCAGTCACTTTACAATAAAGACATCCCACGCAGGGGACGGCTGAGGCTTTACCCCAACTAATCGAACCCCCGTTTACAAAAACAAAATAGAATACAAACATTATTATAAATTATCAACAAAACACATACATATAAAATGCCTACATTGCTAAATAATAACATCATAGGAAGCCCTAGTGACCACCTGGCAGAAAGCGTCCAATATTCCCAAGCTGATCCAACAGACCTCATATACGAACAAGGAGTCTTGTCCCGGAAGAGTTTTCAAGAAAAAAGGTAGGAGACTGGTATAGCGAAGAAGACGATAGTATAGCAGATTGATAGAACAGAGCAGGAATGAGAAAGAGCAAATGAGAAAGACAGCGACAGTGGGAATTCAAAGCACTAAATTTCCAGAAAGTGGGGATACTATTTATACTGAAACCCCCGGCACCCCAACGGGGGTACTGTTACCGCAGTGAATCGGTCATGCCTACAAAGTCAAGACAGGTTTTCAACTGGGGCTTTCACTTTTCTTTTTATAGGTTAGAACAATCTACAGTGGCAAGATTGCTCATGACCCCAAGGGGTAGCTGACATTACGGTAGTTGCCGATGTACATTGACTGTGCGTGGTTAGAGTGCGTAGTAGTAGTAGTAGTAGTAGTAGTAGTAGTAGTAGTAGTAGTAGTAGTAGTAGTAGTAGTAGTAGTAGTAGTAGTTGCTCGTCCTGGTAGTATTGACAGTAGCAAATTAGAATCGGATTACTTGATACACCAGTTCAAACAATCAATCAGTCACTCAATCATCATCATCATCACAACAACAACAAAACAACCACAACAACAGTAGTAGTAGTAGTAGTAGTAGTAGTAGTAGTAGTAGTAGTAGTAGTAGTAGTAGTAGTAGTAGTAGTAGTTGTGGTTGTTGTTGTTGTTGTTGTCGTTACTGCAGCAATAGAAACAGTAGTTGTAGTAATTGTTCTTTTTAGGTTTCTTTCTGGGCTTATTATAGCAACAACCGTTATATAGCCAGCCAACATTCTGGATCTAAACATAGCTTCTACCAAAGCCGGTAAGAGAAATAACCAATCAGCCTGGTTGTTCACTCAGAACTAGGGTCAAAGGTCACACGGCTAACGGCGTTCGATGTACCGTTAATCAGGGGAAATCAATCCTTGTCAGAACCGAACTTGAAAATTCAAACTTTTAGTTCAGCGGTTGGCTTGAGCGAAGAAAGCCCACTTTATCATTGCGTAATGAGAGAACACTACGAAAGTTAGGGCAGACCCGTTTTCGCCAAAAGTAAACGACGATTTGGAACTGGGGCCGTTTAAAGTTACCTTGCCACGCCGAAATCGCGTTGCAGCGTTCTATGTTTATTGCATGTGAGGCCGTCTTTTGCGTTACATCTTTAACGTTGTTCGTAGAACCATGCAATGGCTATAGGTTATTATTACTATTGTTCTATTGTGCATGCTTTGAAGACATGATTTAACCAATGGTTGTTTTTTAAATTTATTCATCTGCCTTGTTACAACAACAACAACAACAACAACAACAACAACCACTATCAAACAATGTCACGCTTTTGAATTGCAGAAAGTTACGTAATTTAACAAGGTAGAGAAGTTTAGGAATTCTAAATGAGATTAGTCGTTTTGATGATAGTACGGGGTTTTTTTTTTCGTTTTTTCTATAAATTTATCATTGTTGTAAAATTACATTTCTAGAGACACATTTAAAAAAATATATTTTATCTGTAATCTTTTTGTTGTTGTTTGTCGTTTTAAATCTAATTTATTTTGTGTGTCAAAATCAATTTGGAAGGAATTCTTTTAGTTTGTTTGTTCGTTAAAATGTAGCCACATTATATAATTTGCCACATTCTCTCCATAAAACTACTTTGAGAGGCATGTTATTACATCATAATTGATATCACCATTATAAAGTTTTAATAGGGACGAGGCAAGGAAATACGTTAGTTTATTACATTTATTTCATGTCAGCGCCTTGAGTAGCACTTGAGCTGGAAAAGCGCTATCTGAATGAAAACAGTTCAATTCAATTCAATTCAGTTGAATTAAGTTCAGTTCCTGGGCATTTCCTATACCCAACATATCACCAACGACGAAATCCGACAGACCATCACACAAGCCATTGGACAGCACGATGACCTTCTCACAGTGGTGAAGAAACGGAAACTCCGATGGTATGGCCACGTCACCAGATCATCAGGCCTTGCAAAGACCATTCTGCAAGGCACAGTGCAAGGAGGTAGAAGAAGAGGGGGACCGACAAAGAGGTGGGAGGACAACATTCGAGAATGGACTGGTGGTTTGACACTGAGCGAAGCCATCAGGGTTGCTGAGGACAGAGAAAGATGGAGTATGCAGGTTAAACGGTCATCTGTGGTGCCCCTACGACCTCCGAGTTACGGGACAGGATAGGATAGGATAGGATAGGATAGGATAGGATAGGATAGGAAGTTCAGTTCAGTTAGCCGTCTTTTTTTTTTTACCGAAAATGATTTTAAACTAATAATAAAGGATATTAAGTTTTCGTGATTTAATTAATTTACGAAATGTAAGTGTATGGATTGTGCTCAGTCGTCTTAGGGTCAGACAATGCGCCTATTAAGGCAGCGAGTGGGCGCATGGGAGAGTGGGGGATGGTGGGTAGAAGGGGAGGGGGGGTTGGGTTAAGCCCTGAGCAGCTCTTAGGCTGCACAAGCGAGAACGTTTAAAGGAAAACAAGAAGTGATTGTTGTTGGTATGCTGGTGCATAATTGATGTGTATTTGGATGGCCTCCTCTGCGTTTTACTTTCTATTTTAAATAGTGTTTTTGTAATTGTGTAATTTTCTTGATTAAACCAGGTTTTTTAAAAAAGTATTAGAACCATATTCTCTTAGCCGGAGGAAACTGTGGAAGACGGTAGTGGGCGAGGGGCGTGTAGGGAGGGATGTTCTCGCAGAGATTGGATCTTAATAGTAAAGAAGTTCGAGAAAGCGGGGTGCACTGGGGGAATACGACAAACAAAAACAATGATTGTCCGGCCGAGCAAAATGCAGCGTAGGGAGAGCTGTGGTTTGAGGGTGAGATGAGGTAAGGTGTGTGTGTCTGTGTGTGTGTGTGCCTGTGTGTGTGTGTCTGTGCGTGCGCGCACGATGCGTGTGGGGAGATGGTATGACAATAGAATGTAGACCATATTGATACTAGAGATGAGGAACACACGAGGTTAGAGTTGGCTCAGACAGACGAAGCGGGGAAATATAATTAGATAAACTGGCTTACGTAGGGAGGGAAAACTTGGTAATGGTCCCCTCTGTCCACAGGCCCTAATCCTTTTATTCTGTTTCCTTTCCACGAGCCATATTATCCCCAAAAGTGCGCGCTTCCCAGACGGCGTAAAAAGCAAAGAATGCCAGCCATTTAGGAGCAAAACAAGAGTGAAACGTGAAAGCTAATTTGAGAAACGGCTATAGGCTGGATTATTGAATTTTTCACTGTGTTTTCCAGCAGAAAGGATTTGTGTTTGAAAGTTGTGTTTGGGGAAAACAAATTTTTGGAAATTAGCATACATCTTTTTTGTTGATGTTAATATAGTTATTTTATATTAATATGTGCTTGTTTCGTTTGTTTGTGTGTTTGTTTGTTTTGGTTACATGTTTACTTTTATTTTTGTCCATTGTTTGCCTCCTCCCCCACACTCTCTCTCTCTCACTCTCTCTCTCCCTTTCTTCATCTCTCTCTCTCGCACAAATAACAAGTACGCTCTCTCTCTCACTCTCTCTCCCTTTCTTCATCTCTCTCTCTCTCTCGCACAAATAACAAGTAAAACCCCATGATTAATATATACAAACACATGCACTAAAAAAAACAACGTCGGAAGAGATTCTATCTTAAGATTCAAAGGGCTTCTGCCACCTTTTCCTGGTATTATCATTCCCTCTCTCTCTCTCTCTCTCTCTCTCTCTCTCTCTCTCTCTCTCTCTCTCTCTCTCTCTCTCTCTCTCTCTCTCTCTCTCTTTCCTTCTTCTTCTTCTTCTTCTTCTTCTTCTTCTTTTTTGTTTTCCTGCACCTGTGGTTCATAAACAGCGCGGAATGCATTGTGATAATCTTTTATAATTTCATTTCGTCGCATTTAACTGTGACTTATATTTTGACATGTGAATTAGTGAATGTATTGTGATAATCTTTTATTTAAAAACAAACAAAAACAAATGAGAATGACAAAAACAGTGATCATTTAAAGCACTAAATTTCCACAAAGTGGGATACTATTTATACAGAGAACTCCGGCACCCCAACGGGGGTTTTATGCAAGTAACCAAACTCATGTCACAGAAGTGTGTGTACCAGTGTATGGTTGCAGTTACAATCATCTAGTGCGTTTAACATGGAAAAAGAAGAGAGCAAAAATACCTAAACCAGGTATTAAACTAATAACATATCGATTACTTTCTAAATTTAATTAAGATGATTGTCTATTAGGCCTTTATAATAGCAATCTCTCAAATGTATGTAATTTAACTAACCCAGATCAGACAGTGAATTGCAACATGCCATTAATCTTAGAGATCATTTAAAGAAACGCTAATGAAAGTAAATATAAAAAACTAAAATGCAGTGGCAGGAAATTTAGTGCTGTAAATTCTCACTGTCGCAGTCTTTCTCCTTTGTTCTTTTTCATTCCTACTCTGTTCTATCAATCTACTATCGTCTTCGCTAGACCAGTCACCTACCTTTTTTTTAAAAAAACTCTTCCAAAACTCCTCATTTGTATAAGGGGTCTGTTGGGTTAGCTTGGAGATATTGGACGCTTTCTTCCAATTGGTCACTAGGGCTTTCTACGATATTATTAATTAGCAACCTAGGCATTTTATATGTATGAGTTTCGTTAATATTTTATAATGATGTTTATATTCTATTTTGTTTTTTTGTAAACGGGGGTTCGATGAAATAGAGTACAGCCTCAGCATCTCCTGCATGGGATGCCTTTATTACACAGTGACCGGCTGGTGGATTGCCTTCAGTGTTGCCATTAGAGTTGTTTCGGGAGATATTTTATACGTATCAGTGGTGAGCCGTCTTTCAACCAAGTTGTAATCCTTGGCTCTTTGCAGTCCGCTGGACCCTATAAACAATGACTAACTAACTAACTAACTAACTAACTAACTAACTAACTAAGTGACTTCACTAAGAGAAAAAAAATGAAAACATACCTTAAAAATGTAATATCACCCAAAAACAGTTCTAACACGATTTCGAAAGCTATTAGTCATTTAACAAACAAATCCCCTACATCTACAGTAGTTCAAACTATTTCCTCTGATACACTGAATTTACAGTTCGTCAAAACGTCTGATAGAGTTGTAACTGCTGACAAATTAAAAAAAATAATCTGCATAAATAAGCAAAATTTTGTCCGTTCAAAAACATCAAAAACAAAACGTATATTCCTTTTTGTCAACTGAATTTGTTTATAAAACACTAAGATCCCTTAAGCGAACAAATTCAAGAGGAGCTGATGAACTGGATGGAAAATTATTAAAACTGTTTGTTCCACGTATTACTGAAACTTTAACCTGTATTCCTTATGCATTGACAAATAATGTTTTCCTGTCATGTTTAAACAAGCTAAAGTTGTTCAGCTTTTTAAAGTTCGATGATAATTCTGACACATCAAATTATCGACCCATTTTAATTCTATCTTATCCATGCCGCTTGAAAAACACATTAGCAAACACATTCTAGATCATTTCACAAAAACGACCTGTTACGTGAAAATCAATCTCGCTTCAGAGCTAAGCATTGTTCTCATACAGCTCTCAAATCTATCATAGAACAATGGCTTAAAAATATTAATGAGCACACATCTTCTGGAGCAGTATTCGTTGACTTCGCTAAAGCTTTTGATGTAATTGACCATGACCTTCTTTTACGTAAAAAAAAATTCTTTCATTTCTGACAGAGAGCAGTGCGTATGCCGTTTATATAAATAACCAAAAATCACAGTTTGAAGCTGTTACTGCTGGAGTCCCTCAAGGATCAATATTGGGGCATTTATTATTTATTTTTTGTCTATTTAAATGATCTTCGCCCTTCATATTTCTACTTCGTGTGAACTCTGAAGTGGATGATTTTTATGAAAATCTACAGGCGGTCCTTGACCAAGTGCCGAAGAAGGACATAGTCATAGTGCAAGGCGACTGGAATGCCAAGGTTGGCCAAGATGCGCACCACAACTGGGGAGACACATGTGGACCCCACTGCAACAACGAGACAAATGACAGGGGTCTGAGACTCTTGGAGTTTGCCAGATACAACAATCTGGTACTGGCAAACACGCTTGGTCTCCACAAAAACTCCAGACGATGGACATGGCACAGTCCTGGCGGGGAGCATCACAACCAAATAGACTACATCATGGTCAAGAAACGCTTCAGATCAAGCATCAACATTGGCAGGACACGCACTTTTCCAGGAGCAGACATCGGAAGTGACCACGATCTTGTGATGATGTCTTTCCGGCTCCACTTGAAGAGAGTAAATACAGCAAAGTGCACTAGACTGAAGTTCGACCTGGACAAACTGCAAGACCCGGAGGTGGCAGAACTATTTCAGGCCACAATTGGAGGGAAATTTGCACCACTGCTTATTTTGGGGGCTGGTGAAGTAGATGTCAACACCATGACCACCACCTTCAACTCAGCTGTGACAGATGCCGCCACTGAGATCCTTGGCAAGCACCGACCAAAGAAGAAGCCGTGGATCACACCTGAACTTTGGGATCTGTGTGATAAACGAAGAGAGATGAAAAAGAAAAAGAACGCCTCACAAGGAGCTGATGTCTACCGAAAAATCAACAATGACATCCGAAAAGGCATGCGCACAGCAAAGGAGAACTGAATAGAAGATCAATGCCAGGAAATAGAGAACAGTCTGAACAAGAACAACAGCAAGAAGGCCTACCAGACAGTGAAGCGGCTGACAAGTGTCAAACAGCCCAAAGTCTCCACGATCCAAAGCAAGTCTGGCATATGCCTTACGGAAGAACAAGAAGTCTTGGACAGATGGACAGAGTACTGCTCTGACCTTTACAACCATACACCAAATGGGGACCCATCAGTTCTAGCATGTCCCGAGAACAGAGAAGAAGAAGAAATCCTCCCAATTCTCCGGGAAGAAGTTGAGGCAGCAGTGCAAGCGCTAAAGAAAGGAAAGTCAGCGGGAGTGGACAACATACCCGCGGAACTGCTACAAGCAGGAGGAGAAGCGATGATTGATGCCCTCACCATTATCTGTAACAAGATCTGGCAGAGTGGGGAGTGGCCTATACCATGGACCCAGTCGCTTGTCATCACTCTTCCCAAAAAAGGTAACCTTCAGGAGTGTTAAAATTACTGGACCATCAGCCTCATCAGCCATCCCAGCAAGGTCTTCCTGAAAATAATACTCAACAGGTTGAAACCCCAAGCTGAACAGATCATAGCTGAAGAACAAGCAGGATTCAGGGCAGGGCGAAGTACCACTGAGCAGATTTTCAACCTCAGAATAATCTGTGAGAAATACCTAAAGCACCAACAACATCTATATCATGTGTTCATAGACTTCAAGAAGGCGTTTGACCGAGTCTGGCATGCAGCTCTATGGGCAACAATGAAAGTGTACAACATCAGCCCTAAAATTATCGAAGTCATCAAAAGCCTGTATGACAAGGCTACCAGTGCAGTCCTCCACAACAGCGCCATCGGGAACTGGTTCAGAACAACAATCGGTGTGCGTCAAGGATGCCTACTCTCTCCAACACTCTTCAACATCTTCCTAGAGCGCATCATGTCAGATGCTCTTTCAGACCATGAAGGCACAGTCAGCATAGGGGGTAGAGCAATCTCCAATCTTCGTTTTGCAGATGACATTGATGGATTGGCTGGAGAGGAACAAGAACTTGAACAGCTGGTACAGAGGCTTGACACCACCTCCAGAGCCTATGGAATGGAAATAAGTGCAGAGAAGACCAAAATGATGACCAACAACACCAATGGCATCAACACGGACATCAAAGTCCAAGGCCAGTCCCTCAACACATTGCATAGCTTCAAATATTTAGGAGCCATTGTATCAGACAATGGGTCCCGACAGGAAGTCCTTTCCAGGATCGCACAAACAACTGCCGTCCTGACAAGGTTGAAGCCCATTTGGAAAGACAGGACCATCAGTCTACATTCCAAAGTAAGACTGCTTCGCTCCCTTGTCATCTCCATCTTCCTATATGCTTGCGAAGCATGGACCCTCACAGCAGATCTCCAACGAAGAATACAAAGCATGGAGATGAGGTGCTACAGAAGACTTCTGGGCATTTCCTATACCCAACACATCACCAACGACGAAGTCCGACAGACCATCACACAAGCCATTGGACAACACGATGACCTGCTAACAGTGGTGAAGAAACGGAAACTTCGATGGTATGGCCACGTCACCAGATCATCAGGCCTTTCAAAGACTATTCTGCAAGGCACAGTGCAAGGAGGTAGAAGAAGAGGGAGACCGAAAAAGAGGTGGGAGGACAACATTCGAGAATGGACTGGTTTGACACTGAGCGAAGCCATCAGGGCTGCTGAGGACAGAGAAAGATGGAGTATGTTGGTTAAACGATCATCTGTGGTGCCCCTACGACCTTCGGGTTACGGGACAGGATAGGCAGGATAGGTGAACTCTTTGCTGATGAAACTACATTACACTCCAATAACACAGAACTGCGTAATTTAGCCTCCTCTTTGCAAAAAGAAGCAAATGAACTACAGGAATGGACTGAATTTAATCACATGACACTTAATCTTGATAAAAAAAAAAAACCAGGCTAATTGCAAGACAGAAAATGCAAGGTTCCCCTATAAAACTTCCCCCTTTAACACTTTGCAACAAAATAGTTAAAGCAGTACAAATTCATAAACTTCTTGGCGTAACATTAGGCAATAATTTGTCTTGGTTGAAATATAGTTTAAATGTTAGTAAAACTATTTATAAAAGGACTTATCAGTTATCAAGGATTAAACTTCTTTAAAAAAATTTACATTCTCTAAACTATTATATTCGGGACATATTCAGCCATTTATTGATTATTCTTCAACTATTTGGAATACTGCTAGTGACAACGCCATGAAGCCTTTAGGATTCATATTCGTGCAATTAAGATAGGTATTCTTTCAAATAAAATCTCTCCGAATGCATACGAACAGATCAGCATACTATTTCTTGCCAAAAGATCAATATTTAATGAGGGAATTTTAATGCACATGTATCTGTGTGAGCGTCTGTAACAGTGTGTGTATCTGCATTTCATTAAATGTGTCTGTGCACGTTCCCACATTTTTTTTTCTGACTGAAGGCTTTTATCCTCTTCTCTCCCTGTTGCTAACTGCAGTGTCTTTAATTCTCATTGCTAGCCCACTCCAGTTTGAAACAAAAGCCAGTATGATTCTAGTCGGTAACCGGGCAATGTAAGGATTTGCATTTTTGTCGATTAAGCTTGAGATCTTTGATGCCTGCACGGTAGACTGACTGTAATACAGTTACTCCGGATGAACTGGTCACGCTTCGCTGAATCTGGTGGCAGTTGGACGGCTATGCTTGATTGGCTGCTCTTATTTCTGTGGCTTCTGGCTTGGAATATGTTATGTGATGCATAGTCTCTCTCTCTCTCTCTCTCTCTCTCTCTCTCTCTCTCTCTCTCTCTCTCTCTCTCTCTCTCTCTCTCTCTCTCTCTGTTTGTCTTTATCTCTGTCGGTCTCTCTCTTTCAATCTCTCTCTCTCTTTCTCACACGCACACACATACAGGCGCGCACGCGCCTCCTCCCTCCCTCCGCTCTCCCTCTCTTCTCTCTATCTTTCTTACTATGTCCCTTTTTCTCTTTCTTAGTCTCTCTCTTTCTCTCTCGCTATCTTTCTTAGTCCCTCCCCTCTCTCTCTCTCTCTCTCTCTCTCTCTCTCTCTTTCTCTCTCTCTCTCTCTCTCTCTCTCTCTCTCTCTCTCTTTCTCTCTCTCTCTCCATTATGCAGCTACAAGTAGAAGAAACAAAGGCTATACAAGATAGTTCCTTCTATTTATCATTCCTTTCTTCGTTGTTCTACTCGTTTATTTTTTTTCTTTATAGTTTCTTGCTTATACTGTTTGATTGTTGTGTATTTTATAAAGGGACACATTCCAACGGTTATTAGCTTTTCGATCCTTCCTTCCTTTCGTTTTGCTATACTATATGGCCATCTCACCCAACTATTGGACCAACCAACCACTTTCATTTCAAATGAGATCCTAGAAACCTCCGTGCTATTATTGTCCAATCCTTGCGTCGACAGGCATTCACTGCGTCACTAATCACAGCCCCAGGTCAACCAATCACAATCGCAGACGCCGTAAGTCATGCCATTCGATTGGCTGCTTCAGACCGGCGCCATTTTTGGCGCTAGCGATGGTCGGAGTTGATATGCAGATGATACAAGCTCTCGTTCTCGCGAGGTAACAGGCGAGATTTGGAAGTTTGCCGAGAGGAGATTTACTGTGTTGTTTTTGCTAACGATTTGTGGCCCTCGCTGAATTGAGGCGAATTTCACGAGCTTCAGATGAGTCGAGAGAGAGTGCAAGAGAGAAAGAATTAGGAGTGTGTGTGTGTGTGTGTGTGTGTGTGTGTGTGTGTGTGTTCGTGCGTGTGTGTGTTAGAGAGATTTGGGGAGAGAGGGGTAGGTGTGGTTGCAATGTGCATTTCATAGATTTGGGTGAAGAAGAAGATGGAGGAGACGATGAAAGCGTACATCCTGTAAGATCTTTCAAAGAGGAACCACCTATGTATGATGGCGACGACGAAGACGACGATCATGCTGCTGTTGATGCTGCTACTGCATATAATGAGGATGAGGAGGAGGATGGTTCACAATGACATCTTTCTCTGAAAGTAGGGCACGCAAAAGGTTTACATTAAGAAGCTCAACTCTAATGCGGCTTTGTTAGTTTCGACAACTGCGAGTCTGTATTCTAATCCCCCAAAGCCTTCTTCTTCTTCTTCTTCTTCTTCTTCTTCTTCTTCTTCTTCTTCTTCTTCTTCTTCTTCTTCTTCTTCTTCTTCTTCTTCTCTTTCCTCCTCCTCGTCCTCCTCATCCTTCTTTTTCTTCTACCCGCCTTCCAGAATATGAGAGTCATATCGTTGTACCCTCAAATGCAGGATCTACTGAGCGTGACTCATCATTGTACATGTACCTACAGTGAGCCTGTTAGCACTAAGGCCATAATAAGAACGATGCTTTAGAACACGAAATACATCGTGCGTCATCCGATGTCCCAAATTAATTGTCCATGTCTTCCTACTGAGGAGGTATTGGCGGGTTTAAGTTAATGTAATTATTGACGTAACCAATAAACAAAATTAATCACAATCTATGCTTCTAATAATCTACATTAAGAAAAGTTTCATTAATTTCCTTTTTTTTTTAAAGTTTACTTTCTGATATACCGATTTATTGTTCTATAACAAATATTTATTTCCTAGACTAAAACAAACACCAACACACACACCCACACGCAAACACACACACACACATACACACACGCACAACAATAACACAACATCAACTAAAGTTGCAGTGCGCGACGAACTCTGTATTCTACATGCAATTTGTTTTAGCGCTATAACGCGTACATCTGCAATACAGAGCAACAACAAGAACCAAAGTTTAAGGTTAAAAACAGTTTGTTTACGCGCACACACGCACACACAAACACACACACATTTGTGTAAAAACGACGTTCTGATAACTGTTGTGAAAAAAAACAGGGATTATTTTGACACACTTTCCATTTCTTTGACATTATTTTGACATTTTCCAATTTTTGAAGCTATCCCTAACCCTAACCCCTAACCCTAACCCTTAACCTAACCCTAATCCTAAAACAGCTCTAACTCAACGGAGAACTATTTTGACGTCAAAATAGTACGGCCTACCAAAAAAGTCAGAAGAAACCATGTGGAGTTTCATGTGCGTGTCATCAGAACGTCGTTTCTACATGCACACACACACACACACACACACACACACCCACACACACACACACACACACACACACACACACACACACACACTGTTTCAGCGTATACTTCTAGTACTGCAAGTGTAGCTTTTGACATACTTGCTTGTTGCTTTGATGTAGATTCGTCTTTGTACGGTTAGGCCTTTAACCCCTATAAGCCCGTAGTCTCTGTTTTGAAAGTTACTTCAAAGCTGTCGTTTCCTTTTAAACTTGTCATGTTCAATTTTTGTGTCTGCAGTTCTTCTTTTATACTTCTTCTTGTGTTCTTCTTGCTCTTCTTAATCATCATCATCATCATCATCATCATCATCATCATCATCATCATCATCATCATCATCATCATCATCATCATCATCATCATCATCTTCTTCTTCTTCTTCTTCTTCTTCTTCTTCTTCATCATCATGATCATCATCATCCTTCTTCTTCTGTCTCTTCGTCGTTTTGTTCTTCCAACCTCACCTACCTAGTTCAAAACCTAGTTTTCTTATGCCTAATTTTATCTCAGAAACTGTTCTCTTTTATGAGAAGCACAAACAAAACAACACTTATAATAAAGAGTACTGTTATGTGTGTTCAAATGCGTAAGAATGCGCCATGAATCACTGTTTTTGTGCGAGATGTATGCTCTATAAAAATGGATGTATTATTATATATTAGTATTCTGTGTTATGGGCGTCAGACAGTCCGACCAAAGGCTGCAGTTGGGCGCCGATAGGGGCTTGAGATGGATCCTGTATCGGCCAGCGCCTTGAGCAGCTCTTGAGCTTGAAAAGCGCTATGTAGGAACGATGAAGTAAAATAATAAATAATTAAAACATTAAATAAATAAATAGGAAG
Organism: Oncomelania hupensis; assembly: GCA_036898135.1. NCBI lineage: Eukaryota > Metazoa > Mollusca > Gastropoda > Littorinimorpha > Pomatiopsidae > Oncomelania > Oncomelania hupensis. Next base: position 34,719,204 of record CM072523.1, on the reverse strand, counting down.
AAGAAGAAGAAGAAAAAGAAGAAGAAGAAGTTAGTAGTTGTAGTAGTAGTAATAGTAATAGCAGCAGCAGCAGTAGTAGTAGCAGTAGTAGTAGTAAGCCTAGTAGCAGCAGCAGCAGCAGCAGTAGTAGTAGTAGTAGTAGTAGTAGTAGTAGTAGTAGTAGTAGTAGTAGTAGTAGTAGTAGTAGTAGTGGTAATTTAGTACTTAGCGTAAGTCGCCAATGATTACGACTTTCAACAATTGCTTTGTTCAAACGCACGCTTCGCTTGATTTTCGTCAAGGGTGGTCTTATCAACACGCTGCGATCCATCAATTCTGTGTTTTTATTGAGTCAGGACAGTTGTTGATGTGATGCGCGTGCAGCGCCGGAGCTGTTTTCTAGATCTGATTTCCACAGATAACATGGATCGGTATTTAGTGAAACAGATGTCTTTTGCTTGTTTTTGACTGCAGTTTTGTTTCTGGCGAGGACTTCTTCTTCTTCTTCTTCTTCTTCTTCTTCTTCTTCTTCTTCTTCTTCTTCTTCTTCTTCTTCCTCTTCTTCTTCTTCTTCTTCTTCTTCTTCTTCTTCTTCTTCTTCTTCTTCTTCTTCTTCTTCTTCTTCTTCTTCCACTTTTTTCTTTTTCCTTCTGTTTATAAGATTAATGGCACAATGTGAAATAATCTTAAAGGTTTGATTGATTTCCTGATATGTTTTTTTTTTCTTTTCTTCTTTCCAAAACATAGTCCGCACTTATTTATACATTTAATTATTTATTTAGTATATTTTATGTATTGCTTTATTTAATATTTAATTGTTTATGCATTTATTTTGTGTATTTATTTTATTTCTTTGTAGCTTTAGTTCTTTTATTAAATATAAATATTTGTTTTTAATTTTATTAGTTTTTTTTAACATTTCTTTTAACTGCCTGCTGCAAAACACACACACACACACACACACACACAAAACTGGTATCTTTAACAAAAAAAATTCGGCCGAATGATGATAAAACAAAAGCAATAGTCCTGCTAATCTAGTTTTTTTAGAAGATCGACTTGTTGTTCTTGATGACCTCTTTGTCTTCTTTTATGACTTACTCGTTGGAATCTCGCAATCTAAATTTAAATCTAACATTCAAGATTCGCACTGAAGGAGACGAGTTTTCGTCGTATTTTCTGTGAGAATGTAAAAATGTGAAAATCGTACATAAAATGGACTTGCTTTCTCTTCTTATCTTTCGGCAGAATCTGGTTTTGAGGCAAGCGACGACCTTCATGGTTAACATTATGCAGTTAGCTTGTTTGACATGCTGTTGCAATTGCTGTTGTTGATATTTTGTGTTGTTGATGCTGTTGCCCGTTTGCTGTTGCCCGTTTGATGTTAGGCAACAGCTACTATGAAACTAATATTAATTTATGATCGATTCTCATGTGTGATGTATGGCAAACTAAAATATACTAACTAAAGAAACAAAAAACAAGGAAAAATCTAAATATATTTCAAAATAATTAAGCAGCTGCTCCTAAACAAAACATGCCTGAATCGATTAGAATAAAGTAGTTTGTATCTGTCAAGTTTATGTTAACATTAATTCTTTATTTCGAAATAATCAGGGCTTCCTCGTGTATTATTTTCTTCTCCTTCACCTCATACCTGTAATCTAAACATGCGTCATCAAATAAGACAAAATAGTTTAGACACCCTATGTCAAATTTAAAATTTCTTTAAATGAAATCTACTTCATGTTCAGACTTGTTGTTGTTGTTGTTACTGTTGTTACTGTTGTTGCTGTTGTTGTTAATGTTGTTGTTGTTGTTGTTGTTGTTCCTCTTCTTCTTCTTCTCTTCATCATCATCATCATCATCATCATCATCATCATCATCATCATCATCATCATCATCTTCTTCTTCTTCTTCTTCTTCTTCTTCTTCTTCTTCTTCTTCTTCTTGTCCTTCCTATTCTTCGACTTCTTCTTCTAGAATTGCTTACATGCCGCTCCTGACCTCGACTATCTGAACTACTCATCTTGTTGATGACATGTTCACATTTCAAGTGCCTGAAGAAGTTCTTCATAAAAAAGTTAATTACACTTATAAACAATAATTTGCAATAATAAATCAAAGATTTTAAAGCAGGCGCGGCAATCTCTCCAGGCGGTTAATTACTTTCTACGAAATAATTATTCACAATTTGTATTGTATACCTAACATTCATATGGCCCCTATTTAGGAGATGAATTTGTGTGTGTTTTCCCTGCCATAAGGGATCAATTTGTAACAATCAGCCCAACAATTAATATGTCTTTTTGATTACACAACTACAGCGGATACGTTGTCATGACCTTTCTGAATTTTCTCACTCATACAATCTTAAAATAAACCGTTTTTGCAGTTTATAACTCTTCTTCTTCTTCTTCTTCTTCTTCTTCTTCTTCTTCATTCAGCCCTTCGTAGCGTTAAAATTCTGAACATTTATGGTTTTACTCCCGTGAAATACAGCTGGATCACGAAATATCATCGTTAATGCAAGGTCGTGCCGTCAAAGAACCAAGTTTATGCTTATTGACATTAATCCAGGGCTACAAAAACAAGCTGGACAATGTACATGTAAATGGTAGTGCGATGACTTGTGGATGGTTTGTACAGATTGAGGGCAGGTTGTTTCTTTCTTTCTTTCTTTCTTTCTTTTCTTCTTCTTCTTCTCTTCTTCTTCTTCTTCTTCTTCTTCTTCTTCTTCTTCGTCTTAAATAAGGTATAAACGACTAAGCTCAGTGGTAGAGCGCTCGCCTGCCACACTGATGACCCAGGTTCCATTTCTGTGGTGGGCGTCTAGATACCATTGGCCATTTTTCGCTGTCCATCTTAGCTTAGCAGTATGATTGCATTGTGGTGCCTTAGGAACTTTTAGAACTTTGTCCTTTGATGAACAGAACCACACACAATTCCAAGAATAAAACAAGGCTAATAGTCCAGGGGGCATTTTAGCCAAAAGTAGGGGAAGAAAAGGGTGGTGGTGGTGGATTACAAACATAAAAAGAATGAATGGCACAAAGAAGACTGCTCCATAGGCATCACTAGAGATATCTCTGAAATGTCAAACACCCGCTTTAAAGTTAATATTGGCGCATGATGGAAAGAAATATGTATATTAACCACCACATCAAATATAATAAATGTATAAAAGTGTTACGTTGAAACGCGCATGATGGTGCGTGTGAAATGCGCACGATATTATGTGTGAAGCGCGCGCGATAGATCTGTTCGTTTTATTTTGCAAAGCATGCAATAATAGAGTGTATTTACCTTTGATTTGAGTTTGCATTGTTGTTAGAAGAAGCTTTGTATAACGTTCATAATTTTCGTTAGTCGATATTATTGGAGAATTCTCTAGATCTGCTTGTTTACTATCGATCGAAGTTTCGGGATATTTGAGAACATTCTTTTGACAGAAAGGAAGGTTGTATGACGTAAAACAGTGATGACGAAGTTAATTCTGATTGGTTGTAACGCGTCATTCTGGAACGTCCTGAGGTTATCTCGAGTTGAGAGAAAAAATATATAATGGACACACTGTGTTGTGAAAGAGAGGAGAGTGAAAAGGCGATTGTATGCAGTTGTTGATGAACGCTGAATAAAGTTTGAAAACTTCATACGACGACTCTGTGCCGTGTGGCTGATTGAACGGGTTGCGTGGATAAACGAATCTGAGCTACACTCATCAGTACTTCAGCATTGGGGCTGAATCAACTACTGATAGAAAAACACCAACATCGATCGAGTGTAACAAAAAGAAAATATAACACCAACATGTAAGCATCACAGTTTTGAAATAATAAGTTCACAGAAGAAGAGGAAAGGGAATTCATATTATTTAAATAGTTAAATCACAGCTTCAACAAGACGGCCTAAATTTAGCAACTTGCTCTTTGATTAGTATTCATCAACTGGTTAAATTTAAAGACATTTGTATGAGTCCAAAAGTAAGCCCTATTTAGGTCAAAGAGAGGCCCTGTTTGCTATCAACACAGAATAGTTTTACACGTAAATAATTAATGAAACTTCTCACAAATTTTTTCTAAGTCACACATAGTACAAAATCGTTCTTCCCTAGGTACGTTATTGTATCTTTTAGACTGAATAGGCAATTTGTGACAACTAAGTCTGAACCTCAATAGGTTTCTTCTTAGCAAAGGTGACAAACAAAGCCGATTGTTTTCAAAACAAAAGTCGTCTTTAAAAATTCTAAAAGTGATGCAACTATTGTGATCACATACACTTTGCTGCCGGTGGTTCAGTGTTGATCTACCCTCTCTCTTCCCTAGAATGGTTATTCCTGTTCGTCGTATCACCAATGGTGAGTCTGGACTTTACAAATTGATTGTTCGTTTAGAAATGACTAGACGGGTTTGAAGTGGAGATGATTTTGGTTAGAAAGAAAAAGTAAAGAAAGAAATGGAATAGGTTAAACCCTTGTTGCATGAGAACTCGGCCTGGTGAGGATGACCAGCGTGGGCGGTGACGTTTCATATGCCAGTATGGCTGAAGTGAAGATGAATTGGTTGAAAAGTTAAAAAGGTCATTTGTGGTCACGAGAACTCCCTAGCCCACCTCACCCTTACCCTCTTTCCCCTGCCTCTTCCCTCACTTGTGTTCTCTACATCTTATCTTCCTTCCTTGTCTGTGAAACAGGACGTTGTGGGTGGTGGTCGTGGAAAATGACCCTAAAGGAGCTATTCCAGTGATCCAGTTGTTATCGAGGAGAATTAAACTGCAAGAACAGTTGAAATAAAGCTAACTTTGGTTCGAATAAAAAAAGGGCTATAAACTTCAGGGGGTGGGGTGAGGAACAAGGGGAGGGAGGGTGAAGAGAAGAAGTATCGAGAAGTCCAAATCGAAATCAAGAACGCTCGCCTCGGATATTTAACACATAAAACCTGCATCCATACACAGATGTGAAAATGGACTTTAAATTACAGAAAGAAAGAAACGAACAAAGAAAATACATAAATACATAAATAAATATACATCCCGTATCGTACATGTATGTATATGGCAACAAATACATACTTAAAATGGTTTATATAGGAGCATTGATTGTGGATCTAACTAAATCTTGGTCCGTTGATGACGGTGGAATGACCTGGGGGTCTGGGACTCCATTGCACTCTTTTCAAAGCTGACTCTGGTTTATGACTAATGCTTGTTTCTCACACCCCGAGTATTCGAGGCAACTGATAAGTATTGTCCTTTGAATTGTTCTTACATATCGCTGCACCAACTGAAGAGCTGCTCAAGGCCCCGGCCGATACAGGGTCTAACTCAAGCAGCTCGAGGCGCACATTAGCTGCCTTAGGTGCACAGCGTAACGCCCCAGACAACTGAGCAAAGTCTTGGGCCACCGGGGATTGGGAAAAAAGGAGTGGAAGGAGTTAGTGCTTTATTGAATGTGTTTGTCACGGGCCATGCTGCCTGTGACATGAGCATCTTGATCTTTAAAGTCTCTCCCTGCGGTGGAATGCATGCGTGCACGGACTAGACCTTAGTTTTGTGTTCTCTCATCCTAAGGCGCTTGTCTTGTGCAATCAGTCATGTTATTTTTTTTGTTCTTCTGCATTCTAGACCGTAAAACTGAAAGGTTCGAACCACTGGCTGGAAAAGTGATGTCGCTACTGATCCACCGAGCCAGTCCTTTAGAAGACGGTAAGAAGATGAAAGGTCTAGTCTTTGATCTGCGGCATCATCTTTGTCATAATTTGCAGCCCCCAACCCCACCCACTCCCACCCCCAGGGTTACGAGAATGATACGAAAAGCTGTCCATCTCACACATATCTAACTACGCTCGTCCTGCTACCAATGCATTTGGCCGCGTCCTGATCATTGACGTATAGTGACTGGATTTGCTAAAAGTCGGATGTTCATTTAAAATATCTATGCAATGACTGGATTTTAGTTTTCAGTTGTGTGTGTGTGTGTGTGTGTGTGTGTGTGTGTGTGTTTGGATGTTGTCTATGTGTTTGTCTAAATTCCCATGTGAAGAGCATCTTGCAGAAGAACAAATGTCCACAAGTTTTCTGACGGGCTGTAGAAGAATTCGAAAAGGACTCTTAACAGTTTGAGAGAGGATTGGATTTTAGAGAAGAAAAATAAACAACAAAACTAAAAACATATCGAGGAAATGTTGAGGTAAATTTTTAAATGGATACAAGTGACTTTCCGTTGAGATTGATTCTGAAGACACATTAAGTGGCGGTCTCAGCAGGTTCTTGATACTCTGGAGAAGTTTCTTTCAGAGTGCATGTTGGACGATCGATTCTTCTCAATCATTCCTTTTCTTGGGGTTGCGTTAAGATGAGTTAGGTTTTGTGTGTGTGTGTGTGGGTGTGTGTGGAGGTGTGTGTGTAGGTGTGGTGGTGGGTGTGTGTGTGTGTGTGGGTGGGTGTGTGTGTGTGTAAGGAGAGTGAGTGCGATCGAAAGACCAGGGAAGGGCTGTTTGTTTTTTTCTGAATTGGGAATATCCTCTTTGATTCTGTACCTTGGGATGGTGAGGGGACGAGGAGTGTGCGTGCATGGTCGGGATGCTGTAGGAATGGGAATGCCCTTTTAGTGGGCTTGTATTGGAACCTTCATTCATTGCAATCGTCGTCGTTTATCGCCGCCATGTAGTTAGCCACTGAGCCCTGTAGTCATAGTGGGATCAGTTGCTCGGTAGCAAACACGGTCGGCAATGAGTTTTTATAGTGATTTGCTAGCCATTTCGGGGCGCTTAATAGTTTGTCTTTCTATATCTAAGCTTCTATACACGGCCGCAGTGGTGATTTTGTGTTCGAAAAGACCAAACATAGCGAAAGGAAAGGTTTGAATTCACCGAGAAGAGGGGGTGAGGAGGTTAATGAAAAGAGAGAAAGAGAGAGAGAGGGAGAGAGAGAGAGAGAGAAGAGAGAGAGAGAGAGATGAGAGAGAGAGAAAATGTGCGGATGGCTAGGAGGAGGGGAGAGGGGAGGGGGGGTGTTCAACATTGCATAAAGAGGGAATGCCAGTCATCAATGCTAATTTTGTCATTAGTTTTGGAGACCTCTTGTAAGATCCATTCATACAACAGAGAATACAATACAATACAGTACAATACAATACAACTCAGCGCAACGCAACACAAAGCAACACATTTCTAATGCCTTAACTGGAAGTGCCATCGGCGCAGAATCACAGTGCTATTGTTATATGAAGACTTCTATGTTTAAAAGATTGTATATCAGCAATTTAAAAAAATGTAATTTCATAAATTATTTGCAATACGAAACAAACAACAAATGAAATAAAAATCTCCAGGGATGGTATTTAGAAAGCAGTTTCCGAGTGGATACATCCGCGGAGCGGTAGGTCATTCCGTAACGTACTGTACGGCTTGGCGGATTTAGCCACTGGGTAAATGCTTTCTGACTTACCACCTCAGGACGGTAATGATGATGACGGCGACGACAACGACGACGAGATCGTCAGATACGAAAAAAACGATCACGACACTCATGATGATTATAATGACGACAGCGTCCATGACTACAATGATGATGATGATGATGATGATGATGATGATGATGATGATGATGATGATGATGATGACGTCGTCGACGCCGATAAGATGATGATGATGATGATGATAAAGACGACGAAGATCATTTGAAGGGCTTTGCACACCCATAGTGTACTTGTTATGTACAATTTTCATTTCTTTTTTCCTGGTTTAAATAAACACTGTTTAGTGACACTACCCTTTTTTATATATCAAATGAACCCAGACTTGACAATTTCCATCTTATGGCTATTGCAGCTACATGTAGTGGGCTATAACTGATTGTGCTTGCAACGTTCCTTTAGAGAATTATTGTGATGGGAAAAAAAATAAGAAAAAGCCATAGAAGAAAGACAAGAACACAGAAGGAAAACAATCTTGGAATTCTGTTTTGTGCATAATCTCTCTCTCTCTCTCTCTCTCTCTCTCTCTCTCTCTCTCTCTCTCTCCTCTCTCTCTCTCCCTCTCTCTCTCTCTCATTCTCTCTCTCTGTCTGTCAGTCTGTCTGCTTTTTCTGACTCTCTCTCTCCTTCTCTGTCATTCTCTCACTTTCTCTCTCTCTTTCTCTTTCCTCTCTCAACCCCTCTCCCACCCTCTCTGTAAATGTGTGTGAAGGCGCGCTCCAAACACATCTTTCGTACTTATCTCTAGTAATAAGCTTTAAGAAAGTTTGGATTTCCCAGAGAACCCTGCGGTTCTTGATCCAGTTGTGCGTCTTTAGGGGATCGTGGATTTGATCCTGGCTTTGGCACACTATTTTGTCACAGCTGGATCTGTTAAGTCGCTGCCGCTTTGAGCTGGTAATCGCGCTACTTAAGAACAACAACAATAACAACCAACAACAAACAAATTTAATGCCAGAGTTTTGCCTTAATGAACTGACTAGCCCAGTTATTCGTTTGTTAGTTGGTAGGTGAGAGATGTTCTCAGAATGTCAAGGGGAAGAGTACCCAGAGGCAGGAAAGAAGTCGACACAAACGGCTAAATTATAACCCCTGATGACGGCAGAGTTATTTCCCTGGACGACTGCCAGAGGGCCTTAGGTGTTGGCGCCATCTTGTTCCACAGGGACGGCTTGTGTACTCGGGAACTTCAACAACGTCTACTGCTAGCTAAACGTTGTAATCTCTCTCTACCAGCCGCCTGGATTTTGGAGGTTTTACGGCGCATGGTTAGCAAGACGCTGAGCGGTTGAAAATAGCTGCAAAATGTTTTGTTTGGAAGGTGATAATGACTCTAAAAACAGTCTGTCTCTTTCTCTATCTGTCTTTCTGTGTCTGTCTCTGTCTGTCTGTCTTCTCTCTCTCAAGCATTTGTTTCATTATTCAAACAGAGAATGAAAGATATCTATGTACAAGAATGGAATGGTTCTGTGACCTGTAAAGAAATATTTAGAGACTATAAATTATTTAAGAATATATTTAAGAAGATATTTTGACTACATAGATATTAAATGTTTTCGTGATTGTCTGGTTAAGTTAAGGCTTGGTGTCCTACCCATTGGTGCATCTGTTTTTCGAAAAACGTTTGGCAATCACATGGACGATAATAAGTGTAAACTTTGCAGAATAGAAGAAAACGAGGATCATATTTTATTTGTGTGTCCATTATACACCAATTTAAGACAGAAATATCTGAATGTAAGGCACCAGTCGTACATTAACTACATACGTAATGGATCTGTGTCAGACGATCGCAAACTTGGTGTTTTCTTATTCAATGCAATGAAGATCAGACAGGGGTTTGTGGAATGCCTTGAAAATATTGTTTAATGTGTAGAACGAGTCTGCTTTATATTCAGTGCTTCTATAATGAATATTTATATTACGTTATTAATACGTTGTGGTACAATTGTTTATAATGTTTACGGACCCCAACTAGGGGCCGTGGCCTATAGTCATTAAACTTTGTTCTTGTTCTTGTTCTTGTCTTCTCTCTCTCTCTCTCTCTCTCACTCTCTCTCTCTCTCTCTCTCTCTCTCTCTCAAACGCAATGTGGCTGAAATGGAATTCTGATGAAAATAAATGAAGGAGAGAGCAGCGAGACAGATAGCATGACAATATCTGTGGGGGAAGAAATATTAAGATTAATAACTATTCATAATGAAGCACAATTTAAATAGGGCAAGCTCGTTGACCTTCCAATTTGTTTGCAAAGCACGATACCTTGATTTTTTTTTTTTAATTGAGTTATAATTCCATAGAGCAGATAATATTTTTTTATCGTTTAACACAGTTAAGTGCAAATGGGCAGTGTGCTGCAGCTTGTTAAAAGTTATATTATGAAGAACGTACACGTCAGAATCGACAAAAGAACCTACAAAGAGCAACACGAAATATGTTAAACACACACATATTAATGTTGTAACTGTGTTTCATGCGTGACCATGTCTAAAACAATCTGTTGTGCAACTGTTTAAAAAACAAAGTTTCCTGATTAAGAATCTGCTTTAAGTTTGTTTTGCTACAACATTGTTGTAGCCACTCAGAATTCATTCATTTTGCCGTGCGCAGCACTAAATGCGTATTCGGTGGTGCGCTGTCGAATAGAGAATAGCCAGCCAAAGTTGAACTCAAAACTGCCTCCTTTTCTTCCGCTTTCTATTTTGCAGTTATTTCTATAACGATTGACTGGAGAGGAACAAGAACTTGAACAGAGTGCTTGACACCACCTCCAGAGACTATGGAATGGAAAAAAGTGCAAAGAAGACCAAAATGATGAACAACAACACCAATGGCATCAACATGGGCATCAAAGTCCAAGGCCAATCCCTCAACACAATGCATATCTTCAAATATTTAGGAGCCATTGTATCAGACAATGGGTCCCGACAGGAAGTCCTCTCCAGGATCGCACAAACACCTGCGGCCCTGACAAGGTTGAAGCCCATTGGAAAGACAGGACCATCAGTCTACATTCCATGGACCCTTACAGCAGATCTACAACACAGAATACAAAGCATGGAGATGAGGTGTTACAGAAGACTTCTGGGCATTCCCTTTACCCAGTACATCACCAACAACGTCGACAGACCATCAAACAAGCCATTAGACAACACGATGACATGCTCATAGTGGTGAAAAACCGGAAACTCTACGTCACCAGAGTTTCAGGCCTTGCAAAGACCATCAGTGCAAGGAGGCAGAAGAAGAGTAAGACAGAAAAATAGGTGGGAGGACAACATTCGAGAATGGGCTGGCTTGACACTGAGCGAAGCCATGAGGGTTGCTGAGGACAGAGAACGATGAAGTACGCTGGTTAAACGATCGTCTGCGATGCCCCAAAGACCTTCGAGTTATGGGATAGGATAGGATAGGATAGGATAGGATAGAATAGGATAGGATAGGATTATATAAAGCGATGATAATAATCTCGTTATAGCTGTCGGTTGTAGCGGACATGGTTTTTACAACCAAACTTGCCGCACAAAGAACAACACTACCAACCAATCACTACCCATTGTACCAAAGAACGCAAGATTTGATTATTGTTGTTGTTGTTGTTTAGATTAATGTCCCCGAATACATGAGCGTAGATGGGACGTGAATACGAGGACTTGTTGAAGTAAGATTTCATGATGTTGATGACTGTAGGGATGATGATGATGATGATGATGATGATGATGATGATGATGATGATGAGGAGGAGGAGGAGGAGGAGGAGGAAGAGGAGGAGGATGTTGTTAATTTATAACACGAATGTCTCCATCCATTGTCGAATGCTCAAGGTGCTGGCCAATACAGGATCTAACTCAAGCCGCCTGAAGCGCCCACTTGCAGCCTTTGGGCGCATAGTCTGACGCCCAGACGACTGAGCACAATCCAGTGCGACCGGGGATGGGAAAAAGGGATCTTGTGCGTGCTGGGTGTACTTCCGCAGCGGCTACTCACCTGTCTAGGACATGAGCGTTAGGACTTTAAAGTCCATGCGATGGAATGCGTGAGTGCACAGACTAGACCTCGGTTTATACTCTCATCCCAAAGGGTAGGGGCGCAGTGTCAAAGTTTGTTGTTGTTGAAACACTACTTGTACAGGCTGCAACATTATCTCCTGACCTTGGAGCACACGGCGTACACCATTGAGCTTACTGCGCTCCCTGGTAGCATGAGGCGGCAACGAAGTGTAAAAGCAGACGCGTCTCTTCGTATCATCAACTTTGTATCTTCCTTTCTTTTTCTTAATATATTTTTTTTTATGTTAGCGGGACCTTTAAATCTTCAGTCTCCATAGAATTTCATATATAGTCTGCGATTTTGATATCTTCATCTAATACGTCGGAGACCGATTGCCTCATATAGCGATTTGATGAAAGGTTTCTATGACCCTGATACTTTGGAAGCGAAACGGGAAATCTTCACTGATAAGTGAGATAAGGACCAAGGAAGACATGACCTTGTCAGTCAGCCAACACAGCTAAAACGGTTGCAAGGCAAGACGGTAAGAAACTATCCAGGAGGATAGAGACGTACTCGGAGGTACACCGACAACAAACCAGCTGAAGGCGCACGATTGCGGATTGACCATCTGCACTTCTCGCTGATTCAGAGGGCTAGTGACCGAAGGTCGTCGACCGGCCGTTGCTGAAGTTGGAAGGCATTCTTCACGAACCGTTGGGTTCAAATCTTTAAGCGCCATCGTGGGTACGTGTTCAGCTAGGCAAGACGGGCAAACAGGTGCCAGATAGCTAGCAATATAGGCACAGAAAACAATAATAACAGTGTGTCTTATTCCACTTTCCAAGTTAGTTAGTTTTGTTCTTCTGTCAAATAAGTGTCATTCTCCCGTCACAGTTTATTAGATATTATCCACAGCACATCTAGGCCGATTCCTAGATCTCTCGGACGGCAACCCGCATCATTGATTGATCAATATTTGGTTTAGATCTAGTTCAGATGGTCTGATTTTGAGGGGCACTTGGCAGAAGTTTTTTATTTTTATGTCAATGTTTGAGATGTAAGCAAGTGAAAACAGGAAGAAAGGACCACCAGTCATCCCATCTATCATACAATGTATAACATTACCGTTGTATAATATTATTATGACATGTAGACTTGACGAAAGAGGAACCATAAACTACATTTATAGTTTTATGGAGTTTATTTATAAGACATTAGGCCACGACCTGGTCGTTTCAGGTGCGACAACACTGAGGCCGTAACAATACAGAAGTAGCAACAACACAGATGTAGCAGCAGCACATAGGTAGAGAGGTAGACAGAAACATGTAAGTGAGATTCGCAGCGTATAGACTGCTGTTCAGCGGAGACCACAGCACTGGCGAGTACGTAATGTCGCCAGTGACATCATCGTTGGGGACGAAGCCAAAACGGGTTAAAAACGTCATCTACGTTTATCTCCGCTTCGATACGAAAAGTTAATATGAGTACAAGATTTAATATCATCGCCAAAGACATACCTCGGTTTTACTCGCTTAGTCTACGGTGTCATCAACGAAAGACTAATACACTATGAGTGGAGACAACAAATGAGATCCAACGAACGCTAAACAGAACTATATTTTGAACAAACGAATCGACGAGGTGGCAATATGTTCAATCATTTAATTGTCTCATCTCATCGGTCATTGTCATTTTTATCATTTGAGTAAAAAGCGAACCGTATCATCATCATCATCATCATCATCATCATCATCATCATCATCATCATCATCAACGTGCTCGAGTGTAGAGTGCAAGTGCGAGCGTGTTCTCGTCTTTGGTGCTGCTATTCTCTCTCCAACTACACACGTACACTCCACCTGTTTTAAGAACTTACGGAAGCAACCGCGGCAGGTGGTGCAGCGCTCTCCCCACCCAACCCCCTATCATTTTTCTAAAATCAATACGTATTTTGGGAAGGGTCTGCATGAGTGCCCTCCCGTGCGTTGACAGTGAGGAAGGTGGGTCGTCTCCGTGAAAGCTCGAAGAAGATGTGGCGATGGACCCGTAAGACTTGCAAGAAAGTCTTGTGTTAAAGGGGAACGCCAGCGCCGACCAGTAGTAGTGAAAGGAGGAAGTAGCCAGGGAGTAGAGCGACCAACGGCAACGCGACGCGGCGCCTTGCGACGATCCACTGCCGGCACTCTGTCCAAGGAGCCCCATGGGATGAGAAAATGAAGTTTGAAAGCTGAGGTGGAGTATCGTTTCGGGATCTCCCCAGTCCGCGGTATGAACAGCTATCCGAGGTCACCATGGCCAAAAGCGACTCCCATCTATCGCCGAGCGAATGCTCACCAAGGCATTCCGAAACAGTAGCAGCCGGGGTCTGAACGCCTCCTATGAGCAGGTGTGAGCTGAGCCTGTGTGACCGCCGCAGTGGAACTTGCAGGTCGGCATGGCTTGGCTTGACCGCCGCAATGGAAGATGCAGGTCGACTTGGTCGCCGCAGTAGAAAATGCAGGTCGGAAAGATGTGTGCACAACATGGGAGTGATAAATGCAATAGCTCAGATTGTGCAGACCGTACAGCCCTTCTCAGCCAGACCATGCGGACTCGGAACTGACGGAACAATCTGACGACCACCGAACTGACCGCACAGTTTCAGTCAGTGACTCGGAAAGGACTGACTGACCCCGTCTCTTTGATTGTACCAGGTAGACCCTTTTAAAGTACCTTCCAAGCATATCTATATTGAATTATTTGTTAATTGCTTTCCTGAGAACCGTTCAGTGTCATTATAGATTCGTTGATAGGTAATGTTGAAGCACAAACCGATATTTCAATAATTCTGAACCAGAGTGACCCGAAACTCCGCAAGAACTAGACGATCTATAAATGCAGATGGAAAACGCAAGGTATGGAGGCAGGAAAGGAAGAGGAAGAAGAAGAAAAAGTGAAAGGACAAAGAAGAAGAAAGGGGGAGACGGAGGAGAAAAATGGAGAACAAAGTAGAAGGAAAACGAGAAGGAGAAGGAAAAGACGAAGAATTACAACAACAAGAGAGAGAGCGAGAGAAAGAGAGAGAGAGAGAGAGAGAGAGAGAGAGAGAGAGAGAGAGAGAGAGAGAGAGAGAGAGAGAGAGAGAGAGAGAGAAAGGGTTAAAAGAGAAAAAAATAATAAGATGTCTTAAAAATGATAAATTGAAAGAACAAAATGAAAGTTGAAATAAAGTTTCGTCAGAGTGCACGCATAATCAAATTTAAGGACGGGGTTTGGTTGGGCTGGTTTGTGAGTGTTTGTTGTGGGGTGAGGAGTGCTGATGAATGTGAGTGTAACGGGAGGTAACAGAAAATAATCAGAAGTCTCTTAACATGACTGTCTGGTCTCTCCGTTGCCCGTTGAAAAAGAGAAAATTGGCATTGCAGGAATGTCATTATATTGGAATCAGAGTACGTATTAATTTTACGGCAATGGAACGATCTACCTGTCTGGCTATGTAATTATATAGGCAGGGCTTCTTCGTCATTTATTACTCTTTTAGATCACGTTGCTATCACAAAAATTAGATATGAAAATATGCCATTTTTTGTGTGTAAGTAGTGCATCAGTATTAATAGCTGTAGCTTTAACATGAGTTGAAAAGACATAAAATGCCCCATAGATTAACGAGCGTCTGAAGGCGAGATCGACTTTGCCCATAAATGTCTATAAATCAAGATAAAATATGATAATTTCATTATTATATTCATATACATGTGTGCGTGTATAATATTTGCAGCAACAACAACAAAAAAAGAATCTAAATTTCGTGTCCGAAAGTTCAAAAAAGTCATCTGGATTACTTGTGCCACAATTTAGATGTCAACACTGATTCTTTTGCAAAGATATAGAATGATGCAAGCATGTGGGCATAGGCATTCCTTCGCAAGAATTTTAAAGATCCTGACGCTCATATTCTAATCAAATACACTCACACACACATTTGTCCTAGACTTCCTCTCGCCCTGGGTATAATAAGCGCTGCTGTGCGGCTGCTGCCCTTTCCATGAGAATGTTACTAGAATTGAGCGCGCATGCATAACAAATATATAATTCTAAATTCAAGTCCAAATCTAAATACCCCACTGCAGAAAGCAATTGCACGGCGATGGTAACTGTCACAGGCGGACTTCTCAGCTCTGGCCCTGCTCGCGGCAATTCCCCCACTCGCCGGCTGACCACACGATCCAAGCCCCGCCCCGCTAGTACCGTCCCACGTGACCCGGGGACTGGACCTTGGAGGAATTAAGATATAGTTTCGCCAGTCTCTTTTCGCACGCCCAAGACTACACACTGCCTGCTGTAGACACGTCCGCATCCACGTTGCGACCTCTGAGCTCAGCTAATATTTTTGTGTTCAACCCCGTTTTCTGGTCCAGAACGGGTTCTTATAAGGGTCTCTGCGAGACTCAGCCACGCTGCGTGCCATCCATAAACTCTGGCTGCCACTGAGACGCGTGAAGGAAGGCCCAGCCCCCACCTGCTAAGGGCAGATGACCGATTTCACCCCACGCTAACTATTGCCTAACGACTCGACCCAGTGACCCAGACTGGTCAACTGAAGCCACGCTGACCATTGCATCACAGCCATCCAGATTCCAGAGGCTACCACTGCCGACTTAACTCCAGTTAAGTTTGTCCTCTGCGCAAACCACAACTCTGCAGAAACTCTGTAGCTCTCTGGCTACCCACGCTAAGCCAACCAGCTATCCCGTGCCACATGATGAAAGCAGTCCATATTCGCCCCTATTGACTCTATATCTATAATCCAGAATAACGCCAAGATACTCTGTACCTATTTAGCCAGCACTCGTGATTCAGTTGTAAACCGACTTACCATATTTGACCTCCACCCAGATAATAAATTGTTCTATACTGTACTATACTACCATACTTCCCTTGTTTAAGTTTTCCACTAGTTTATTCTGTATACCTCTCGTCTGTCCTTACAACTATCTACAATTCTTTAGCCCTCCCAAGCATTATTCCCCTGAACGTCACCGCAAATCGGCCTAGTACAAGGGAGGCGATACAGCGCGGGGGAGTAATTGCTAACCCACATCCCCACACCCCCTTATTCGTGACAGTAACAGAATCTCGTAAAGCATGTGTTTTGGTGAAACTTAAACCTCGACACCATGGGTTAAAAAGCCAAAGGCTCGTTTAACTGTGCTGTTTACTTTTGTTTATATTATTGTGTGTGTATGTATGTATGAATGTGTGTGTTTGTTGTGTGCGTATATGTGTTAGTGAGGGTATACGTTGCGTCGATGTGATTATAATGTGTGTGTGTCTGTGTCTGTGGAATAACTCACTCGTAAAATGCAATCTAATATCTATATCTATATATCTATATCTATATATACATGTAGATAGATAGATTAGATTAGATTAGATTAGATTAAATTAGATTAGATTAGAACACTGCGAAACCGAGACTGTCCGATAGTGGAGAGGCGAACGGACTCGTCATTCTCCGCGAGCCTCAGCTAAACATTGTCGCCGGAAGATAGCCTTGCGCAAGAGCAGTGAAGAGGAAGTGCTGAACATAGCGGGGATCCATCCCCACTACCCTTCCTCACCTTCCTCCTTCCTCCTTCCTTATATCTCGCGAATTAGTCATTTATATCCAGATTGCGACGATCTTTAACGAACTAAAAAATATTTTTTCGTTAAATGGCTATCGTCTTTCTGAGTTAAAACTTCTATTGGTATTTCAGTATTAATATTATATTATGCTTTTCGTCCGTTATATAGTCTATATTTACACCCCTGATGAGACTGCAATTAGTATTGTAGTCTATGTTATAGCTTCCTTATACGAGGTTATAATGGGGATTGTTAAACTATACTTTAGAGTACCGTATTTTTCTAAATGTAATGTCATGAAGGCGCAAGAATGTTATACATTGAAACTTAGGATTATAAAACGTATTAAAACATTTTGTACGTGTATAAGTGAGAGACAAAAAATGTGTGTGTGTTTGTGTGTTTGTGTGTGTGTGTGAGAGAGAGAGAATAAAAGTGAGTTTGTGACTGTCTATCTGTCTGCCCGTTCGTCTGTGTGACTTAAATAGATGAATTAAGGCAGGAAGATCTGTATTTAATAATAATAATAATAATAATAATAATAATAATAATAATAATAATAATAATAATAATAATAATAATAATAATAATAATAATATCCTATCATATCCCGTAACTCGGAGGTCGTAGGGGCACCACAGATGATTGTTTAACCAGCATACTCCATCTTTCCTTGTCCTCACCAACCCTGATTGTTTCGCTCAGTGTCAAACCAGTAAATTCTCGAATGTTGTCCTCCCACCTCTTTTTCGGTCTCCCTCTTCTTCTACCTCCTTGCACTGTGCCTTGCAGGATGGTCTTTGCAAGACCTGATGATCTGGTGACGTGGCCATATGTCACGAACTGGCTAGTATTAACTCTGCTTATTTTAATATTTAGCTTGGTTAGTATATATACTATTAGAATTTCAAAGTTAGGAGCAGACGATGAAAGTAATCAAGCGTAGCGGTAGCATACTGCCGATCATACACACAGTGATAGTTGACGCTGGCTGAGGCCATGACATCATCGTAATTACGAGAGTCGTAAACATTTTAACCAATGGGAGCTTACGCTAAGCGGTTCGAGCCAGTTTGACTGGGTCCAAACCTAGCTTATCTTTGGTCAGTTGGGAGTAATACACCGAAGTGGTAACAGCTAGAAAGCTGGCAGAGAAATCTCTTCACACATAGACCAGGAAGCAGGACTGAAGAATCTTAGAATTCTATCAAGTCACTACGGGCCTGAACTTGTCAAACAGGTAAATGAACACCCTTCTGTTTCATCGTGATATATTTATATTATTGTTGAAATTATGTTTGTGGAATTTGCTATGCATAAATGTGAATTATTAATCCGAATTTGCGTGACCATGTGGAAGAGCCGACCACGAGGCGAAACACGACCGGTTACGCCGCCATGTTGTATCCCGTACGGAACCACTGTTGTTTAACTTATATGTATGTTTGCAGACCAGTGGCTGTACCACGGAATGTTTATAATATTATTAATTCTGTATGTGTATAGTTAGCCACGTTTGATATTTATATATGTATAGGAATTTAGAGTGAGATTCCAGTGGAACCCGGAAGTAGCAGAATGTTCGTCGCTTATGTATAGAGATGTGGAGCTATCACTGAGGGCTACTTTGGCTTTCAGTGAGACGCTCTGCACAAACCGATTATTCAGGGTTGTGCAGAATTTCGTCTCTTATATTACAGACGAGCAGGCGAGCTATCCCGAGCTATCCTGTGAACCCCACTCCACAGAAACAAGTTGGCGGAGTATCCTCTACCGCACAAGACGGAAAGAGCGACCCGGAAAACTCCCTGTCAGACCCCACAGCGTGGCAAGGGAACCCAACTACACAACGACACAGGTGGACCAGAAGCTACCTCACAGAAGGACTTCGAACCCCCACTCATGAGTTAAGTGCATAACACGAAGGTGCACTTAAACTGATTATAACAGGACCACAGTAGTCCAACTCTTCAGAAACTGTAAAACGGACCACAGTAGTCCAAATCTACATGAATTCGAATAGAAAGTGCCCGATGAAGATATAACAGCTGCCTAGACTATCAGCGATTGAACTATTAGCAGTGACTGAGACATTTTAAGTTAGATTAGTACTTAGAGAATCTTGTATAGAGTAGAAGAAATAAATGTGTGATTTTAACTGTTATCCAGTGGCTGGACTACTTATGATTCATAGCCGTGTGAAAGCTAGTGTGACAGTATTCTTTTACCATTTTTCTATCTATTTCTGTACCCCAACCTTAACACGGAACGAGCTAAACAAATAAATTTATTAAAGTAATTCATAGGGTGACTTACTAGCAGTTCCCACCGAATAAACGTGAGGGTCCATAATTCCATTGTGCAGAGCCCATAAACCCCACGTGACACTTTAATTGGCGAGCCTAGCTAGGATCTGTGGATAATAGGAATTGGGCTTAACCGGATCTAAGTACAATAAAACTAGATAACAGTAGAAGTAGAATAACTTAGAATAGTGTAAGGGTATAACACTGATCAGTTGTGGTGCACTATTCTTTACTTAAAAACTTTTTTGCTTCAAATATTTTTGTGCCTGTATGTTGCATTGTTCTTTTGCAGGTTTTGCTTAAGTAACTGTTGTATGCCATTTGACTCTTGTTTTATTCTATTATTGATTACGAATTTGATTGTCTTTGCATTGTGGTTATTGACTTGCAATATTGCTAGTGTTTTGGTATTCCACGTGATTCAGAGGTTGTTCATAGACACGTTTGGCAATGTCGGACCCAGTGGCCTTGAGATTGCGCTTCAAAGAATTAGGGGAAGCTTTACACTTAGCAGGGGGAGACCTAATTGCGTATATCAATGCAGAGGTAGAGAAACAGGAGGCTAAGGCAGAGAGAGCAGCAGAGAGAGAGGCGAAGAAACTCGAAGCGGCAGAGAGAGCTGCAGAGAGAGAACAGAAAAAAGCAGAACTAGAAGCAGAGCAGAAGAAACTAGCATTAGAAGCAGAGCAGAAGAAATTAGCATTAGAAGCAGAGCAAAAGAAAGCAGAGTTAGAAGCAGCAAGAGAACATAAGAAATTAGAATTAGAAGGAGAACAGAAAAAGGCAGCATTAGCAGCAGAGAGAGAAGCAGAAGTTAGGAAATGGGAGTATGAGCGGGCAGAAAAAGAAAAAGAGAGGGAAGAAAAGGAAAAAGAAAGACAGCATGAGTTAGAGCTAAGAAGATTGGGATCAGGAGCTTCAAGTTCTTCCTCAACCCCTCCCCACTCAGATCAGCTAGAGGTAGCATCCAACCCTGTACAAGGAATGTCATTCCCACTGGGAACATTCAATGAGAGAGAGGAAGGTCTAGATCTCTATCTGACTAGGTTTGAGCGTCTAGCAACAGAGTACAAACTAGATCCCACTCATTGGTCTTTTAAGCTTAGTCAAGGGCTTAGATGAAAGGCTTATGACATCTACAGTAAGCTACCGACTGACAGAGTGACTGACTATCACAAAGTAAAAGAGGCACTCCTAACGGGATTCGAACTGACAGGAGAATGCTACCGGCAAAAGTTCCGCACCAACCGGAGAGTGAAAGGAGAGAGCTATGCGCAGTTCGCGGATAGGTTGTCCACAATGCTGGATAAGTGGATTAGCCAGTCAGCCACGGCTAAGACGTATGATGGACTGACAGAACTGTTAGTATGGGAACAGCTACGGGAAACCATGACCCCCGAGCTGAGGACATTCTCAGTAGAGCAGGGCGCGGAAAGACTGGAGGATCTGGTCAAGGTCGCAGATAGGTACGTGGCCGCACACGGAGAAGCCAAGAGCTTCAGGCGAGACCTAAAGCCTAACGGGAAAGAGGCACAGAAACGAAGCCCTAACCGGGAAGAGCGCACCGCGAATAAGCCGAATAACCCCAGACCTGGGCAAAATAAAGGACCCAACACGGAATTCGGGAAAAGAGGTCCTGCAGAACAGAGACGGTATTGTTCGTTCTGCAACAGAAACAATCACTCCACCGCAGAATGTTTCAAGTTGGCCGCACAACGTAGGGAGGAGCGCGAAAGCCGGCCAGCGCACAGAGTTCTAACTCAAAGCAGCGGTAACAAGCCACACACGATCGGAGATCACCCATCGGTGACAGACACGGTCAAGGTCAACGGAAAAGAAGCGAACTGTCTGTATGACACAGGTCTATCATACGACGCGATAGTTAGCGAATCTCTTGTATCGCGCGCGGACTTGACGGACAAGACAGTCGACTTACAAGGAGCAGACTTGACGAAACCGACGACTACTTGCCCAATAGCTTGGATCGAAGTAGAGAGTAGGTACGTCACAGGACGAATCCAAGCAGCTGTTTTACAGAAACCCCTGTATGATCTAGTGCTAGGTTGTAGGTATGTGTTCTTAGGCACGCCCCCTAAAACTGTAGAGATAGCTGCAGTGCAAACCAGGGCCCAAGCTAAAACCCAACCACCCCAGCCCAAGTTCGCTCCGAATCCAGGACTCGAAGAGATCAAAACAGCACAGAAAGAAGACACCTCGATAGCGAAGTGCTTCCAGAAGCTACCCAAGGCGCACACACCCCCGCACAAGGGAGACTTCTACATGGAACAGGGAGTTCTACATCGACAAGGAGATGGAGATCACACCCAACTAGTACTGCCAGCCACCCTTCGAGCCCAAGTACTAGAATTAGGCCACAGCATGCCACTCAGCGGACACATGGGAATTGGAGCCACAGTGCAGAGAATCAGCGCACACTACTATTGGCCAGGAATCACGGAGGATGTCAAGCGCTACGTGAAATCTTGCCACCAATGTCAACGATATTCCCCGCGACATCACACCGTACCAGTTACCTTAGGACCATCGGTAGTAGTCGGCGTGCCATTCCAGCAAGTCTCAGTAGACATAGTAGGACCACTGCCCATGACCAAGAAGAGGAACAGATTTCTACTCACACTCGTCGACGCATGTACGATGTGGTGCGAAGCCGTCCCGTTGCCAGCGATCGACACCAAGAAGATCGCAGATGCACTCATCGCCATCTTTACCAGAGTCGGATTCCCGGACAGCATTAGAACGGACAACGGATCTCAGTTCACCGGCCGCCTGATGCAAGACGTGTTCGAGTTGATACAAGTTCATCACATTCGCACACCACCATACCACCCCGCCAGCAACGGACAAGTAGAAAGACTGAATGGAACCCTTCTCACCATACTCAGGAAAGTCGCCGACGACAATCCAGAAGCGTGGGACACCTACGTGAATGCGGCACTGTTCGCATACCGAGAAACGCCCCATGCAGCCACAGGCTACACCCCGTCAACATTGCTATTCGGCAGACCTCTAGCAGGACCGCTAGAAGCCCTACGCAGAAGTTGGACGGAAGCCAAGATAGACGACACACCAAGAGGTGCCACCAAGTACGTCGCAGACCTGCAGGAAACCCTCAAAGCAACGTGGAAGAAAGCTGGTGAAGCACTGAAGAAGGCAAGAGCCCGTCAGGCGAAGTACTACAACCGCCACGCGAAGGACCGAGAACTGCAAGTCGGCGATCAAGTGCTACTCTTACTTCCAAGTGGAACCAACAAGCTGGACATCGCTTGGAGAGGACCGTACCGGGTGACTGCCAAGAAATCCAAGACAGTCTACCAAGTAGAGGTGAACGGGAGAGCCCGATACCACCACATCAATCTCCTCAAGAAATACACGGACCGACCAGCGACCCCCAGCACTCACAACTTGTTAGCCATCGCCATCGCGGAAGAAGGAGAAAGCATGGAGACCAATGCAGTAGAGTATCCCCTGCACTCCAAAGAAACCTACAAAGACGTGATACTCAACGGAGACCTAGCCGCTAAACAGCAACAGCAAGTACTACAGGTCATTCGACAACATCAGACTGTGCTCACAGACCGACCAGGGAGGACAGACCTCGTCGAAGTAACCTTAACGGTGACCGACCCAACACCCGTCCGCCAGAAGCTCTACCCGATGCCCCTGTCTCAGCAGCGAGCCATCAAGGAAGAGATAGACACCTTACTGGCAGCCGGAATCATCTCAGAGTCTACTTCACCCTACAGCGCAGGCACGGTATTGTTGCGAAAACCCAACGGAGAGCATCGACTGTGCATCGACTTCAGACTGTTGAATGCCGTAACGCAGTTCCAGCCAGAGCCACTCCCGGACCAGACAGACCTATTTGCCAAGCTACAGCGAGCGAAGTACTTCTCACGCATCGACCTCAGCAAAGGATACTATCAGATACCAGTACAACCACAAGTCCGAAAGTACCTAGCTTTCAGCACTATGGAAGGACACTTCGAATTCAACGTGCTTCCATTCGGACTCCACAACGCACCCAGCATCTTCAGCGCCATGATGCGAAAACTCCTGGCACCCCTGAGCAGCGAGCACCTACACTCGTTTATGGACGACATCCTCATCGCAACACCTACGTGGGAGGAACATGTCACGCTCCTACAGCAACTACTCGCCCGCCTCAGAGACACGGGATTGACGGCAAGACCCACCAAATGTCAGATTGGATTCACAGAACTAGAATTTCTGGGACACACCATCAGTCAAGGAAGCCTGCGACCGGTAGAAAAGACAGTGAAACGCCTACTCGACGCTCCTAGGCCCAAGACCAAGAAGGAAGTGCAGTCGTTTCTAGGACTCTGCGGCTTCTACCAGAAGTTCATCCCCAACTACAACAGCATCGCCGTACCACTGACAAATGGAACCCGGAAAATCGCCCCGGACAAAGTCGTATGGACAGCGGAATGCGAGACAGCCTTCCAAACACTCAAGGACAGAATGACATCGGCGCCAGTACTCCATCTACCCGATTTGACTCAGCCATTCGTTCTTCGCACCGACGCAAGCGACTTAGGCCTCGGAGCAGTACTGCTACAGCGCGACCCCAAGAATGCGGAGACGCTATTCCCTGTCGCCTACGCCAGCAGAAAATTGAGACCCGCCGAGACCCACTACGCCACGTCGGAGAAGGAATGCCTTGGACTAGTCTGGGCCATACAGAAATACAAAACAAGTTGGCGGAGTATCCTCTACCGCACAAGACGGAAAGAGCGACCCGGAAAACTCCCTGTCAGACCCCACAGCGTGGCAAGGGAACCCAACTACACAACGACACAGGTGGACCAGAAGCTACCTCACAGAAGGACTTCGAACCCCCACTCATGAGTTAAGTGCATAACACGAAGGTGCACTTAAACTGATTATAACAGGACCACAGTAGTCCAACTCTTCAGAAACTGTAAAACGGACCACAGTAGTCCAAATCTACATGAATTCGAATAGAAAGTGCCCGATGAAGATATAACAGCTGCCTAGACTATCAGCGATTGAACTATTAGCAGTGACTGAGACATTTTAAGTTAGATTAGTACTTAGAGAATCTTGTATAGAGTAGAAGAAATAAATGTGTGATTTTAACTGTTATCCAGTGGCTGGACTACTTATGATTCATAGCCGTGTGAAAGCTAGTGTGACAGTATTCTTTTACCATTTTTCTATCTATTTCTGTACCCCAACCTTAACACGGAACGAGCTAAACAAATAAATTTATTAAAGTAATTCATAGGGTGACTTACTAGCAGTTCCCACCGAATAAACGTGAGGGTCCATAATTCCATTGTGCAGAGCCCATAAACCCCACGTGACACCATACCATCGGAGTTTCCGTTTTTTCACCACTATGAGCAGGTCATCGTGTTGTCCAAAGGCTTGTGTGATGGTCTGTTGGACTTCGTCGTTGGTGATGTGTTGGGTATAGGAAATGCCGAGAAGTCTTCTGTAGCACCTCATCTCCATGCTTTGTATTCTTGGTTGTGGATCTGCTGTGAGGGTCCATGTCTCGCAAGCATATAGGAATAATAATAATAATAATAATAATAATAATAATAATAATAATAATAATAATAATAACAACAACAATAATAATAATAATAATAATAATAATAATAATAATAATAATAATAATAATAATAATAATAATAATAATAATAATAATAATAATAATAATAATTGTAGCCGAGCGGAGTATTTGACCATCACCACGAGAACGCGGCCCAAACGGAACTGTTATTTTCATGTATCCCTCATAAGAGGGACATAAAAAAATAGTTGGGAACATTGTTGATAGTAAATCGGATTTCCGGCTTTTAGTGCCACGAAAATCTGTACAGGTCACTGCCATAAACCTGCATAAAATGCTTGCCGACAGTGTAGCCCTGCTCTCCACCAAAAACAGAAGTCGAATGGTCAGGCGAGGAGAATATATGTCGTGTCGCTTTGTCCTGCATAATCCAAAGTATTCTGCACAGCAGGGGCTATCCAACGCAAAGCTAACCCATCAAAAGGTAGCTCTGTGGAGACACTCTCTCCCTGGCCTCTCATTCCGCTATATAATAATAATAATAATAATAATAATAATAATAATAATAATAATAATAATAATAATAATAATAATAATAATAATAATAATAATAATAATAATAATAATAATAGTACGTGTCTTTATATAAAGCTTTTCCATGAATAAATCAGTTCAAGGCGCAGGTGATACTAGACTACATGCGACAATTTGATTCACATTTGCTGAAATTAAGTGTGCAAGGATCTCATCTACACCGAGGTCTAGTTAGTGCAAGCGCGCCTTCCATCGCATGAACTTTAAAGATCCTAATGCTAGTGTCCTGACGGGTGAGTGTCGGCGACACAAGCACACCCAGCACGCACTAGGTCCCTTCTGCCCATTCCCCGTCGCCCAGGAGCGATTAAATAATAAAACAAGGCAGAGACAGGTGAATGTGACAATCACGTGAAAAAATCTGTACGTGGCAGTTTCAGTCACATCTTTCTCAGTTCGGTACGGTGATTTCATTGTATCAGACACAAATGTAGGTAGGGATAAGTCCTAATAGAACCATGTCAGAATCTAGTATAGGTGACAATCCCAGTTATAAAGACGTACATCAAATATTAGACATTAGGGACTATCAGACACAGTTAACACCTGTGAGTGACGGGGAAGTCATACGTGCTATCCGTGACAGTTCCTGTCAACTAACTGTTGATGAATACAAATGTCAAGGAACCGTTTCTTCTCAACCGACACCCGAATTCCCCCTCCCCTCTTCCCCCCCCCTCTTTCCTCTCCGTTCCTCTAGGACACTCCATCCACTTCCACTCATCGTTTAGTATTGGGATGCTCATTTACTACGAACTGTCAGAAATATATTTTGAAACTGGTAATAATCCAAGAATTATTGTAGCACGGTATGTACAATACAATACAATACAGTAAAATACAAAACAGCACAATGCGTTACAATATAACAAAACAATACACAGTACAATACAACACAGCACAATACATTACAACACAATGCAACACAACATAGGACAATACAATGCAATACAGTACCGTAGCTCAAGTGGTAGAGCGTTCGCCTGGCACACCGATGACCCAAGTTCAAATCCCGTGGTGGGCGATATAAAATGTGGCCAGTTTTGACTGTCCATTTAGGCAGTATCGTTGCTCTGATGGCTCAGTAGTGATCTAGGTCCCTACCTCTGGTTCGCTGATGGCTCAGTAGTGATCTAGGTCTCTACCTCTGGTTCGCTGATGGCTCAGTATTGATCTAGGTCCCTACCTCTGGTTCGCTGGGTTGGTTATCTCAGTCTGTCACATCTCCAATGCTGGGAGTAGATGTTAAACCTCCATGTTCATTCATGCTGTACAATTCAAAGCAACGCACATATATATTTCGTCAAAGAAGGAATTGGTCGTAGCTCTTATACACAATACAATACAATACAATACAATACATCTATAATTTTATTGATAAAAACATTCATGCATGTCACCTAAGTAAAACACTCTTTTTCAAAGTTATACAAATTCAAATCTCATTTCTCTATTTCATTTGCGCCACACACATGAACATTTCATAAATAAATATAAATATTCCATAAAAATATATAAATGATGGTGTCCGTTGTGTGTGTGTATATATATATATATATATATATATAGAGAGAGAGAGAGAGAGAGAGAGAGAGAGAGAGAGAGAGAGAGAGAGAGAGAAAGAAAGAGAGAGAGAGAGAGAGAGAGAGAGAGAGAGAGAGAGAGAGAGACAACGGACACCATCCTTTAGGTATTTATTTATTTATTTGTTTACATGATCACAACATTATCCACAGTTATGTAATTATATAACGTTAACAATAAACCACTCAATGTTACCTGTTGCTGCCTTGTGTGTGCGTGTGTATGTGTGTGTGTAGGTGTGTGTGTGTATATATAAAAAGTCAGGAATTATGCTGGTACCTTTAAAAAAATGTGGTAACAGGACAAAACGGCACGTAACAAAGGGGGAAACCCGCATGTCTTTCGGGAGAAAACTCTTCAGTGGGCTAAGATTGTTGAGAGGTAAACAATTATGAAAGCTCGTCGTCTAGTAGTCATGACACAGACTACACAGATTCTGATCGTGTTCTGTCTGAAACAATAATTTCATAGCATGAGCCTATCGTGAAAATGGAATGAAAACATGCTTTTCTTATCTTTTTTCTGAAATAAGTTGGTGCTTTACGGATTTTTGTATTCTAAAAGCACTTGTTTGTATTTGACCAGTGTGTGATGCTTTCTCTTGTACTGTAGGCTATCTAACTGCGTGAGACTAGTGTGAATACTGGGCTATCTAACTGCGTGAGATTAGTGTGGAGACTGGGCTACCAAGAGAGTACGGGCTGGTGTGGTGGGTGGCTATAACGACGTCAAGGTCTGTAGGTGGCAATTTGACATCACATCTTCGTCAGTAGCAGTCGCACCTGATTCAATTGCAGGAAACGGCAGTGTCACCAGACAGAGCAACTGTAGAATAGGCTATGGAGCTTTGAGACTATAATTGCGTCTCTCCGTCTGTCTGTCTGTAATATGTCGGTTTGTCTATGCCTAGCTACATCAACTCTCGTTATCTGTCTCTGTCCCTCTGTCTGTCTGTCTGTCTGTCTGTCTCTCTCTCCACGAGTAGTAATTTGTTGTACGTCTGTCAATCTCTCTCTCGTTGTCTCTGTTTCTCTCTGTCTCTGAGTCTATATATTTTATATCTCGGTCTGTCTCTATCTCTGTCTCTCGCTCTCTCTAATATACTCTATTGGGTTTCGCTACGGCTGCGTCATCATCATCACCATCATCATCATCATCATCATCACCATCATCATCATCATCATCTCTCTTTTTCTCTCTCTCTCTCTCTTTCTCAAAACGATGGGAAAAAAATAAGAAGAAAAGGCATGTTTCACATCCATCCACAAACCTATCGCTTGTGTATGTGTGTGTATCTGCGCGTTTGTGTGTTTCTGTCTGTCTGTATCTGTCTCTTTGTGTCTGCGCGTGATGTTAAAGGAATTTAATGTTACGTAATGCATGGTCTTTTTGTATACTTTCGTTTCTCAGAATTTCAGCTGAAGATGAACGCAATAAGTTTAATAATAATAAATTGTATATTGAACGAAGTGCTTCCGCTCCCCTTTCCACTAGTAGCAGTAGTAGTAGTAGTAGTAGTAGTAGTAGTATTAGTATCATCTTCATCATTATCATCGTCATTATTTTGTTGTTGTTCTTCTTCTTCTTATAATAATAATAATAATAATAATAATAATAATAATAATAATAATAATAATAATAATAACAATATTATTATTATTATTATTATTATTATTATTATTATTATTATTATTATTATTATTATTATTATTATTATTATTATTATACTCCAAGATTCGCGGTTGCTGGCCAGATTCTATATTATTTCACATAGTCCCTGCAGCCGATCTTTTTTTCTTTTCTTTTTTTAAACATTATTGTGCCTTGAAAATAAAATGAAACCCCTGTAGTATAGAATACGAACTAGCACTGGCAATCTTTCCCCGTCACATTTCCATCAGTTCTTGACAGGTCTAAAACAGTATGTGTGGCCGAGAGAAATCCGGGAGTCCGAAAGTGCTACTGAGAAGAATTGGCGGACGTCTTGCAAGGGGCCGTAATTTGGGCCTGTCTGACTAAATTGTCTGACCCTTAACTCCCCATTTCTGCAGTCTTGTCAAGCGCTGATCACCTTTTTGAGGCTTCCTCCTATTTATATCTGGTCCAGGAGTGCGAGCGTTAGGAAGGGGGGAGTGGGGGGTGGGGGTGGAGGGTGGGGGTGGGGGTGGGGGTGATGGTCACAGATTGAGGGTGAAAGGTATGACGAGAATAGTGTTAGGAATGGAGGTATTGAAGACAGTGAGAGTGAGTGAAATCTTTCTCTTGCTAATCGTCGTCCTCATCAACATCCCAGGGAATTTTTTTTCAAGTTTAATTTGTGTAAAGTTTTAATTTGAGAAGTTGTTTTACCTATTTGATTTTGCCAGGGTTAAATTGGAATACTGATATCAGACGGTGTTTTCTTTCAATGAAGGAGGAAAGACTTGTCTTGTCTTGTCTTGTCTTGACTTGCAAACTAAAGAGAACACTTCTGACACAAGTCAAACAAACTTTCAAAGTCTTTGACTGAATTTGCTCTTGACAGGAACGCAAACTTTCTCTCTCTCTCTTTCTCTCTCTCTCTCTCTCTCTCTCTCTCTCTCTCTCTCTCTCTCTCTCTCTCTCTCTCTCTCTCTCTCTCTCTCTCCCCCTCTCTTAAAGTTAACTTTCTGTGTTTGCTAAATAAATACAAAGTTCCGAACTACGTTTCTCATAAATTCTGTTTGTTTTCTGTCAAAATTATATTCGTCGTACTAAATTTAGTGTGTGTGTGTGTATACTAGAAGGCAAAAGTCTTAACATATTCCTCTAAAGATGCCTGTTAATCTGATTATACGGAAGGAATATACATTTTGATCTGGTTTCGAAAATGTTCATTAAACAAGCAGTTTAATGTTATGCTCGTAAGCGATGGACATTAAAGGGAGTGCATGCAATTCAGTGACTTCTAGGTTATGCTAATCTCTCACAATATAATTATAGGTCTCCTATATTGATATACAGTTCCACATTTCGTACAATGTGTTCTGACGACCCTGGAGGCATTTTGCAGGAGAATGCCTGAACATTGTGAGGTTTGTCAGGGTCAGCCCGATGTTATCCTAGGTTTTAGTTCTCTCAAATCTATTGTTCTTTCTGGTCTGTTCCATCAAAGCTGTTCAGGTCTATCTATATCCCCCCCCCACCCACTCCAATCATCACCCCTTGGGGTCATGAGCAATCTTGCCACTGTAGATTGTTCTAACCTATAAAGGGAAAAGTAAAAGCCCCAGTTGAAAACCTGTCTTTCCTTTATAGGCATGACCGATTCACTGCGGCAACAGTACTCCCGTTGGAGTGCCGGGGGTTTCAGTATAAATAGTATCCCCACTTTCTGGAAATTTAGTGCTTTAAATTCCCACTGTCGCTGTCTTCCTCATTTGCTCTTTCCCATTCCTGCTTTGTCCTATCACTCTGCTATACTATCTTTTTCTTCGCTAGATCAATGACCTACCTTTTTTCTTGAAAACTCTTCCTGGACAAGACCCCTTGTTTGTGTATGAGGTCTGTTGGATCAGCTTGGGAGTATTGGACGCTTTCTGCCGGGTGGTCACTAGGGCTTCCTATGATGTTATTATTTAGCAATATAGGCATTTTATATGTATGTGTTTTGTTGATAATTT
Organism: Oncomelania hupensis; assembly: GCA_036898135.1. Taxonomy (NCBI): domain Eukaryota; kingdom Metazoa; phylum Mollusca; class Gastropoda; order Littorinimorpha; family Pomatiopsidae; genus Oncomelania; species Oncomelania hupensis. The sequence goes on along the minus strand of CM072523.1, from coordinate 34,688,442 downwards.
ATAATGATGCTTGTATTCTATTTTGTTTTTGTAACCGGGGATTCGAGTAGTTGGGGTAAAGCCTCAGCCGTCCCCTGCGTGGGATGTCTTTATTGTAAAGTGACTGGCCGGTGGAGGGCATTCAGTTTTCCCACTAGGGTTGTTTCAGCAGATCTTTTATGCGGATCGGGGGTTGTCCGGTCCTGATTTGGCTCGGAAGAGTCCGCTAAACCTAAAGCAACAATCAATCAATCAATCAGTCAAACTCCAATCATCCCCACCCGACTATGTGCCTCGAGGCGTATATTCTCTTCCTGGGGGTCTCGTGTTCTGTTAAGTCTATCCCCCCAACACCAAGATAAGATCAGATAACGTAAGGTAAGGTAAGGTAAGATAAGCTAAATTTAATCTGCAAGAAATTTTATTGTGGTGTACAATTACAAACAATCCACAAAGAGTAAACATCACAATAGCCAAAATCCACTACAATGATAATGAGAATGAAACTGTCACACATTGGTACAATTACACTATGCATATTAACGTATGTTTATTAATTTTATACGTAACGCATTTTTATTTATGTTTACGTATGTTTATTTTCTTTCTGTAGGCAACAATGAGAGTGTACAACTTCAATTATTGAAGTTATGAAAAGCCTGTATGACAAGGCTACCAGTGCAGTCCTCAATAACAGCGTCATCGGAAACTGGTTCAGAACAACAATCGGTTTGCGTCAAGGATGCCTACTCTCTCCAACACTTTTCAACATCTTCCTAGAGCGCATCATATCAGATGCCCTTGCAGATCACGAAGGCACAGTCAGCATAGGGGAGTAGAGCAATCTCCAGCCTTCGTTTTGCGGATGACGTTGATGGATTGGCTGGAGAGGAACAAGAACTTGAACAGCTGGTACAGAGCCTTGACACCACCTCCAGAGCCTATGGAATAAAAATAAGTGCAGAGAAGACCAAAATGATGACCAACAACACCAATGGCATCAACAGGGACATCAAAGTCCAAGGCCAATCTCTCAACACAGTGCATAGCTTCAAATATTTAGGAGCCATTATATCAGACAATGGGTCCCGAAAGGAAGTCCTCTCCAGGATCGCACAAACAACTGCCGCCCTGGCAATGCTGAAGCCCATTGGAAAGACAGGACCATCAGTCTACATTCTAAGGTAAGACTGCTGCGCTCCCTTGTCATATCCATCTTCCTATACGCTTTCGAAACATGGACACTCACGGCAGATCTACAACGAAGAATACAAAGTATGGAGATGAGGTGCTACAGAAGACTTCTGGGCATTTCCTATACCCAGTACATCACCAACGACGAAGTCGGACAGACCATCACACAAGCCATTGGACAACACGATGACCTGCTCACAATGGTGAAGAAACGGAAACTTCGATGGTATGGCCACGTCACCAGATCATCAGGCCTTGCAAAGACCATCCTGCAAGGCACAGTGCAAGGAGGTAGAAGAAGAGGGAGACCGAAAAAGAGGTGGGAGGACAACATTCGAGAATGGACTGATTTGACACTGAGCGAAGCCATCAGGGTTGCTGAGAACAGAGAAAGATAGAGTACGCTGGTTAAAAGATTATCTGTGGTGCCCCTACGACCTCCGATAGGATGGGATGTTTCTTGTTTGTGTACAGAGACCTGGACGAACACAGACTTTTGGAAACGCAGACCTGGAGAAATAAAGACTTTAATGGGTAAAATAGACTTTGAGGAACATAAGCTTGGGGAATCATAGACGTGCTGGAACATAGACCGGGGGACATAATTGTAGACCTGGGGGAAATTTAGACCTGTGAGAATTATAGACATTGGGGAACATTAGACATTAAACTTTGAGGAACATAGACCTGGAGGAGGAAGAGGGTAGGCGATCGATCATAGACGTGCTGAAACGTGGACCTGAGAAAATATTAACCTCAGTGAACATCGACCTAAATTTGAAACAATATATACCTGGGGAACATTGATCTGGGGGAACATCGGCCTTATCCCCTTATAAGTTCTTCTTCTTTCCATTTGGGGCGCCGCCTTCAGCATCTTGAAGATTGTGCAGCCAACATGTTATGCTAATCTATAGGCCTCCTATGATTTCTTCTGACGACGCTTGAAGAATTTAAGGAATGCAAATCTATTGTGCGATCCTATACATGTACGTTTAATTCTTGCGCTGATCAGACGGAGCAGACTGTTCGTTACGGTCTCGTGCTGAGGTGAGAGTACTTTCTCTTTGACCTGCGTTGTGCCTTCATAGTCTTTGTATCATCCCCGATTAGTCTTTAATCTAAGTACATGGTAAAATTGTAACGGGAAAACTTTTTTTTTAAATGACATTGCTTATGAATTGTTTTATATAGGTATTTTTCAGCTCAAGAGCTGCTCCATGTGCTGACCGAAAACTGGATTATAACTCAAAGCGCCCAACTTGTTGCATTATAGAAACGTCTTTTATAAAGTAGTTTTCGAAATAATAAAACACAAGATTATGCCGATTTTAATGGAGAAATTGATTGTGGCGCCGATAAAAATCGGTTCTTTTATAAGTTTTAAACACTTCTCGGTTAAAAAAAAAATAAATAAATAAAATAAATGAAACCCTTTCGTCAGCTTTTCATCCGACGTTTTCAAAGGCAGTTCACAAAAGATTTCGAAGTCCTTCACAACCACTTTGGCCAAACTGTGGCAAAGGAACTCAACTCAGCTTCTGCGTATTTTTACATTGATTCTGCTTTTGGAAGTTTCTGTTCCGGCTGTGGTGGAAGTTGTTCCGCGGTAAGCCGCGCAGAATCAACCCTAGCCTAGAATCCGGGTTCCATGTCCCACAAAGAGGAAGGCTGGCCATTTTTGCACAGGTCGTTCTTTTTGTAATGATGATGATGATGATGATGATGATGATGATGATGATGATGATGATGATGATGATGATGATGATGATGATGATGATACAACTATTTAAATGGCGCCATATCTCACGGTACATGCCGATTTATGACACCTTTCACACACACATACACACACACACACACACAACACACGCACTCGCACGCGCGCGCTCACACACGCACAGCACGCGCAAAAGAATGATTCTGGAAGTGATGCTATACTAAATTTAATACCCCCGTTGGGGTGCCGGGGGTTTCAGTATAAATAGTATCCCCACTTTCTGGAAATTTAGTGCTTTAAATTCCCACTGTCGCTGCCTTTCTCATTTGCTCTTTCTCATTCCTGCTCTTTTCTATCAATCTGCTATACTATCGTCTTCTTCGCTAGACCAGTCTCCTACCTTTTTTCTTGAAAACTCTTCCGGGACAAGACTCCTTGTTTGTGTATGAGGTCTGTTGGATCAGCTTGGGAATATTGGACGCTTTCTGCCAGGTGGTCACTAGGGCTTCCTATGATGTTATTATTTAGCATTGTAGGCATTTTATATGTATGTGTTTTGTTGATAATTTATAATGATGTTTGTATTCTGTTGTGTTGTTGTAAACGGGGGTTCGATAAGTTGGGGTGAAGCCTCAGCCGTCCCCTGCATGGGATGTCTTTATTGTAAAGTGACTGGCTGGTGGAGAGCTTTCGGTTTTACCACTAGGGTTGTTTCAGCAGATCTTTTATGCGGATCGGGGGTTGTCCGGTCCTGATTTGGCTCGGAAGAGTCCGCTGGGCCTAAAGCAATAATAATGTAATGTAATGTACTAAATTTAATTCTCTCTCCTTCCCTACCTTACCTGTGTCGTTTCCATATCTTCCAAGAAACCGATCATTTTTGCCAAAGTGCTGGTGACAGACTGAAATAAACCCGCACACAGTAGATCGGTTTTTTAAAGTCGTTCATGCTTGCAATGCAGTTGAGCTTGCGAAAGATTATAGAATTAGTCATTGCCATTCGCATGAGTCCAGCCCCAACCAGGCCGAGGGAACTTGGTAGAAAAGCTTTAAAACAGGCCTAATTGTATGAGAGCTTAAGAGCGTAGGAGATAATTATCGGATCACTCAGCACTACTGGCAGTGCAGCGCCCTCCAGGCCAAGAGAAACTGGTTAGAGCGGTTTTAAGGTCATTCTAAATTCGAGGTAAAAAATGCCGCAATAGCGAATAAAATGTCGAATTCACGCTAATAGAGATTACCATTACCTTATAATTATTGTCGTACCATTTTGTTTACTTGTGTGACTTATATTTTGCAATATTTGAAATGCAAACATTCGTGCCCGACCGTTCCAAAGGTTCCTCTGCTGTGGAAGCAGTAATTCAGTGGCTTATCTCCCTTAGAACACAGGCGCTAGCGCAAACAAAACACATTCCAAAGCGTTATTTGTAAATCAGCCAAGCGAGAGGATTGTAGTGCCTGTGGTATCGGGTGATGCTTAATGACTGCATCAAGGACCCGTTTTTTAACGTTACATTAGGCAGCCCAGTAGTCTTTTTTAGGTACTTACTCGTCCAATGAAGAGTTTTCGATAATTTTGGAATATTTGACTCTTCTTTAATCATACTATGTGGTGTAAACGTTTGAAAGTGGTAGGTCAGCTTCACTTTAAATCGGCCATGCCTGCAATGGGGTTTGGGAGAGGTAATCAGTCAACATTTGCTCATCAATCCGATGTGTCAGGCTCGCAGAAATTCAAAATGGCTCCTGGGATGCTCGCCTCAAGCAAATATTCTGTCGCCGCCCTATCCCTGGTCTTGAGAGATCGGTTTTATCTTTTGATTACTTTTTGAAGTGAAATGATATTTCAATTTGATTAAAGAAAATCAGGTGTGTGTGTGTGTGTGTGTCTGTGTGTGTGGGTGTGTGTGGATGTGTGTGTGTGTGTGTGTGTGTGAGGCTTTCATCATTCATTTTTGTCATCATTAGCAATGTCATACGCTAACATCTTCTTCTTCGCAATACCGTTATCGAAGGGAGGGAGGAAACAGGAGTAACCTGGAAAAAACCCTCGGTGACCTCAATAGTCTCGTACCTAAGTCACGTAAGCTCGCCCATTGTGGGAATCGAACCCGCGACCTTCGGCATAAGAAATAAACGACTAACCCACTGCCCCAGTAGTAGTAGTAGTAGTAGTAGTAGTGGTAGTGGTAGTAGTAGAAGTAGTAGTAGTAGTAGTAGTAGTAGTAGTAGTAGTAGTAGTAGTAGTAGTAGTAGTAGTAGTAGTAAATAATGCACCACTTTACGCATTCTCTGTACAGAAAGCAATACACAAGAAACACAACAGGGAAAAGTATTTTACTAAGAGCTGAATGAATTGTCTGATTTATAGCCTTTATGTGTTTAAATGAAAACTAAGCCTACTAACAATATTATGAAAAAATAAAATTTGATTCTCAAAGGCCCACTTTGTTCATAACTAAAAAAATGAATGAAAGCATTTTAAATCACATTTGTCAGAAAGAACCGACTACCACTGGCACTCAAAGATAGGGTTGCGAAGTAACCATTTTTTTTTATTTTCTTCTTCCTGCAAAACCGCACATTTTGACTGCTTGTGTCCGCTGCTGGCATGTTTACCATCTTCAGAATGAAAAATAAAATAAATCTTCACGCTGTTAATGTCTTTTAGGCTCCTCACTGCCAGTGCTCATCGCCCCCTTTCAGAAGAATGATTGCTGCAGTTTTTTTTTTTCTGCAGAGAAATAACCAAGATGATGGATACAAATGAGTAGTCCTAATCAATGACTGTAAAACGTATAATGTAGTGCTTACGAACCTAACGCCAACGATGAAATGAAAGAACGTAGTAATGCTATTTTCATGGTTGCAGTTCGGCTTTAAATTATTAGATTTTAGTGTATGTTTCTATGTACGTGCTGGCGCAGATAGTGTCATGGTTTGGGCCCACGCTAGCCATGAATGGCAAGCAACGTAGGGACGGGTTACCGTGCTTGGACGTCAACCACCCAACGATACAGAAAGATTGAAACAAGCGCACCGTGGCACCACACCTCTCTGCAGCCCGGTCCAACTAGTTGTGAATGGGTACCTTGATCTTTTTTTTTTTTTTAGAACTGTGGACAGTGAAGCAGCTATGTAAGGAGAGGAGTTAGGCACCGCCCTCATTAAGCTGGCCTAGAGAAAATGGAGTACCCAAACGCTTACCTCCCCGACGACCGAAAAGTTACGGGGATACTATTATCTTTTCTTCTCTTTCTTTTTTTTTGCCTTGTATGTCTATGCGTGAGAATCACATGCACCGTGAAGAGACGTTAAAAATAATCTATTAACTGGCATTGAATTGAATTAAACTGGATTGGATTTTTTTAAACTAACGGTTACACTCGAATGACGTGAGTAAACATTGACGCTTAAGTCCATGGCTGGCCAGGAAAGTGCTCAGTTGTCCGGGCGTCAGACGATGCGCCCAAAGGCTGCGGTTGGGCGTCTCGGGCGGTTTGAGTTAGATCCTGTATCGGCCAGCGCCTAGAGTCTGGTCAAGTACGGCGAGATAAGTGCGCTATAAAAATCCTCAATAATAATAATAATAATAATAATAATAATAATAATAATAATAATAATAATAATAATAATAATAATAATCCTATCCTATCCTATCCTGTCCCGTAACCCGGAGGTCGTAGGGGTACCACAGATGATCGTTTAATAATAATAATATTAAGAAACAAATGTGTAGGCTTATATAAAAGTTGAAGAATGCTCATTTGGACAAAGACAAGACAAAACCACACAATGCAAATTTTCGAACTTAAGCTCTTCATCAGGTGGACAAAAAACACAGAGAGACAAAAACAAAACAACATTTTTCAACAGAACTCCACGAAAGAAAGAAATGATATTTAGAAAGGAGGGAAGAAGAAATCTGAGGACGAGCTTAGCTCGAAAATTGCATTGTTTCGTTTTGTCTTGTTTTGTGCATATTTGTTTATAATTCTTGTAAACTTTGAATGCCAGCAGTCCTCTTGTTTTCGTCTCTTTTTCTTAATTTATCCTAACTTCAAATGACTGAACTCCATGGACCTGACACACAATCAGTCACTCACTCGCACCAACTTCACCCGTGCATCCATTTTAACGTCTTGCACTCCACAGTACAGCAAAGCAACGGTGCAGTATAAACAGGAACACAAACAAACAAAAAATTAAGGGCTAATATATCAATCACGACTTACCTGAGGACTGCGACTAAAATAACAGAGGCAGATAGATATTAAGTTGTAGTGTTGTTCTTCGAAGAAGAAGAAGAAGAAGAAGAAGAAGAAGAAGAAAGTGGGGTTTTGTTTAGTGGGGGAGGGGGGAGGAGTGTTTGAATGTGTGTACGTGTTTTAAGGTGAATATTGGGTTACCTTATTTTGCTTATCTCTTCTATGTACAGGGAATAGTAGTGGGACCTAAGGTGGATTATCTCACGTTGCCATTTTGATTTTGTTCACATATAAGACAGTAGAAAAAAAAACACCACATTACAAGTCGGGGATTTTTACTATTGTGACCGAGATAAGCTAACTGAGGCAGAAAGAAGAATAATCAATGGATTGTTTAAAGTTGAGCATCTCCTTGTTGGATTATTGAAAGTTGCAGATCTCTTCCGTATGAGCTCGATCTTGCTGTTGGTCAGCCTCCTGGTTGCATAGGGCCTAAAGCAGTGACGAAAATAGCTGACCACAAGTCGCTAACAGAATCGGCCCTCACTGGAAAAATTAATAATGTCCAACATACGAAGGACACTGGGAATTTCGACCCAAAAAATGGAGTTCAGAGAAGTGGGTTGGGGTGAGGATTGTGGAGACAGACAGACAGACAGACAGAGATTATCTTCCATCAATACCTCTCCCACCTACTTCGGTTCTCTCTCTCTCCCTCTCTCTCTCTCCTCTCCCCCCCTCTCTCTCTCTCTCTCTCTCTCTCTCTCTCTCTCTCTCTCTCTCTCTCTCTCTCTCTCTGTTGTGCGTGTGTATGCATTGGCAACCCTGAGTTCTCAAGTTCTAAAGTCTAGAAGGCGATCTATCATCTCAGGGCATTCCGTGAAAGAGTATGTTTGCGCGATTGGCGTTGCTGGTGAGCTGTAGTAGAGGGGTTGGGGAGTTCAAGGGTTCACCTTCAAGAAAGGCAAAAGAAACATCTTCATCTCGTGGGGATGTACATGGTCTGATGACACACAACGTAGTTGAGGCTCATCAAGTATCCCCTTCACAACGTGAGCCTGGTCTAGACTCTCAGCTACGCGGTGTGAATCTCCAGGAGTCTGTTTACCCTTGTGCTCTCGCCCAGCCATATTGCTGTCAGCAGAGAAATGAAGACTCGCCCAAAGTGTGGACAAAAACCTATAAGGCTACAACTGTCTGTGGAGAATGTACGTTGTTATTAGAATGCAAGGGACTGAATAAATATATTGTATAATTATGTTGCAGCGAAATGAAAGTTCGCAGAAAGTGGGGATACTAGTGGTATGTCATTTGCTATTTGAATGCAAAGCATGGGCAGGAGCTTGGATCAGTGGTTCAGTGAGCAAAGCATTAAGATCAGTGAGCTCAGTCGTCTGAGCGTCAGACTATGCACCCAAAGGTTGCAAGTGGGCGCCTAGTAGAGCGGCTTGATTCCAATCCCGTATAAGACAGCGTCTTGAGCAGTTCTTGAACTGGAAAAGCGCTATGCAAGAACGATTCAATAAATTAAGTGTCTCCAACAGATTTGAAGTATGTTGCCCGTGGTGTAGAAGTAGAAACAGGAGAAGAAGGAGGGGGAGGAAGAAGAAGACGAAGAAGACGAAGAAGAAGAAGAAGAAGAAGAAGAAGAAGAAGAAGAAGAAGAAGAAGAAGAAGAAGAAGAAGAAGAAGACGTAGAAGAAGAAGAAGAAGAAGAAGAAGAAGAAGAAGAAGAAGAAGAAGAAGAAGAAGACAAAGAAGAAGAAGAAGAAGAAGAAGAAGAAGAAGAAGAAGAAGAAGAAGAAGATTGTGGCAAAGAAGTTGATGATGATGATGATGATGATGATGATGATGATGATGATGATGATGATGATGATGATGATGATGATGATGATGATGATGACGATGATGATTAAGAAGAAGAAGAAGAAGAAGATGATGATGATGATGATGATGATAATGATGATGATGATGATGATGATGATGATGATGATGATGATGATGATGATGATGATGATGATGATGATGATGATGATGATGATGATGAAGTAGATGTTGCATAAGACTAGAAGAATGGCTATTTACTTGTTAGACCACCATCGAAGTCCTTATTGTTTCTTTTGTCTCTATATTGTATACGTCGGTGTAAATGACAATAATAAAGCAAACTGTACGGTGCACAAGCATCATTATGATGCTGGTTGGACACTTATTTGTAAAATTAAGCAGTGCTATTTTGTTTTACATCCTACAAAACCCCCCAAAAACGACACTTATTCACCCAGTTCAGGGTCTGCCGCTATTGGCTGGTAGTTAAAAAGCCAGAGAGAGAGAATGGACGAGGAGAGATGTTGATTAGAGACTCTCTCTCCCTCCCTCTCTCTCTCTCTCTCTGTCTCTCTCTCTGTCTCTCTCTCTCTCTCTCTCTCTCTCTCTCTCTCTCTCTCTCTCTCTCTCTCTCTCTCTCTCTCTCTCTCTCTCTGAGAGGGCTACAAGGTATAATGGTCAAAGCTTATGTTAGTCAAAGCTAGAAGAAACATCGTCAAAGTGTGTGGTTTTTTCGGGGGCTGAATGGGGGAGCTGAGGTATATTTATTTACTGGGACGATATGTGCGATCTTTTGACAGCTGCTATTGAAGATGCAAGAGAAAATCAACTAACCCTCTCTTTCCATCTGTCTATATAGATAACATCCTGGTACAGGAAGGACCAGTCGTAGTGTTCCAGTCTGGTTGTGCCTCTCTTACGGACACTTTCTTAGTGAACCTTAATCGTGCCCCGTTTTTGTTCATTCTTCACCGTTAAAAATAAATCGCTGTTAAGAATGTAACCCTCAACTCTACCCCCTCCAACTTCACCGTAAAATAAAGAAAAAACTAATATCTCAAAAAAACTTTGGTTGGGGTGGTATGAAGGGCGGAGCGGGTGAACGACGGGTGGGACGGGTTGGGGAACACTTTTAGCTTCACTGCTCTGAACCAGGTTTCAGAGAAAGCGCCTGAAGATTGTATTATGTCTTTGGAACGCTCTCTTGGCAACTTCTTTCTTTTTTTTCTTCTATTTTTCGTGTGCTGAAGAAGTGCTATTAATGTTTCTTTTTCTTGCCAAAATAAGAAAAGGAAAAAAACAATAAATAAAATAAATCTTTTTTTTTACAGTCAGCCGCAAAATGTGCTTCTTTTTTGTAACAAGAAGGGGTTTCAAAAATTTTTATTTAACAGGCCGCTTGTAGCAGAGAATTAATTCCTTATTTTTTTCCATGCAGTTTCAGGTTGCTGAACGTTCCTGCTAGTTAAGCTAATGGGTTTTTTGTTCATTATTTTAAACTTTCTGAAATGTGCAGAGCACTGCCTTGGTTTGAAAACTTACTTTTCTTTGGCACAACTTTTTTTGGTTTGTATAGTTCTTTTTTCTTTTTTTCTTTCTATGTCCTTTGCAGCCAATCACTGTATCTCCATCGTCGCATTTTTCGTCGGCGTTGTCTCTGTAGTTTGTCATTATCATAACCATGAGCACCAACATCATGATGACACATACGGTAACGCCAAGCACCAACATCATGATGACACCTACGGTAACGCCAAGCACCAACATCATGATGACACCTACTGTAACGCCAAGCACCAACATCATGATGACCCATACGATAACGCCAAGCACCAACATCATGATGACCCATACGGTAACGCCAAGCACCAACATCATGATGACACATACGGTAACGCCAAGCACCAACATCATGATGACACCTACGGTAACGCCAAGCACCAACATCATGATGACACCTACGGTAACGCCAAGCACCAACATCATGATAACACATACGGCAACGCCAAGCACCAACATCATGATGACCCATACGGTAACGCCAAGCACACAAAACAAATCCGTGTGTGGCCGTAATACTTTTTGTTTGTTTCCGTGTCCGATAAAATTGTATTGTTTAAAACTTATAATAGGTTTCTAGAATTGTTTTTGACAGTCAGTGCTGTTTTGCTTGTGTAGTTATTACCGTCAGCATTGTTTTTGTCATCGTCCATTTCGCTGTCTCAGTAGCTATCACCCTCGATCGTTCTCTTCCTCCTCCTCAACTTTCTCCCCTACCCCTACTCCTCCTCCTGCTCCTCCTCCGGCTCATCGTCGTCGTCATCATCATCAGCATCACCATTATTATCATCGTCATCGTCGTCGTCACCATCATCATCGTCATTCTTGTCGTCATCATCATCATCATCATCATCATCATCATCATCATCATCATCATCATCATCATCATCATCATCAATATCTTCTTCTTCTTTCACAAAAGCATCTATGAGCGCAAATGCTCGCGCACGCACACACTCACTTACACATACACACACACACTCACACACACACACACACACACTCTCTCTCTCTCTCTCTCTCTCTCTCTCTTTCTCTACCTCCCTCTCTCTCACACACACACACACACAAACACACACCCATACAAACAAGCATGTATTTATGGCAAACTGGGGTTTTGGACGCAATGTATACATAGAAAAGTGATTTTTTTTTAACGGAAACAGCGCAAATTTTATCTAAAAATTTAAGAATTAGATCAAGAAATGGCTCTTTTCGTCAAAACGTTGAATTTTTTCGGCTTTTAACCCCACCCCATTTACTTCAAATTTGGCCAGAAAACGACAAATCCAGGCTAGAGCACTCCCCTGTACTTAAAACACTCCCATGCACTACAAATGCACACCCATGCGCTAAAAGTGCGCTCCGCTGTACTCAGAAAAAAAAGGGTTTGTGGAAAAAAAAAGTGGGGCGCTAGCTAAAAATCCCAATTGTTTTGCATTCAAAGGCAAGCTTAGCACCCCATTTCTCCATGAATACACGTCCACACTCTCTCACATATAATATCCAACTTTCCTCCTTACACACACCCGACCTCTGACTATGATCGATGGATACAATTAATTGTGACAGTCCATTTCCAAAACGCTATAGTTAGTGTCATCTTGACCTAGCTTTCTTGGTTGTTTGTTGTTGTTTTCTCGCCCTGTATTGTTTTATGATCGATTTCATCAAATGACAGAAAGGCAAAGTGTGATGAAGTGGTTATTTGTTGTATGATAATCTTTTCGCATGAGAGAGAAAGAGAGAGAGAGAGAGAGAGAGAGAGAGAGAGAGAGAGAGAGAGAGAGAGAGAGAGAGAACAAAAATGGAGTGAGTGAGTGGGGGTGTGTGAGAGCGAAGGGAGCGCTGGAAGAAGAAAAAGAAGAAGAATGATGATGATGATGATGATGATGACGATGATGATGATGATGATGATGATGATGATGATGATGATGATGATGATGATGAAGAAAGAAGAAGATGATAATGATGATGATGATGATGATGATGATGATGATGATGATGATGATGATGATGATGATGATGATGATGATGATGATGATGAATGGTAGGAGATGGAAGATACAGAATACAGAATACAGACTCTTTATTGTCCCCACAAATACCTGCAAGGAAATTCTTATTGCAGTGTCCATCTGCATATAAAATCTCAAACAATAAAAATACAGATAAGGCGACCTGATTGATAACGATGATGACGACGACGACGATGATGATGATGATAATAATGATGATGATGATGATGATGATGATGATGATGATGATGATGATGATGATGATGATGATGATGATGATGATGATGAATGGTAGGAGATGGAAGATAACGCGACCTGATTGATAAAGATGACGACGACGGTGATGATGAGGAGGAGGAGGAGGACGAGGACGACAACGACGACGACGATGATGATGATGATGATGATGATGATGATGATGATGATGATGATGATGATGATGATGCTGATGATGAAAGCGCATTCTGAGTTTGTATGCTTCAAGACTTCAAAAAAGCGTTTGACCGAGTCTGACATGCAGCTCTATGGGCAACCATGAGAGTGTGCAGCATAAGCCCTAAAATTATTTAAGTCATCAAAAGACTGTATGACAAGGCTACCAGTGCAGTCCTTCACAACAGCGCCATCTCCAACCTCCGTTTTGCGGATGACATTGATGGATTGGCTGGAAAGGAACAAGAACTTGAACAGCTGGTACAAAGGCTTGACTCCACCTCCAGAGCTTAAGGAATGGAAATAAGTGCAGAAAATACCGAAATGATGACCAACAACACCAAAGACATCAACATGGACATCAAAGTCCAAGGCCAATCCCTTAACACAGTGCATAGCTTCAAATATCTAGAAGCCATTGTATCAGACAATAGATCCCGACAGGACGTCCTCACCAGGATCGCAGAAACAACTGCTGCCCTGACAAGATTGTAGCTCATTTGGAAAGACAGCATCATCAGTCCACATTCCAAGGTAATACTGCTGCGCTCCCTTGTCATCTCCATCTTCCTATATGTTTGCGAAACATGGACCCTCACAGCAGATTTACAACGAAGAATACAAAATATGGAGATGAGGTGCTACAGAAGACTTCTGGGCATTTCCTATACCCAGCACATCACCAACAACAAAATCCGACAGACCATCACACAAGCCATTGGACAGCATGATGACATGCTCACAGTGGTGAAGAAACGGAAACTCCGATGGCATGGCCACGTCACCAGAGCATCAGGCCATGCAAAACCCATCCTGCAAGGCACGGTGCAGGGAGGCAGAAGACAGGGGAGACCGAAAAAGAGGTGGAAGGACAAAATTCGAGAATGGACTGGTTTGACACTGAAGGAAGCCATGAGGGTTGCTGAGAACAGAAAAAGATGGAATACGCTGGTTAAACGATCGTCTGTGGTGCCCCAACGACCTTTGAGTTACGGGAAAGGATAGGATAGGATAGGATAGGATGCAGGAATGCGAAGAACCGCCAAAAATATCATCTTTCACTTCAGTATTATTGCAATAGGTGCTCGGCCAGCGTCATTAACTAATGACAACAAAAGGAAGAAAGCATACTGGAAATGTAGGACCAACGTTATTTAGTTTCGTTTAGCAAATTGCACAAGGTTTGTGTTGGGGTGGGTGGGTGTGTTTGGGTGGGGTGGGGTGTGCATTGGGGGTGGTTTGTGGGGCGTAGGGTAAGGGTAGGGATTCGAAGGGAGAGGGAGAAGGGTTTGGAGACTGTCAAAACAGCCAATGGACGAGTGGTTAAGTGCCCGTTGTTTAGCACTTGTAGGGATCAAAGTGAATTGGGAGGTCTTTTATAATTGTCCGTCTTTTGTCTCCGTGAAAGCCTTAGGCCCATTTGCAGTGTAATTGTTTGTCTATTTCTTTCTGTGTTTCTCAGTCTGTCTGTGTCTGCCTCCCTTTCTGTCTTCCTGTGTGTTTGTCTGTCGTTCTGTGTCTGCTCTCATCTCCCACCCCGCCCTCCCTCCCTTATTCCCTCCCTTCCCCTCTCTCTCTCTCTCTCTCTCTCTCTCTCTCTCTCTCTCTCTCTCTCTCTCTCTCTCTCTTTCTCTCAACCTTCCACTTCCCTTCTCCTTCTCTCATATCTTCTCCATCTCCCTCCCCTACCCCATCTCTCTCTCAAAGAAGAACAAGGGGCTTATGCCCTGTACTGATTAAATATTCTTATTCGTACTCTCTGTCTTGTTTGTCTGTCTTCCTCTTTCTCTTTCTCTCTCTCTAATTCCTCCCATCATTCGTCGCTCTCTTTCTTTCTTTCTTTCTTTCTTTATTTCTTTCTTTCTTTCTTTCTCTCTCCTTAAACTCTCTTAATCAGTACAACTTATGTTAATCTGATGAATAAAAAATTGATGCAACAACTTTCTCTCTCCCTCTCATTCTCTCTTACTCTTTCCCTTTCTCTTAAAAAATCAAATTGTCAATTGTCTCTCTCTTTCTCTCTCTCTCTCCATTCTCTCTCTTTCTGTGTGTGTGTGCGTGTGTGTGCAGCTTGACTTGCATAACGCTTGTGTATTTTGGTTTGCCAGTGTGGACATAATAATAATATTTTCTTTCTCTTGTAAAAATCTTTTCTATCTCTTCCCTGGTGACAATGGAACCTGAAGCTTTCGCCAAAGGATATCAAAATATGCTGTGTGTACGTGTGTGTGTGGGTGGGTGGGTGTGTGGGTGTGGGTGTTTGTGTGTGTGCGTGTGTTTATCGTGCTTTGCGAGTAGGAAAAACACACAGTACACAAATGCATGTCAAACACAGGCAACGACTACTCGATAGAAGACGTTCCCGAATTGGTGAAAACAGGCAGATGTTAGTGTGTTTTTATAAGGGAATTGGGTGCAACGCCGAAATTGTAGAAGTGTACTGTAGGGGAGTATTTTAAAAAGGAGGGAAGCAAGATGCCGGAGTGGATTGCAAGTAGAGGAAAGAACAATGTAGGAGTGTACTAGCTAGAGGAGACAAGATATGGGAATGTTTTGAAAGATTTTTTTGGGGGGAAAGTATATTTTTAATTCTGTATTCTATTTGTACCGTGCTTTGCACACGGCAATATGGCATGGGTGCTAACTGTGTAAACCCCCAACCACCTCACCCCTCCCCCCGATCAGTTAATAAATAGTCTAGTCAATTAAAAATAAGGCTTAAGGAGCCAAGGTGTGTGGGGAGGGAGAGAGAGAAAGAGAGAGAGAGAGAGAGAGAGAGAGAGAGAGAGAGAGAGAGAGAGAGAGAGAGAGAGAGAGAGAGAAGTTGCGAATCGTTTTGGGGAAAGTCAGAGATGAAATTCAGAAATAGAGGTGACCCTAGCTGTGGTTAAACTGCGCCGTGGTCATTTCAGCTATTATAACAAATCGCGAGGCGTGAAGGAAAATGATTATTGGGTAGGTCTATATTTCCTGTCATGCTTTACCTCTCAGTGGATCGCATCTAATGAGGTTATGTCCAAAAAACGCTGTCATTAATTCCAGTTTCTTCTCTTTTTATCGAGACAACTTCTTGTGTTGTACTCAACTGTTGGCCTATTATTGTTTGTGGATGAAACCCCAAACACACACCCACACACACACACGCGCGCGCATACGCATCTAAACACCCACACACACACACACACACACACACACACACACACACAGACACTCACACACACATCTACCTACTTCCTCCCTCCCCACACCCCATCTAAACATTTTCATACCCATCTGCTTCTTACAATGTTATATGGGCAAAGAAGCCATGTCGCTGCGTGACTAAAGGGAACATAACATAACATAACATTATTATTGCTTTAGGTCCAGCGGACTCTTCCGAGCCAAATCAGGACCGGACAACCCCCGATCCGCATAAAAGATCTGCTGAAACAACCCTAGTGGTAAAACCGAAAGCTCTCCACCAGCTAGTCACTTTACAATAAAGACATCCCACGCAGGGGACGGCTGAGGCTTCACCCCAACTTATCGAACCCCCGTTTACAAAAACAAAATAGAATACAAACATCATTATAAATTATCAACAAAACACATACACATAAAATGCCTACATTGCTAAATAATAACATCATAGGAAGCCCTAGTGACCACCTGGCAGAAAGCGTCCAATATTCCCAAGCTGATCCAACAGACCTCATACACAAACAAGGAGTCTTGTCCCGGAAGAGTTTTCAAGAAAAAAGGTAGGAGACTGGTCTAGAGAAGAAGATGATAGTATAGCAGATTGATAGAAAAGAGCAGGAATGAGAAAGAACAAATGAGAAAGACAGCGACAGTGGGAATTTAAAGCACTAAATTTCCAGAAAGTGGGGATACTATTTATACTGAAACCCCCGGCACCCCAACGGGGGGACTAAAGGGAACACGAGAAACAAGCGCTGTAGCTAATAACTATAATTTTACATTTGTTGCTTATTTCCTTGGTAGCCTGTTTCCTTGTGTCGTTATTCACAACAAAACACTCTTAGATTACTTCAAGTTTGGTCTATTAAACAATCTCTTGCTTATATTTGATTTGCGCGATTGAGGTTCTGAGAGAACCAAGATTCTGTTTGGTTTCGCTTTTTTTTTTTGGTTATGAATTTGTATAAATTGCAATTTTGCTTCTAGAGTACTTCGATTTTGATTCCAGATTCAGATACTTTACCGCCAAGGAATATATTTCGCCGCATTTCATCTATGGAAACTTAATGAATGCCTTGCAATCATAATTAATACAGGAGTTTGTTCCATAATCTTGAAATGGGAGCACTCTCAACGACACAACTTGTGACATTGTTTCAACCATTGACTGCAGCTGATTTGTCGGCACTGGTTTTAATTAGGCCGTATATTGCTGTTGTCAATATGTCTCTATTTTGTAAGCGCACGGAAAACAGTAATCTGGACCTGAAACGAGGGACGTTCAAAATGCTTTATCTTATTTATTGATTTATTTATTTAATGACTTGTATATAGCGCTTTTTCAGCTCAAGAGCGGCTCAAGGCGCTGGACGATAGCCTACGGGATCTTACTCAAGCCGCCCGAGGAGCCCATTTGCAGCCTTAGGGCGTATAGCCTGACGCCCAGACAACTGAGCACAATCCCGGGCGACCGGGGATGAGAAAAAGAGACCTACAGCGCGCTGGCTGTAGTTGTGTGTAGCCGCATTCGCTCGTGTAGGACATGAGCGTCCTGATCTTTAAAGTTCGTGCAATGCAATGCGTGCGTGCCAGACTAGATTTTGGTTTATACTCTCATCCGAAGGAAGTGTCTGGGAAAGGGTGAGAGTGGGGGCTGAGGGCGAGTGTGGAGGGGACGGTGGGAGGGGACGTTGGGGGTGGGGGTAGGGGCGGGCGTATCTTTACAGCGACAAACATGAGAGTACAGTCCAACATTTACTTTCAATGGAAAAGACAAACCCAAACTATGGTAGGGCCATACCATTGATATTGATACAAAAAGATGATTGATGAATTTAATGATCTATGTTGCAGAATGGAACGAGACCACCCCCATGCCGGTGATGGTGTTCATTCACGGCGAAAGTTACGACACCGGAACCGGAAATGCGTACGACGGAAGTGTTCTGTCCAGCTTTGGTGACGTCATTGTTGTGACGTTGAACTACCGGCTGGGAGTTCTGGGTAAGTAGGACGCCATTTTGATTCAGTTTTCTTTTCATTTTGGTTTCAAAAATACTTCTGAACACCTTTTTTGCCTAGAAAAAAAAATCCTTTTTTTCTTGTCCAAAATCTACACCTACTGTATCATCCTTGCTGTGTTGTTGATGTTGTTGTTGTGGCTGCTGCTGCTGTTGTTGTAGTTTTTGTTTTGGTGATCGTGTTGTTATTGCTGTTGTTATTTCTTCTTCTTCTTCTTCTTCTTCTTCTTCTTCTTCTTCTTCTTCCTTTCTTCTTCTTTCTTCTTCTTTCTTCTTCTTTCTTCTTCTTTTCTTCTTTCTTTCTTCTTTCTTTCTTCTTTCTTTCTTCTTCTTTCTTCTTCTTTCTTCTTCCTTCTTCTTCCTTCGTCTTCTTCCTTCTTCTTCTTCTTCCTTCTTCTTCTTCTTCCTTCTTCTTCCTTCTTCCTTCTTCTTCCTTCTTCCTTCTTCCTCCTTCTTCTTCCTCCTTCTTCTTCTTCCTCCTTTTTCTTCTTCCTCCTTCTTCTTCTTTCTCCTTCTTCTTCCTTCTTCTTCTTCTTCCTTCTTCTTCTTCCTTCTTCTTCTTCCTTCTTCTTCCTTCTTCTTCTTCTTCCTTCTTCTTCTTCTTCCTTCTTCCTTCTTCTTCTTCCACGTCGTCATAGTTTTTTCAGGTTATGTATTCCATTAACACCGACTACGTTACAATCGGCTTTCTCCGACCTCGATTTTCATATTTTTCTTGTTCTTGTTCTTCTTGTTCTTGTTCTTGTTCTTGTTCTTTTTCTTGTTGTTGTTGTTGTTGTTGTTGTTGTTGTTGTTGTTGTTGTTGTTGTTGTTCTTCTTCTTCTTCTTCTTCTTCTTCTTCTTCTTCTTCTTCTTCTTCTTCTTCTTCTGCTTGCAATCATTACATGTGTTGTCACGTCACCCGAGCGGGTTCCGCGACGCCAGCACATGCAACGAGTGTTTAGGATGAAAACTCAAACAAAATAAACTAACACAAATGCCAGAATAACAGTCACTCTCTTTTATTCAAACAATTAAACATACATACACAGGACAATGGGAACTAACCACCCTCCACCCCTATCAGGACCCCCACCCCAGTATTAACTAACAATTACCTCCCTTTGTCCAACCCAAAACAGAACTAAACGTCAACAGTTTTTTCACAAAATGCACAACAAAATATCAATCAGTAATCAGTTCAAAATACTATAAAATTTCAACTAAGAAATAATGGAGCTGTGAGTCTTTAATCTTCGAACTACTGTCCAAGTTAAACTGCAGAACTGAAGCACTGTTCAAAACGTCTTTTGCACGTAGCTCAGTAGGAGCTAACAGTTATTTTCACAATATAATGGATGATTTTTACTAACTAAATGAAGTATGTTTTTATGTGTGGCGCTGTGCAAGTCTGTGTGTGCGTGAGTGTGGTGCATGGAGTTCCTGTAATAAATGGCGACACCCACACTACTGAGGCAAGACAAGGCAGTAGTGACGAGGTTACTTCCACGCTCCCCAACTGTAGAGGCTAGGGTTACAACACAGATGCACGTCCGCGCAAAGTGGTGATGGTGTAGTGGAACACAACTACATCGGTAAGGGATTAAACAGCGTAATACAGATGATAACAGATGATGCAGCCCAAACCTGTAAGCAAATATATAGTCTTAACAGTCTGCCTACAAAACACAAATACTACATAGCATAATACGCCGTCCACTGTCCGCCATCCTGATCTGTTTATGCATGACAACAATGATAATAATACATGATGCTATGCATACGTTTCAATAATATAATGCAACTCTTGATATTAATAATTAATCTCTTCATAAGTACAGACCTTTATATAAATACACATAATCATTACGACCACATTTCAATCACACAGTCCTAATTCACTCCATCCTCATCTTCACCCCCACCATACTCTCAACTGATATAAATACATCACGATTGTCTCCCTTCATCCATACTATCTTATCGTACTATAATATAAACATGCTCTGCTCATATTAATCACTTCCTTCATCTCTTCAGCATAGTACAATTATCTCTCTCCCCATACATACACCCTCACCCTCTCTCTCTCCCTAACATGCATTCTTGATCGTCACTTTTGACCCACTTAACAACAACAGCAGCAACGACATTTCTCATTCATATACATAATAAGAAAATCATATGAAAATCATACAAA
Organism: Oncomelania hupensis; assembly: GCA_036898135.1. Taxonomy (NCBI): domain Eukaryota; kingdom Metazoa; phylum Mollusca; class Gastropoda; order Littorinimorpha; family Pomatiopsidae; genus Oncomelania; species Oncomelania hupensis. The sequence continues at coordinate 34,668,118 of CM072523.1, read as the reverse complement.
ATCAGTACATCATTATACATCAAAATACATCCCTTTTCCCCTCATTCATCACCATTCATTCGCGTACGCAGTCTCGGAGCGCTTTGCCACTAAGAACTGAATTACAGGGTTTTACTCACCGTCTTAGGCCTCGGCTTATGACACACCTTCCCCAACACAAAACAGCACAACACAGGTGACACAGTGGTTAGTCCTGAGAGTTAATTTCGTGTCTGGCTATTTGCTAGTTATTCTCACAACAATAACAATGACGAGGATAAGGACATCTCAATTCTTCAAAAGACCTTGAGCCTCGGTAGGTGTTCAATAGAGAACCACACAACCTTAGGAAGGAATTCTACATTTATCTCATAAATGGCAATTACCATCCTCCCACTTTCGGACTCTAAGCATTCTTACCCCAACGAGGGCGTAAGACCTTGGGTGGCTCGAACCAACGATACACACCATTCCAACACAGACACCTAGTTCTAATAGACACACAGTCACAGGGATACTGCCTGATTAGAGCCGACCTCACGCAAAAAGCACCAAAATCACTCTGCCTTACTAAATGCACCCAGGCCACAAGCAAAACAGTCGAGTTCTCGTCAGTAGCCCTAATCTTATTCTGCATACCCCTATTTACTACGATACGCACGGGACTTACGGCTCCTGCACTCTTTCGTACGCAATAAAGAAAACGGTCAAGCTATCTATGTACACCACGTAACAGAGAAGTGCAACTTCGCACAAAATATAGCTCTCTCTGTTACTGCTGAAACTCGTGTCGTCACATGTGTTTATCTTCTCCGCCTTCTCCTTTCGTTCCTCATCTTCTTTTCTTGCTGTCTTAATCGTTGTATTTCTTTCTTTTTTCTTCCTTTCTTCCTTCCCTTCTTCCTTTCTTTCTTTCTTCCTTTCCTTCTTCCTTCCTTTCTTTCTTTCTGTCTTTCTTTTCAACCCACCTACTGCTACCAAATAGATTTTACTGGCTTATATGAAATCCCTTTCTCTTTTGACTGTAGAGTAGTGATAATGTGACACCTACAACAGAACAAAGATGATCATTATCGTGTTCAATAAGTGGTGCCAAATGAGCTCTGGCAGGCGGCTTGCGATAGGATTACCCATCATCCCCTCAGTCTTAGTCACTTCCTGTTGTGTATAAGTATCTCGCTGGCTGTCTTTGAGTTTAGAATTTGAATTCTGAGTTGAACTCTCTCTCTCTCTCTCTCTCTCTCTCTCTCTCTCTCTCTCTCCCCATCTTTACAAAATAGTTTTAAATGATGTGATAAACTGGTGTCTAACTAATCAAATGGTTCTTCATCCTAAAAAAAAACAGAGTGCATGATAATCACAACAAGACAAAAACATCAATTAAAGTCTTGTACAATTAAATATTACAATAGATAAAACTTGTGTCCACCAAGTAACAGACCATCGTGTACTTGGAGTTACTATTGATTCAGAGTTCAAATGGGATAAACACATGAATCAAATATGTAAACGCCTTTCCCAAAGTACGTTTTTGCTTTCAAAACTACGATGTTATGTTCCTGAATATGCCAGGAAAGTGTTCTTCCATGCACACTGTCTTTCGCATATTAACTATGCTTCCACTGTGTGGAGTGCTGCTAGTCATAATCAAATACCAAAAAAATAAATTCATTGCATCGACGGGCAATAAAATTAATTTCTAACTGTACAACTATTTTAACAGATGAAAAATTTATAAAATTAAACATTTTACCTCTAAATAAACAATTTTAATATAATATGATCATGCTTATTCCTAAAGTTCACAACAATATTTCACCAAACTATCTAACCCGATTTTTAACTAAATCATCAAATGTATACCATTCCCAAAATTATCTCTTACCTAAACCAAGACTTGATCTATATAAGACTAGTTTTGGGTTCAGAGCACCGTCTTTTTGAAATGAACTTCCTCCGATCATTAAACAAAACAAAACAATCAAATCATTTAAATTAATGCTTTTTAATTATATTTTAAATTCATAATTTTTCCACCCACACTTCACCATATTATAATGGTATAATATTATATTGTTTCGATGACGTTTTGATATTTTAAAAGTTCTTGTTTTGAAATTGTTTAGTTTTACTTTTATATATGTAACATGTGGCAGGTTTAAATGATTGTATAGATGTATTATGCTTGAGTGGGTGCCTGAAACAAGGACTAATTGTAAGAATAAGCTGTAAGCTTAAAATTATTATCTTTGTAACATGTTGTAATTGCAATAAACGTTTACAGTCTAAAAAAAAAGTCTCTCTCTCACTCACTCTCTCTCTCTCTCACTTTCTCTCTCTGTCTTTCCCCCATTCTTTCTCTGTCTCTGTCTGTCTCTCTCACTCTCTCTCTCTTTCCCTCCTACACACACACTGACATACACACACGCATACACACACACATACTAATCTAATAACAGCAACACTAGTTTTGAATAGATGTTGTAAGAGTTTTTAGTTTGGAAGCTTGAGAAATAAGACACAAGCACAAGAGCGTTGGATTTAAGGGAGGAAATTCCAATTTCTTTTGACGAAGTGATCGGGTGTTGGTGCCGTCACAAGCGGTTGGAAGATGGTAGAGGTTGGTATTATACAACACCGTATAAAGACATCACCCCACCCCCATCGCCATCACCTCACGACCCCCAACTCCTCCCTCCCCCATTCCCCACAAAAAAGGCGACTCTTGCTACTTGGTATGCAATTTCAAAAATCATTTCATAAGATTTTCACAGGGAATGATATAGATCTGCATTACCCATTATAGTCAAGATAATACAACTAGAAACCTATTCAGTAATATTGATATTAAGAAGAAGAATAGATGCGAATCATTATGACTGGAATCTAGTATGTAATATTAATAATAAAAAAGTAATATTAGGTTGAATGAGACTACCTGAAGACGCTACGGTTTTATTTTCTGTAACTACTCGGAATCCGAATCAGGACGCATCATATTAAATTTGTTCTAAAACACACAAAAATCTTGTTTCCTAGACGAGACTGGTCTTATAAGACTTGTCTAGGTTTGTCTATTTTCATCTAGCCTTTGTCTAATTCGAAATAATCTGATTCGCTCTTGTCTAGCCTAGCCTAATTTGCTTTTTGTGTCCTAGTCTAGGGTCTGCCAAGTCTATTATACTCAATTTTGTCTTGTCGCATCTAGTAATAGTACAGTGTAGTTTGGTCTAGACAAGAAGTTTGTACAATACAGTGTTAAGTAGCATTGCCTAGCTTGCTTGGATTGCATTATCTGAATCCTGTAAAGATACTTTTGGCAGTTGTATGTAAATTCTAAAGACCTGAAGTAAACTTAACTGGCGCTCTCCTGCTCTTATTTATTTGTAGTCTTTATTTATTTATTAATTTATTAATTAATTAATTTATTTATTTATTTATTTTATTGTGTTTTATTTTATTTTATTTTATTTTATTATGTGTGTGATTGTTTTTAAACCCGATTTCAGTTACTTCCCTTGACTTAACAGAACTGCGCATGTCATAGGAACAAAGATAATGCAGTTCAATTAGGAATCTACCTAGTATAAATTATCAGAATCCCCATGCATCCTGTAATAAATTGGAATTACAGCCAACAATGGAGAAACAAAGCCCGCGTACTTGGAATTTCAATTCATCCTAGGACGAATAGGAATTCATTGTTCAGTGCCAATGGAATTCCCAAATTTACACTGTGCACTAACTAGCACAGCGAGGAAAAAAGGGGGGTCTTTCATTGATTTTGTGTTGAATTTCACGACATTTTGTGATGGACATTGATTTTTCTAAAATTTCTAGAATTGCCAAGCTAAAAATTGACATTTCCTCTTCTTCTTCTTCTTCTTCTTCTTCTTCTTCTTCTTCTTCTTCTTCTTCTTCTTCTTCTTCTTCTTCTTCTTCTTCTTCTCCTCCTCCTCCTCCTCCTCCTTCTTCTTCTTCTTCTTCTTCTTCTTCTTCTTCTTCTTCTTCTACTTCTTCTTCTTCTTCTTCTTCTTCTTCTTCTTCTTCTTCTTCTTCTTCTTCTTCTTCTTCTTCTTCTTCTTCTTCTTCTTCTTCTTCTTCTTCTTCTTCTCCTCCTCATCCTCCTCCTCCTTCTTCTTCTTCTTCTTCTTCTTCTTCTTCTTCTTCTTCTTCTTCTTCTTCTTCTTCTTCTTCTTCTACTACTACTACTACTACTACTACTACTACTACTACTACTACTACTACTACTACTACTTCTACTACTTCTCCTCGTCATACTCCTCAAAACCCACCCCATTCTATCCCAATTCTCCCACTTTCTATTTCTTCTTCTTCCCTCATCTTCCTTCTAATTCCTTTATCCTATTCGTTCTGGCTCTCCTTCTCTTTATCATCATCAACAGCAGCAGCAGAAGCAGCAGCAGCAGCAGCAGCAGAAGCAGCAGCAGCATAATTTTTTTAACTTCTTCTTCTTCTTCTTCTTCTTCCCCTCCTTCTCCTCCTCCTCTCTCCCGCTCTTCTGTCTCTCTCTCCCCTCCCTCCCTCACTCTCTCTCCTTTCTCTCTCTCCCCCTCTCTCTCACTTGTGGTATTGGGAAAAATAGACGTGTTTTAAAAATGTAATAAATGCAAATAAAACAGGACCAGTGATCCTGGGCTGCGTTGAACATGTTATACATGCTCCCCCATTGGAAGACCTTCGCACCAGAACCTCTGCTGGTCTGGCATGGTGTGTGTATGCGGGCGCGTGTGCTGTGTGTGCGTAGAATGCGTAAGTATTTGTTCGGGTTTGAGAGAGGGGGAGGGGGGGAAGAGAAATAGAGGGAGAGAGAGATATATAATATATATTTATATATTATATAAAAAGAAAAGGGGAGAGATATAGAAAGGAAGGGAGAGAGAGGGATAGAGAAAGCGAGGGAGAGAGAGAGAGGGATAGCGAAAGAGAGGGAGAGAGAAAGAGAGGGAGAGAGATGGATAGAGAAAAGGAAGGATAGAGAAAGAGAGGAGAGAGGGAGAGAGAAAGAAAGAGAGAGATAGAGAAAGATAGGGAGAGAGAGGGATATAGAAATAGAGGGAGAGAGAGGGATAGAGAAAGAGAGGGAGAGTAAGAGAGAAGGAGAGTGGAAGAGAAAGTGAGTGAGAGAACAGGCATGGAGAGTGGGGGGGGGGGGGAGAGGGAATGTGTTTAGATCTGTTTGTGTGTTTTTACGTATGTGATCGTGTGTGTGCGTGTGTGTGTGTGTGTGTGTGTGTGTGTGTGTGTGTGTGTAGGACGGTGTTTCTCCAGTGCGCAATGTCACGGTTAAACAGACAGCTTAGGTCTGCTGGCGAGGCTCCTAAGGGAGCACTATCGTTGGGTGTCGTAAGCCATAGACTTTCTGCACCTTAAAAGCAGTCTACATTGTACTGCGCTGCATGACATTCCCAGTGTCATTGGGAAAACAGATCTTTTTTTTTTTTTTTTTGTTTAAAATTTGTAATAACGTTAGGGTTATTTTTATTTGTAATTACGAATAGGAATACGAATCTTTATTGTCCATAGTTAAAATACAATAACATGGAAATTTGTCTTTAGTAGCACAAAGACTAAGACGGAAAAATTAAAAACTAAAAGAAATATTAACAGTTTTTGTTATATAAAACATTAATTAAGACAATCATACGCATGACAAATAGCTGACTTCATTGCACAACTCACATCATATTACATTACATCATCACAATACACAGAAGAAAAATGTAGGTAACTGGGGGTATTACAGTTTGCTTAAATTTATTATTATTATTATTATTATTATTATTATTATTATTATTATTATTATTATTATTATTATTATTGTTGTTGTTGTTGTTGTTGTTGTTGTTATTGTTATCATCATCATCGTCATCATCATCATCATCATCATCATCATCATCATCATCATCATCATCATCATCATTTTCACCATCATCATCATCATCATCATCATTATTATTCTTTTTAAAATAAATGTTATTCTTCATTCAGTATTATTCCTTTTTGTTGTCTAAAACCAAATTGTTGTGAACAGACGAGAAATTAAAATAATGCATTGAATTGAACTATCTGTGAGTTTGTGGTGTGCGTTCGTTAGCGCGCGCGTGGATGTGTGTGTGTGTATGTTTGTGTGTAGGTGTGTTTGTGTGTGTGTGTGTTGGTTTATTTCTTTGATTTTTTAAATTTATTTTTTAGTTTTGTTTTTCCGATTTATTTGACTTTGTAGTCTAAAGCGCTTTTTGTTATTTTAATATGGTACCTGCAAGACGTTGTAATGATCAATGAAGTTTTAACGTTAATATATGTTTGGGTTTTTTTTTGCTTGTTCAGGCTTTATGACGACATTGGACCATTCAGCCACGGGAAACTTCGGACTGCTAGACATCACCCAAGCGTTGCTATGGCTTCAGGACAACATTGCCAGTTTCTCGGGTGACCCCAGGAGGGTGACCTTATTCGGGCACGGCCACGGCGCGGCTTTAGTGAATTTGCTTTTGTTGTCTCCCTTTGTTTCTGGTAAGGTTTCTCTCTTTCTGTCTGTCCATCTGTCTGTAAGGCTATCTGTCTGCCTCGGTCACTTTCTTTCTCTAATTCTCTGTCTCTCTGTCTCTGTCTCTGTCACTGTCTCTCTCTCTCTCTCTCTCTCTCTCTCTCTCTCTCTCTCTCTCTCTCTCTCTCTCTCTCTCTCTCTCTCTCTCTCTCTCTCTCTCTCTCTCTCTCTCTCTCTGTACAGACTTAATAACGGAGAATAATTTGATTTAGTCGGGAATGTTGGTCGGTCCGGCAGTCAGTCAGCCCGATGCTGGCCATATTTCAACTAAACCAGGGTTAGTGAGTGTGCAGCTCCCTTGTGCCAATCGCATTTGATCTTCAAAGCACTGTTTTGGTTTATTCCAAAGATGCTTTGGTCGAGTTTCCTATTGTTAATAGATCTATGCAGATACTTTAATGACTACTTATCCAGTCATGTCATTCATAATATTTGCACTTTCTCTATAATCAAGGTCATCGATGTCAGTCATTTTCTAGAAGAGTTGTGCACTTCATTTTGGTATTGAAACTTGGCTGAACAGATTTTGATATTTTTTTAACTTGCTGATAGTTCAGAGAGTTGGCGCATCATTCCTGTTTTGCGTTCGGATTAAACAGAGACTCAACATCAATTGGGCTGCGCTGAAGAGAAATAATCAATCAGCGGTTGTTTGTATTTACATTTTTAATAATAATAATAATAATAATAATAATAATAATAATAATAATAATAATAATAATAATAATAATAATCATAATAATAATAATAATAAAACATGTTAAAAGCGCAATTCAAAAAGTGAAAGCCTGCTCTAAATGGTCACATGCATACTCTCTCACACACAAGCACTGAATATTTATTTATTTATTTACTTACTTATTTATTTATTTAATAGTTCATAGATAACTCTTCCAGCTCAGGAGCAGTCCAAGGCGCTGACCGATACAGAATTTAAATCAAGACGCTCGAGGCGCCCTCTAGAAGACGATGAGCCTGTACATTACATTAAAACGCAGAGCAATGTAAAAAAATACAGGTACTTACATGTAACTACATTCATCTAACGCAATACAAAAAATACAGGTACTTAAACTACGTACATCTAACGCCATACAAAAAATACAGGTACTTAAACTACATACATCTAACGCAATACAAAAAATAAAGGTACTTAAACTACATACATCTAACGCAATACAAAAAATAAAGGTACTTAAACTACATACATCTAACGCAATATAAAAAATACAGGTACTTAAACTACATACATCTAACGTAATACAAAAAATACAGGTACTTAAACTACGTACATCTAACGCAATACAAAAATACAGGTACTAAACTACATACATCTAAGGCAATACAAAAAATACAGGTACTTAAACTACATACATCTAACGCAATGAAAAAATACATGTATTTAAACTACATACATCTAACGCAATACAAAAAATGCAGGTACTAAACTACATACATCTAAGGCAATTAAATACAGGTACTTAAACTACATACATCTAACGCAATGAAAAAATACAGGTACTTAAACTACGTACATCTAACGCAAGAAAAAAATGTAAGCAGTCATGAAACTGTTTGATTTTCAGAGGGCCGGGGCCCGTTCTTCCAGCAGGCCATCATCCAGAGCGGCGCCGCCCTGTCAACGTGGGCAGTGTCGTACGACCCGGTGTGGTGCACGGAGAAGCTGGCCATCAACGTCAACTGCTCCGCCCACATCGGCAAGACCACCGACCTGGTCAACTGCCTCAGGCGTCGCTCAGCGTCCGAGCTGATGAGCGGAGCGCCCAAGGCCCCCAAATACTACTCCTGCTTCGCGCCAGCCGATAATGAATGGACCTTTCTGCCCAAACAGGTGGAGCGACTCATCAAGGTGACTGGTGTGCTTTCTTCTGTTCATTGTATGCTTGTTGTGTGTGTGGTTTTTTTTTTAAATAGGCAATGTGACTGGACTTTTTAATATATGTTTTTGCTTAAGTTTAGCAGATAGTGAAATTGTTGCACCCGTTTTGTTGTGTGGTTGTTTGCAGTAAATAGGGAAGATGATTTTTGACCGCCGCATCTCTCTACACGTCCTGTTGTTTTACACAAACCTTTTGTCTCCTTGTACCATAAATTTTGAAATATCTGGATGGAGTTTGGGCGTTGCTGAGAAAAATATTGAGTTTGAGTAAGTTCTATCTCTGTAAACAGTAGAGGGGTTGGCACAGTGAGGAAACGGGGGGTACAGGTACTATAGTGCAAGAGAAAAGTGTCTTTTTTATTTTCAGGAACGGAATTCCAGGTTCTCCTCTGTCCCAGTGATGTTCGGGATCACGAAGAATGAAGCCTACTCCTATCTGAAGCAGCAGGAAATACACAAAGGCCTATCCGATTTTCGCAAGACCCAGATCATCAGAACATACGTCCAGAATGTTTACCGGTAATACAAATTATTGTTCCGTCGTCATCTTTGACGTCTTCGTTGTCGCCGTTATCATCATCTTCATGATTGTAGCTATCATCGTCATCGTTATCAATCATCATCGTCGTTGTTTACACCTTTCTTCCTTCGCCACACTCATCATCATCATACTGTTATTCATACTTTCCGTCTTCTTTTTCATCATCATCATCATCATCATCATCATCATCAAAACCATCATCATCATCATCATCATCATCTTCATCATCATCATCATCATCATCATCATCTTCTTCTTCTTCTTCTTCCAACCCCAACCCCTCACCCACACACTTTTGTCTATCTTCCCCCTCTTCTTTATCATTCTTTTTTCCTTCTCCTTCTTCTCCACCTCCTTTTATCACTATCATCATCATCATCATCATCATCATCATCATCATCATCATTGCCGCCACCACCACCACCAATAACAACAACATCGCCATCACCATAATCATAACTATCATATCACCATCACTATCATCTTGCCTATGTTCAGGTACCATCGTCAGAAAATCTACGAGATTCTTGACCACCAATACACGGACTGGGAGAATCCTTCTGACTACATGCACAACAGAGACAATATCCTAGAACTCCTGAGGTGAGTATTATTGTTTTTGGAGGAAACAAATCCAACATATTACATTTGTGAAGCCTAATTTTTATAATAAGTGTCGAAAAGTACAGAATACAAAATTGATTCAGCCAAGTAATAACATACATTGCATAATTATGGTAATTACCCCGATGCTGTTCAACAGTCACACACACACACACACACACACACCCACACACCCACCCACACACACACACACACACACACATCCATACCCCAGGCAAATAAATATCATCACCTTTAATATCGTAAATTTCACACACAAACACTTTAATAAGACTAGACTTTAATTTTTTTTTTAAATCTTACAGAAACTGTTTCAACACTGGACGCAATCATGCTAATGAAATCACGCTAACTAAAGTAATATCATCAATAATTCGATATATTTTGTTTTATTTATGTAAAGAATCTGTGTGGTTTTGTTTATCATTTGTTACATGTACAACCGTCAGTGCTATTATATGAACTGAAGCAAAATGAATGATACTTAAGGAAATTATATATTTGTGGTTAAAAGAATAAGACTTAATATGACGATATTAAACAATGCAGTTGTGTAATTTCTGTTAAGAAGTAAACTAATAATAATATGTGTGTTTGTGCTAGTTTGGGTATTTTATAAGGTAATCGTTTTATATAACGCTTTTCCAGCTCAAAAGCTACCCCTTGGGGTCATGAGCAATCTTGCCACTGTAGATTGTTCTAACCTATAAAGGGAAAAGTGAAAGCCCCAGTTGAAAACCTGTCTTGACTTTGTAGGCATGACCAATTCACTGCGGCAACAGTACCCCCGTTGGGGTGCCGGGGGTTTCAGTATAAATAGTATCCCCACTTTATGGAAATTTAGTGCTTTAAATTCCCACTGTCGCTGTCTTCCTCATTTGCTCTTTCCCATTCCTGCTCTGTCCTATCACTCTGCTATACTATCTTCTTCTTCGCTAGATCAATGACCTACTTTTTTCTTGAAAACTCTTCCTGGACAAGACTCCTTGTTTGTGTATGAGGTCTGTTGGATCAGCTTGGGAGTGTTGGACGCTTT